>CM047428.1:58692149-59062077 GCA_026168455.1 Theocolax elegans
ACAAACCTTAAGATAATTTTATATACTCCAAGATTTGTTACTACTATGCATGCATCTACTGATGGTATATTAATTTTGAGATCAGTTATATCCTTTGCTATACTGCACACCTTATTTTCATTATTCCCTACATTAAAATCACCATCATTTTTTACGCTAGATAACGTGTATATATTATTAATAACCTCTTCACTCTTATCAAATGGAAATCGAGCAATTATCGATTCTCTATTAAAATCAGATCTATCGTTTTCCCTAATTTCTGAGAAAGGTCGAGAGACTATGTAGACAAAACGATGTCTTTTATCGATAATATAAAAAAATCTACTTGTCAGAAGAATATTTTCACAATTCTCTGGCATTCCGTGCACATGAGATGGAGTTATAGAAGAGCTACGTTCATGGATCTGTAATAATTATAAAAATTTTAATAATACAATTAAAAATTGACAAACAATTTTCCACCTAAAGAAATAGACATGATGAATTATATTTACAGTCAAATGATTTGCAGATGATATATAACGAGTATAAATAGTTCGGCCATTTTTCATACATTGAGGAGTAATGTATACGTCATTTGGTATCGCAATAGGTGTAGTGCTACATTTCATTCTATCAGACTGATCATTAGAAAAAAAACCTCCATTTGAATTTTCATTATCATTTGATCCTGTTTCACAGTTGTTTTCGCGATTACTGATATCTGAAAAATACGTTAAAAATGTGTAATGATATTAAAAAATAGGTTTATCAACGTTTAATTATATATTTTCAATTGTTAATAATACATGATATTTTGTAGTTGACTATGGTAATTTTATTCTGGTTTAAATAAATAAATATAAATATATATACCTGAACGTGTTCCAGAAGACTCATAATTGCGATTTCTTGTTTCAGCAAGTTTCTGTTTCAAACTAACAAGCTTTTCAACTGATAATTGTTTAAGACCTCGCAATCTTGATCTTGCAGTTGGAAATGTTTTAGAATCATCGTTGTCAGCATCTTCACTGTGCACTGTTGATCGTTGTGATCCATCATTATTTAGCGGGTAACTGTAATTATTACCTGGTATTTCCAAAATTAAATACCATTGATCTCGACAGTGATTTGTTATTAATAATGTAACAGTATCAAGTTCTGTATCTTGACAAATTGAAAGATTAGTAACACGCCCATCTATTTTAGTGGTACCAACTTGTTGTCCAGTTTCTAAGTTAATAAATATTATTTCTCCTTGTTCAGTACCAATAATGCCCAGATGACCAGAAAAGGATACCGCTTGCCACCATGCTAATGCACTTGGTCTAAAAATTTATTATATAATGAAAAGTTTATATTTTAACAACTTTAATTGGTGTTTTCTTCTTAAAAAGTAATTTATATAAGTACCTGGAGTATGAATTCTGTACATTTAAAGATGAAAAAGAAGTAATATCTTTTGTTGTCCATTTTTGATCACTTTGATAAATATCATCAACTAATGTTTTAGCCGGAACAATGTAAAGCGAACCATCAATACTGGCTACAAGTAACCAAGAACCTTGAGGATCAAAACAAAGACATGCTATCTTCTTTCTCGAACTTTGAAACCATGGAATTTTCTTGATTATAGGCAAGGAAGACGAATCTTTTAAGTAATAAAGCCCGATATCCGAGGTACTGGAGACAAAAGCCAAAAACTGTTTCTGTTGAATTTCACTCTTAGCTGCATGGCGAATATCATTAGCTTTTATTAAACATTGAAGTTCAAATAATGACTCCTGACTTAAGTCCACTGCAGCGTGCTTAGTTGTTAACTTCATCTCCGCCATCGCATTCTACTCACAACAAGTAAAATTAATAAAATTATATAATTGACAAATAACTAGTAAATATTTACTACTTAATCTATTTTTATTTCTCATTAGGTACAAAAATTGCTTCAAATGTCAATAATACAGATGTGCAAGCGAAAAATCAATAATCTATTTTATACATATATAATAATTTAATGTAAAATAAGCATTATCAATTTAATATTGTCTTTAAAACCTTCAATATTAAAATTTATAATTAAGAAATTTATATACTCTTATTAAAAAAATTTATAGTAACTTAAACAAACATCAGATAATTTTTATTCTACTTGACTAAAGAATTCAAGTAAATTGTTCGCTAAGCCAAAATTATAATTTGCACCACAATATAAAACTAAACACAAATTGATAATTGCACTCTCGTTAGAAAAAATATACTAGCAATCTTCAAAATGTTAACATCGTCATTTCTACAATAAATAAGTTTACTCATTTAATTTGACTTCAACTCCAAATCAATAAATTGTCACTGTTTTACCAAAAGTACATAAAAAATTAATAAATAACGCAATTACACCCTCGTACATAAGTAAATGTGCAAAGTTATAAATAAATATATGAGCTCTGTACCTTCTACAATAAATGTTACTGCTACTCTCCGTTTTTGACATTTCAGTAATAGATTTCGAGACAATGTTTTTCGCGATTTCCATCGTTCGATTGATTAACGTTGATCATGGTAATACGGAAAAAAAAAATAAATAAAAATACCTCGAAATAAGTAACCCTCGAACGTATATACGAAATAGTGAAATAAGTCTAAAAATTTTGCTCGCGGATATTCGGACGATATTCTTTTTTGCGATGTCAAGTTTTACTGTGAAAGAGCGAAAGGGGAGGGGAGGGGGGGGGGGGAGACGTAATGAAAAGAGAGAGAGAAAGAGAGAGAGAGAGAAACAACCCGACAGAACGCCTAAGAGCTATAGGTTAGATCAGGTGACCAAAAGCTTAAGCCTGCATCGCAATTCGCAATTTCGCACTTGCGAAAATTCAACCACGTTTCCATGTGTTCTCATTAGAAAGAAAAATCGCGCGCTGTTTAAACGTGGAGATGAGATAAGCACATTTTATTTAAAATTTATCATAAAGATAGTGTACCGTATTGTTTAAAAAAATAAAAAAATAATCATTCGATTTAAAATTTACATATATATATATATATATATACAATTCTACGTGGGAGAAAGCAAATAATAATTTATAATATCGTTGAAAAGAATTGCGGATACGTATTTGCGCGGCGCAACGAAAAAAATTTGAAATGAAAGGTTATAGTTGGCGCCACCGAGGCGAGAGGTCGTTCGCATCGGAATTTTAAGGTTATCGGGATATATTATATAGACATTTCTCAATCGTACAACTTCCAGTATACTCCACGTTCTTGCGCGCACACACATCTATATAACGGCGAAAGAGAGACGCAGGGAGACACCGCGCACAAATATGTACGTTTCCAATAGGTGTACCGAGGAATAACGAAAAAAATATTTTTGTTCAACGGTAGAGGGGGGGTATATTTAATTAGGCATAATAAACTTGGTTGAGTTTACATTTCGAACGGAATAATCGTCACCGACAACCTGTGCGTCGTGTTATAAACACACACACACACACAAACAACACCTTTCGTATAATATGCTGATGTTGTTAGCGTCCGCGTCGGCAAGCGCGTGACTATTATAAACGGGGTCTTAAGAATTTTTGCGTTAAAATTGAAAAAAAAAAAGATGCTTGGCGTCCAACGCGAGGAGAATGATCCATCGAGGTAGGCCGGGATTAAAGGTTTAACTAAATAAACGTACAGTGCTATATAGTACGTGAAAATCACGATTATTCAGTGCGAGAGAAAGGGGGCTCTCCCCGTTTGTTTACTATTTTTATTTTACATTTACGTATATTTATATTTCCGCGCACAAAATACGCCCCTCGCGCCCGTCCGTTTCTGTACACACATATCTATACGTATATACTCCCTACGGATATACACATATTTTGAAGAGTGTATTATAACCTGTAAATTACGTGTCAAAACCACTGCTGCTGCTGGACTGTGTGTATGTGTCTCGTTACTATATAACAGTTAGACCAAGTACTTTCATTTGATATTTTTATTTTGAGGTAGGTGCTTTTATTGTAAATAACAATTTAACGTTTAACATCTGTTTGTTTTTATTTCGTTCGGAAGAATTAAGAGGTGTCTTTTTTTTTTCTTTTGACACTACTTACTGTTTGTTAGTACATTCCAGGGTGTTTCAGTTTTTTTTTGTTCCTTCTGTACATGTCTTTTAATTAAGATACATTCCTTCTATGAATTTCTAATTGTTACAGTTACGCAATCATTTTAATTAATAATTACATCTAAACCGTTTTTGCTGGAGACATTTTCTTCTTTTTCTTTTTTTATTATTGCACCAACACATAAGCTCATTTGCAAATAATGGCATGAACTAAATGACTATAGAATTCCAGAATATCGTTCCATCGAATTGGAAATTACTACTAAGAAGAAAAACAAACTTATGATTAAACGCTTATCGATAAATAGTAAATAAACCAAATACATATAGAAATCAAATTTTTAACAAAAAATTTAATTGTATAGTTATAGAATCCTGCAATAGAAAATAATAGTAATTTTTAAATGATATTTATAAATATTTTTGTTTTCTTTCAGCGGAGTGAAGATGCATCGCAAGCATTTTTAAATAAAAGACTTAATAATGGCAAACAGAAGAGATAAAGCATCCGCAGGCTTTGTAAGTATTTATATTGTTAGTCTATTGATTAAATTTTTATAAGTATTATAAACAATACAATAGATGAACTAGTTGTTCGTCCATATGTTGTTTTAAACAGTAGTATTTTTACCAATAATGGCACTGTTTTTAACTTACATTCATCAAAGAAAATGCATTAACTGCAAAACAATAAAATATGTTATCATTATAACGTTTCAATAATAAATACTTACATTGAAATGGTCTTTAAATGTATTTGAGAATTTAATTATATTTAAAAATAAAATAAACTATTAAACAGTGATACGCAGCAATACAAAATTATTATGAATGTTGTTTACAATAATTAAATTACAATTTAACCAATAATTTCAAAGAAATGCCAATTTTCAACAAAATTACAAGAAGAAAAATGATAAAAGTATTTTTATAGAATCACCTATGGTCAATAAATGATTAAAGAAATAATCAAAATAATCAGAAAAGTTATTAATCATTAAATATATGAAAGATATAATAAAACACGGATTGCCCATTTTGAAATTATTACGTTTACATTGAGACGTATTTTGATAAGGCATAGGTGTGTGTATATATTATATTGTGTGTGAAAAAAAAAAGAGTGACATATACTCGGGAGTAGATAAGATTACAATACAAGTGTTGATTTTGATGCAGAATACTTGTGGAGTTCACATCAGTTCATATTGTGCGTTCTAAACATTTAAATTTATACAATTATACAATTATTTGTTTGCGTAAGGTGTAATTAACAAAAATTTAACTTTCTACTGCAACTTTCCATTGTTCTTTTAATTAAATAATCTATTATTTAAAAAAAAGATTTAGTAGCAACTTATCTCCAAAGTAAAATATAAACGAATTAAAAGAATCGTACACCCAAACCTGTATAGTGAAATAATAAAAATTCGAAAAAAATGGAAAAAGCCCGAAAAATATAGCTCGCGCACGTGCAATCTGTAAGTGTATAGAGCGTGTGAAGAAAAATAAAAAGAAAAGGGAAACGAGAGAAACGAAAGCAAATGAGTTAACAACCACCTGATCGCTTTGTCTAAAAAAAATATTTCTTATTCTGGATTTTCTAAACAACGAGCTCTCACGATTCTCGACGAAAAGAAAAAGAAGAAAAAAAATGATTCGAATGGGATATATACACACGCGACGTCACGACTCGTTGGATGACCTCATCCACATTATAGATTTGCATATTATTTTTTGTCCGATTCTCGCCTATATATACACACACGCATATCCCCATGTGTGTTCGATCGGCAAATTATACGCGCCATCCCATGTCACATCAGCGTGAGATACGTATACCTATATATATATATATATATATATATATATACATATATACATATATACACACAGAGACACATACACAGTGATATGCTCGCATACTTAGGTTAATTAATCCAACCATCCCATTGAGTAGTAGTAGACTCGCAATTCTCGATTAGAAAGTATACTCTTGGCTGAATCAACTCTATATATATATAGATCGGGAACGTTTTAAACATGTATATATATATATATATAGGTATAGGAGCGTCTTCAGTTTTCGGTTAGCGGCTGTGTGTGCGTGTGTCTGTGCATGCGTATACATCTATACATGGATTTGTGTATATACCGTTTACGTTTTATGTAATTTACTTTCTGTTTTGTTGGTCGATTGATAAACTCTCGCGTGTATATATGAATATAGGGTGATTGACTTGGTTGAGAATTCGCGGAATTCGTCTGTATATATATATATATATATACATACCGTTTGTGCATGGGAATGCAGTGTTTGCAGACACAACGTACTGCAGGTTGCGGATCAGAAATGATGCTAAATTTTGGATCGCATTTTTTTTCTCCATTCCGTTATGTCAAGATTTTCGATCGATTATCACGTGTTGACACTGGGTGAATTTAATCGAATCTTACGTTGTTGTTGAGCACCGCGTTTTTATTCATTTATCTATAGCTATTTATCCATATACTTATTTATCTATTTATATTTAACGATTTATTCATTTATTTATTACATTTATCATTTTCTTTAGAGAGAAAAAAAAATTATTGTTCAAAACGAAGAGACGCATATTGAAAACGGACCCAATTTTTAATCGAGATACAACATTTAAAATTGGAAAACATTACTTATTTTTAAATATTTTTGTCAAAATTATCCGATATAAAGTATACGAATAAATTCGCCAAATTTACTATTCAGTGCGAAATTTACTTTTACGCAATACTCGATAATCACACTTAATTCGTAAAATTTCGAAGAGAAATTAGATTCTATATACATATACATTAATTTTGAAATAAAATTCTTATCCAAGCGTTTGGTATATTTAAAAAAAAATTTCGAAGGTAATACATATACACACCTATAGGGCTTTAGTTATACGAATACACAAGACGAGTTGTTATAAGTGACGATAAATACGGCATATATATAGTAATTAAATCCTCGCATTTATCATTGCGACATTAGTCACCGGAATTATTGCTCCGTTATCTCAATTATCTTATACTGTTTAGACTTTACACTATAAAATATATATATATATACATCAATGTTACCACTTAAACTATTATCATTCATTTTATTTTAGTTTTTGTTCACCGCGCGTGTACTCAAAAATTTATAACAACGTAAATATTTAAAAAAGAGAACAGGTTCACAAAAAACTATATATATATATATTGTATTCGACATTCTTGATATTCGGTTATCAGGTTCTCTTTTGCTTAACTCACATTCTGCGAGACCATATAGAATTACCTATATAAGCCCGTTCGGAACATTAAAATTTCAAGGTGGCTATGTATCTTCTATATATATGCGTGTGTGTGCGTGTAACATTCTCGCTGAAGCTCCGGAGCGTTCAAACGTATATACTTTTCAACGGAAAAAAAGGCACGATAAGCGATTGCGTTTATAATGACCGACTAAATTGAGTAAATGCGTGTGTGCATCGAAATTTAAAATTTATTTTAATTTTTATTTAATTAACGTAATTAACGCGTTGACGTTATACACTTAATAAATTAAAGAACGATCACATTGATTATTAGGTTTCTTTATGAATATAAGTATACTTTTGTAAAAAAATTAGAAAATTAATTTTTGTTAATTCGAGAAAAATTTTTAGACGTATACCTATATTTAATAAAGAAAAAATAAATAGTAATAATATTACTAATATATGTGTATATAATGATGATAAAAAATATCAGGATTTGGGGAAGAAATCCAAAATTGATATATCTGATAGATACTCAAAAGATAAAATGGATTCCTATATATTTATTAGGTAGGAGTTATCTCCATTTTCTTAGTAGTAACAAGCTTGTTTCGAAAAAATGGACTTGAGGAGACGCCAAAGCCACTTTAGAAAATTCAAATTTTGCGCCAAAAATGTAATTGATTATTCCGTGTTTATTGAAAAACTAATTATTTTAAATAAAAAAAAAAGAAGTTGTCCCTCTAGCTATCATAAAAAGCAACATGTCTGCCAAGTGAGAGTAAATAATATTCTTTCGTTATTCTGAAAACTTTGACCCAATAAAAAATGGTAAAACATAACCTCTTCGTTTAGTAGGTCAAAGTTTTCAGAAAAACGAAACAATATTATTTACTCTCACTTGGCAGAAATGTTGCTTTTTATGATAGCTATCGAGGACAACTCCCCTGGTAGAAAATTGTGCCTATTTCTGGTCAGAATTTCTGGTAAACATTTTTGAAAATAAGATATTGTTAGAAATCCTTTTCAGAAAATTTGCAGAATTTCTAGATATACACCAATTTAACATGTGTTGACCAGAAATTCTGGTCAGAATCTGCGCTATTTTCTACCAGGGTCTTTATTTTTATTTAAAATAATTAGTAATGATCGATTTCATTTTTGGCGTGAAATTTGAATTCCTAAAGTGGCTTTGGCGTCCCCTTATTATTCGTGCGATGAAAAGCTTTTTACAACATTATTTTATCAAGATCAGTCTACTTCCTATAGCCAGAAAGTTGGGTTCCTCGGCATTTTGGTCTGAAATAGGTTGCCTGCTCGTTGTTCTAGCTCATGAAAAACCTTGTAAGATAGATTCGGCTCGATTTGTAAGATAGATCGGCTCGATAGAAAAACTCGTGAATCTCGGTATATATTTTGAACGGCGATTCGTAGAAAGTAAACAATGGTCAAATCATATCTGCAATTAGGAAATCGATCGAATTTGACCTATCACAACTTAAAGGCCACCGATATAGATTTGCTTAAAATATTTGAAGGTTGCGGACAGTCCATTAAATGGGCGATGATGTGAAAAAAAGTGTTTCGCCTCCTACTAGAAACTAGCCATTTTACATACCGATTAAATGGCTATACACCCCATTTTTCTTTGATACAATTCTTACCAGAGATATGACTGTTAAATTAGTAATATGTATATATTACCATTATATATTTTTGCAATATATTAACGCGTAATTCCATATATTATGAGTAGAATAAAATCATATATAATCAACTATCGAAAGATATCTCAAAACCTATATAAAAATAAATAAAATAGAGTGTTGTGATTAAACAAAAAATTAAAATTAAAAATAATATTTAATTAACTTTTCTATCGTGTACATTTTTCCAGCCGGATCTACGTATTTGCATGTATATACATATCAAGCTGTGAACAATAGTAATTTCGACATGAATAGCTAATAACTAATAAAGAAAATTTTAATAAATCAATCGATATAAAAGAAAAGTGTGAAAATGACCGAAAAGTCAGCGCGTGCATGTACACACACACACATATATATATATATATATATATATACATGTCTGAAAGTATTATAGAAACGAGTATAAAGCGAGCGCAGATTCCGATAGTACGTTGGCGTCAGGCGTTAGAGAGAGGAAGGAAGGCCGCCGCGCAGACACACCGGTCTCCTCGTATTACACCTTTTATATGTATACATACACTTATAGCGCGCATACACACATATACATTGGTTAGAGTTGTGCGCTCAATGGGCAGTACACCGTGCCAAAGAGGAAGAGAAGCCTGACGCACTTGAAGTATATCTTTCTATCGGTCTCGCTTTGGCTCCTGCGCGCTCCACGGTTATATACATCCGAGAGGCTTTTCCAATTCTTACCCAAGTTTTATGACCGCACGACTCGAGGGAGAGTTTGCCGAACTCCTCGTGGCGGCGCGGCGGGACCTCTCTCGGTTTTCAGTTTTCTTTAGGCTTGGGAACTTTACTGTTATAATCCTTAAGAAACAACGACGTTCCCCTCCCTCTCTCTCTCTCTCTCTCTAATATTTCTTTTTTCTCTATAGATTACACTGGCGTGTTTAGAAATGTTTAATTTGATATTTCGTTTACAACGGAAAATTAATATTATGATTCATGATTTGGATATATACGTATACGTACCTATGGCAAAGCTGGATATAATAGAATGTATACTTTCTCTTCGAACCTGTATATGTATATATGTATGTATGTATATACAGCAAATTTAAACAATTTCTGAAACAAAAATTTTCAACAAGTACGTATATAAATATCGCGCTAAAAATTCTATACCAAAAAGTCATTTAGTACATATTATACTTTTTCTTAAATCCCAATTTTACCAAAAAAAAAAAAAAAGACACTTTTGTATCCACAACGTTATACCGATGCAATACGCTACACGTTAAAAGGCAATTTAAAACATTTCGAAAATTTTCTCTTTCAAAATCTGTAACGATTATCTCACAACGTGTGCTACATGCTGAGGAGAATACAACAAAAAGAAAAAAAAAGAAAGAAATTAGTACAAATTTTAGCATTTAATTTCGTTGGTTCGAACCGTTAAAACATTTTGAAACTCGGGTAAAATTTTAGAACCCCGCTAATTTTTCTCTCTCGTATATTTGTATATTATGCAACGAGAAATTTAGGCGTAACCGTAAATGATACGGATACGCGACAGTTAGAGAATGCACGCAATACTTTGCATAATTTTCCCATGGATGTATATAAGTATATCAGCATTAACAACTATAATTTCCGATTATTCGAATAGGAAAAGAGAGAGAGAGAGAGAGAGAGAGAGAGAGAGAGAGAGAGAGAAGGTATTATTAAATGATACACTTTCAATGAGTCGAATAACGGTAATAAGTGTTATATTATGTATATATAATTGCCCGGTAAATTTTTCTAACTGCAACTGTTAATTATAGTTACAATATGCACTTACATATGTATGTAATATGTATGTATGTATATATATAATTGAAAATAAAACTTACTATTTTACGCGCAGTTGCGCTCGTATAATATATACAAGTTTTTTACTTTTCTATTGTCATTGTTAATATCTTAGAACTTATCTACCTGGGTTACAATTCTTAATTTTAACATCTCAAGAGATAGGGCACTTGGAAATATTGAATATCAAAAAAAAGGCGACACGCCACAATCGATTTTGATCTAACACCGCTCAAAAGATCACATTTTTCGCGAGCTTTCGAATGGCGGTGGTTAGATTATTGGCCAAGACCGTTGGTGTAAGTTATACCCCATAAACTTCATAAAATCACTAATTTTCATGTATTTTAGGGCATAACTTACACCAGCGGTCTTGGCCAATAATCTAACCACCGCCATTCGAAAGCTCTCAAAAATGTGATCTTTTGAGCGGTGTTAGATCAAAATCGATTGTGGCGTGGTCGCCTTTTTTTGAGATTCAATATTTCCAAGTGCCCTATCTCTTCGAGATTTTAAAATTAAGATTGTAACCCAGGTAGTTAAGTTCTAAGGATTATTTTGAACAAAGTTGTTTTTAATGTTTTTTCAAAAAAATCAATAGATTTTGAGATAAATGCCTAAAATACATGAAAAAGTGTTTTAGATATGGGGTATATACCGTCTGGAATAACTACAGCCATTCGAAGCTCGCGAAATGTATCTTTTGAGCGGTGTTAGATCAAAACGATTGGGCGAGGTCGCCTTTTTTGATATCATATTCCGGGGTTATATTCTTCGAGTTTAAAATTAAGATGTAACCGGTATCAGTCTAAATATTTTGAACAAAAGGTTTTAGTTTTCAAATAACAATAGATTTTAGATAATGCTTGAATGAATTTTCTAAAAAATTGATCCATTTTCATGGAATAACCTTAGGCAAATATTTTAACACCAAAAATTTTTTTATCGAAAGTATTGCGCCGATTCATATATGAGCGAATTTTATTTTCATGTACCTTGACGTGTAATAGCCCTATATATCTCTCTCTCTGTGTGTGCGTGTATTAAATTATATTTAAAATTCAATTAGTTTGCCTGTATTCACACAGTTTACAAATAAATTGAACATCTAAGTGTGTAAAAAAATATTGAAAACGAATGACGAGAGACGCATTAGCGTAAGTCAAAACGTTTACGCTATATATATATATATACCTATACATACGCGAGTAAAATTAGAATATCATTCATTAGACTGAACAGAAAAAAATAAACACGTTTTGATGAACGAACGTTATCTCTCGTGTAATTGTATATATATATATGTAAATCGGATAATCTGTTGTTTCATCTTGAATTAACGAAATTAATTGCGTGATGTAACCTCACACTTGCAATTTTAATTATATTCGCAAATAAACGTACGTTTACCTATATTAGCTAACTTCCTCGTGTTTCAATGAACTATAGACCAACTTTTTTTTTATACACATACTAACAGACTTTTGCATCACAATCGTTTTGTCGCACGGGATGATTAACTTAACGAAACGCTCCGTTTTGTTTGTTTGAGCAACACGCTTTACTCGCGGCAACGACGCGTCGATAAATTGAACATTCCGAAAAAATCAAAAAATAAACAGTTGCGTGATTATTACGAGAGTTTTACTTTCTTTTTAGTACGTTTTCGGATACGATCGCGTATATATCGTCCTTTTCTTCTGTTTACACACTTATGCGTATATACATGTATATATATATATATATATACGCTTTTAACGACTTCCACACACCAGATTTTCGTGCTCAAATCCGTTTCACGTGTGTATGTGTGTGTATATCTTAATCTTCATTATACATATACGCTCGGCTTTCACTTTGAGTGTGAATCTGTTGTACATGTGTAGGATATCGCAATTTGTTATTGCAAAAAAAATGCAGCTTCTTTTTTTTATTATATTTACGAGAAATCTTTGTTTTTTTTCCTTCGTTAAATCTGTAGTGTAATTATTAAGTTTCGGGCACGGATAACACGCCGATTCCCCGATTGATATATTACACGTGTAATACTGTAAATGTGCGATGCGAATTTGATTGTATGTATCTCGATGGTTGATTGTAACCGTTGCGAAAATTCGGAACTTTGGCGGTGTATAAATCAGCGATGATAGTAATACTGATCTTTCTTATCCCTATGTATACTCGTTGATTCAGAAGTATTATTTTTCATTTATTGTATTTGAATATATAGGTGAAAATGCGATTGTGTATACACGTTTAGTATACGATGAGATTATTATTATTAGATTAATACGGTCAACTGTCCGTTGCGTCGATTTCATAAAATTTTGTGTTACTCGTTTTTGATTGTGTATAACAATAATTATTCATGAAAATTACGTTGCGTACGACGTAGAAAGTATGTTTTTTTTATTCTTCGTTTAAACTAAAAGCCTATACCTTACTTACACGGGTCTCGAAAAAATAGAAAAATAATAATTGTAAAATTATTTAATAAAAATGAACAAAATGAAAATTAATTTTTTTATCAATATTAATGAATAAAAATTAGTTTATTCTTACTATATACGATCATAACACCGGTTAATTAATCAAACGTCGCTAAAATAAAGTATACACGAAATTATAAAATCAAAGGAAAATAAGGTAAAATAAATCATCACAATCTAGGTGTGCGCAGTGTACCCATAAATAATATATTTTTGACCAATCCGTCCATCGTAAACCGGACCGTCCGATATTCTTCCAACTGAAGGTTTGAAGGAAGGAAAATTTGCAAATGTATATATATAGGTATATTATAAGAGAGAGAGACCTCTATAACCAGACAATGCGCACACGATGACGATGCAGTGCAGTAGTGTTTACCTACGGAACGCTTTTGCTCGAGAGCGGTGTATATAGTTAGCTCTCTCTCTCTCTCTCTATCTCTCTCTCTCTTTCCCTCGTCTCTCTTTCATATGAAATATACGCATACCTACGGGTCTCCAGTTGCGATTCGGACGCGCGTGCCTCCACTTCTTCTCCTCCTCGTGTTATATACACTCGGAGTTTGAGTCCATACGGTTTTCGCGAGTCCGTGACACGATTTCAAGGTGCTTTTACGAGGACGTATGACCTATTACGTATGTGTAGGATGATCATTTTTGTTCCTTTTTTTTTTTCTTTCTTTCTTCTCCGTGGAGTAGCCCGATATATATATATATATATATACACATAGTGCTGTCTTATTTCTGTGGTTTACTTTTCACCTTTTTTTTTTATCTTTTTCGCGTTGGGAATTGTATGCCGTCGTGTTTAAAATTCGGTTGTGCACTCTGACAAAATTTATAGATTCGAGTTTAATTTCGACGAGGACATACATTTCCGAGTGATAATTATTTTCGTGTTTTACTGGCACCGAGATGAAAATAGTGTATTAAACTTATTATATTTTCCAGTAACGAATGCGCATGGATATATAGATTATCGCAATTTTCGTTACTTTTTACAATAAATGTTTTTTTTTTTTTTTTTTATAATCGCGTTAAAAATAACTGTCGCGCATATTTTAACGTTAACGCAAAAAAAGAAATGTCATAATTTGAATATATCTCGATCCATCGAAATTATTATGTAAAATATAGTAATATATCCAGTGTGCACACACAATATTTTCCTCGGTACCTAGCGATTCTGGGACGTATGCAAAATACAATCAATGATTATACTATAGATTTTATCGTGCAAAAAAAAACATATATTCATCTTCCTTACAATTGCATATCGTATATATAATCGTTGGACGTTCTGTCAAATTTTACGTATCCACCATCGAAATGTACACACTAATTTTTTCCCTCAAACGCAATATTACATTAAAATCAACGAGATACGCTCTTTCTCCTGCCGATGAAAAATAAAGTCTACGTCGACCGCGTATTTCACTTACACATATATCGATAATTGCCGGGAGAGAGAGAGAGAGAGAGAGAGAGAGAGAGAGAAGAAAAAGAAGAAAAAAGAGAACTTACGTTGAAAAGTAAATATTGTAGGAATATCGAAAAATTAAAATGCGCGATTATGTCATCATTATTTTCGAGGCGCTGAGTTAATTTAAGTTTTCAGCGAGGAATAAATAGTTTGGAATGTAATACTTATGCGTAATCGTTTATCTCTCTCTCTCTCTCTCTCTCTTTTCTCAAAGGAGAAGAAAGTTACTTCAAAGTATACACACGGAAATAATAACTAACATCTATATATATATAATATATCTCGAGATGCGATTTGTGCTCCGTATACGTTACGATTTACAAGATGCATCGCGCTCGCGTTTAAATTTACCGATTAATTACATATCGATCCTCATCACTGCGTTCCCTCATTCGCGATACGTGCAATACTTTGCGTTTAATTAATTTCTGGAACTTAATGACTTCATATGTACACGCCCAACAAATTGTATAGATGAAGTAGTGTTCGCGTTTTACATACACGTAGTCCGAGAGATAATAATTTAAGTGCGAATTCAAATGAATATATCAATTTAATTAGAACTTAATATATTTTAAACGAAGCACTTATATATATTGCTGTTTATGCTCGAATGGCGTACTTTGTCTATAAAGCGTACGATGTGAAATTTTTATTTTTTGAGATTTTTATTTTCAATTAAAAGTACCTATGATATATATGGATAAACGTTAAAAATTTTACTCTCCTCTTATATACACACTTATAACCTCGGGCACAATATCTCTCGAGTATAATATATATCTCGCGTAAAAAAAAAAACAATTTTTTTTCTTTCTTCGCTCATAACGACCACGTAAGCGCACTTGTAAACCTACTGTTAATGTCTTAAATAAATGTCTCTCTCTGTGTATATATATAAATACCATGTTTTTAGATTCGGCTGACCGATGATTCTATACGTCTCTCGCGTAAGCATTTATTTTAACGCGCGATGTACGCGTGTTACACCAGCTATATAAAGTGTATAAACACTAAGGAGAGACAGAGAAAAGAAGAAACTTACGCGTTCGAAAGGAGAGATAATAAAAGTTCGTCCTTGCGCGCGCGGGTGACGCGAAAAATTCGAGTTTATTATTATACACCGTCCGAAATAATCCGTATAGATCATTTCTATAAATATTCACATTCGGTCGTCGCGATCCAATGAAATTTTTATGTACAATTATTATACGTTACAATTTTTCCTTTTTTTTTTTTTTTTGATGAAAATGATAGATTTTCAATCGCGAGGTGTGGTATATATAGATATATATATATACGATGAAGTTGTAAAAGTGCACCTGTTGAGTTGACTATAACCGTGAATTATTAGTCACGTTAACGAACGACATTTGTTATCGTTTTCTGTTTGTACAATACGCGTATATACAGTCGATCACGACGATGATTAAATACAGATTTTTAACTGGTTCGTATATATACGTATAGGTATATCCTTACGAATTTTATAAATTCATAACATATTTCTGTACCCGTGCGCACGCGATGCACAACAAGGAAAATGTGTGATCAATATATTGTTTATCCAAACTTTGTTGTTACAAGTATAAATAATAAAAATATGTGCACACTATGTGTAAATATGTACGTTTCTTAATAAATATATATATGTATAATATATATATATTTAATAAGGAAAATTTTATATATATATATATATATATATATATATATACACGATACGTTGTACAAAGTAATATACTGCACACATTCCGGCACAATTCCCAACGCGAAAAATGTAATAACGCAATATAATGAAAAGAAAAAAGGCAATAATTTTACGTAACGTGTACGGTTCAAGGTACATTATCGTTCCGATAAACCAGATGAAAAGTAATGATATGAGTGATTCTTCGGATGCGGTGGTGAAACGTGCAAAATAAGAAAAAAGCAACGAGAAGAATTGTACCATTAAAGTTGAGCTTTCGAAATCATGGCGTAAAGCGTTATCGCAACGCGCGAAACCAAATATGACCGAAGAAAAGTGATTTATCCGGCTTCGCAAATGCATAGAGCCGGGGTGTATGTGGAGTAAAAGAAAGAAAAAGAAAATTCGCGAGTCAGAGAGTGAAAAAACAAAAAAATAACGCGTATATTGGTAAATTGGTGTCGACGCACATTTCACTCTGCATTATGATTGCCGAATGGGTAAGCGCTTATACACACTCACACACACATATATATATATATATATATATATATATATATATATGTATTATACGAATTACGCATTCCCACGTGCGCGCGGTTTATACCGCAACTTTCCGACGATTCGGTCGCTCGCCGCTCTTGTTGTATTACGTAAGGTTATTATTAAATTTTAATTAAAAAGGAAAAAAAAGGACACATAACGCGGTCGAACGATAATGTTATCGAATTGATATATATACATTTTAAATGCACCGCGCGTCGATAGCGCGCACAATTTTACTTTCTTTCTTTATATTTTTGTGTACATACACGAATTCTCGCATAATACAATCTCTATCGCATTATTACGCGAGAGACGAAAAATTAAATCAACTTATGTGAAGTCTTATATCTCGAACGACGTACAGTACCGCCCATAAGTTTACGATCATTTGTAAATTTTCTATTTAAATGTGTATATATAGTTTATCTGATATTTAACAATCCATTACATTCAAAGAAAATATCCTAGAATAATTTAAACATAAAAACAAAATACAGGTATTTTCTTCGTGTTTAAGCTGATATCACTCAGAATTACCCGAATTAATTAATTTTTGAAGAAACTGAAGCGGATTAAATAATAAATTTCTATTTTAGAAAAAAAATATTTACATTATTTTCAATGGGACGATTTTTTAAGTTTGTTGAAAAAACGGTCGCATCAGCTACATTTTTTTTAGTAATTAATGCTCGTAATTTTCAGTAATGTCAATTGAAAGATAACGAAATATCCTGTATTACGTTTTTTTTTAATTATTATACGATACTTTCTTCGAGAGTTGTGGATTGTTAAACTTTAGACAAAGATGCATATTTAAATGGAAAATTGACAACTGATCCGAAACTTATTTGCGTACTGTATATAAATAAGGTAAATATATAATTCAAAGTTAAACGAATATTTCTAATTGTAACCTTTTACGAGAGAAAATTAATAGTGTATACTCGTCACTGGAATTCGCGGTTTATATATACTGTACAAACCGCACAGTCTCGACTTTTTTTTTATCACATACTCGCACATATGTGTGTGTGTGTGTGTACGCGATATCGAATTAATCACTATGCGTTCCTTTTTTTTTATATACATGCGGAAATTAGAAACAGTGAATAAAACTGCGTGTGACACATTTTCTTAAGTACAAAGGTGAATATACATAGTTATATAAATGTACGATATATATACGTGTACCTTTTATCGCTTAATTTCTTTCTTTTTCTTTTTCAATAATATTGGTCTGGCGCATACGTTGGTCAAGGTCTTGTAAGTACACTAAAAATAATAGTGAATGCATTTCTTTTTTTATGTCGGGTTTTATCGTGTTGAATTCAAAGAATTTTTCCGGTTTGTTAAGTAATTGTTAATGGAATTTTCTATAGTCTATACTTTACAAACTATGCACCTTTTTTTTCCTCGCGCTGTGCGCAGGTGCAGAAAATTTTAGTAATATGTCGTGAATATTTTAATAATATATCGAAATATTTTTGTTGGATTAATCTTAAGTTGTATACCACAATTTGAAAAGTAACTCAATTTTTTTTACTCCTTGTTGGTGGAAATGTATATATTTGTGTCAAATGTAACCTCACAATATGTATACTCTCCAGTAAGTGTAGGATTTTTATTTTTTTAATATTTATTCGTTTTGGAGCTTTTATTGGAAAGGTAATAAAATATCTTGAAACACGTTTCGTGTGATATTCAATTAACTCATTAACGGCCAAAACAGTCGATTTTAGACTATGTGTTTGTAGCTGAATTTCAGGCATTTAACGAAGTAGCAAGTGGGTCTAAAGTGTCATTATTTATGTTTTTTGGGTGTGCTGAATCAGAATCCGGGCTCCAAATCCATAAATTATGGCCACAAAGTTAAATATGGCAAAAAATTTGTTGTTGGAGTATTAATCAACCACCGATGCATAAATTAGTTGAAGTTTATCAGAAAATTTATACATACATGTTTTTTTTTTGCCAAAATAGTAGCCAGTATTCAAAAAAGTCTAAATAATTGAATTTTTCTTTATTAATTTATTCCTTGAAATAAAAATTGTTCAAGAATAAAAAAGCTTAGAATTGATTAAAGAATACTCTCAATTTTTTCGTTTTTCTCAACAGATTTTTTTTATTGGGTATTTAGTATTTATTATCTATAATATTTATTCATTGTCACTACTATAGTATAGTTAAACAAATTTTTAAGTTTTAAATGAAAATTGAAGGCATGTTTGCTCAAAAAACATCACAAGACCGTCAGCAGACCGAATCTAAACCTTACCATCTAATACCACTAATGCGTCTCACACATATTTAAAATACATGCAGTTAAAAGTTAGGTCTTAGGCTTAATTCATTATCAATTGTCACTTAAAATATTTTACTTTATTAATATTTCATATAAATAGCTCAACTTTTAGATACAGACTAAAAACTTCCAGGGGGTACGAAAAAATTTTAACAGGATGTCAGACCCAAGTTACAGGGATCTACACCTTTCAATATAAGAATTATCTTGGAAATATTGAATTAAAAATCTAAAAAAATTCACGACGGTAGTTTAAAACAAAAGCGAGGGCATGACGTTTTGATTTTTTAAAAGAAATAAATTTGATAATAACAATTGAATAAACAATTTTCGGTCGGTAATTATTTATCTAAAAAGGAATGAATTTTCAACGCAAAAATTAGAATTAAATTACAAAGTTAAAAATCTGAAAAAATTTGAGTATACTGTTTGAAACATGACTAAGGGCACGGCGTTCAGGATTTTAAAAAAAATTTATTCTTTTGTTTACAAAAAATTGTAAAAAGGCTATTTTCTGAGTCCAATATCCCCATAAGTCAATATATATATATATTTGTTCCAGAGTTATGTATGTTCAAAAAACAGTTTTTTTACTTTTTCCAATTTTTCACTATTTGGATCTTAAATAACTCAAAATAGGTTATCATATTGTATTACACCTTAAATGAGAAAAAGTTTTGAAATGCTCAATAGAATTTTTTATCACTAAGTTACATGCATAACTCTGGTGCAAATTAATATATCGATTTAAAATTTTTTTGCACACCCTGTAAGATATTTTTAGTCTGTATCTAATATTTAAGTATTTTAAAATTTTGACAGTACACTTGACGGGAAATCATCTATAATTAATCATTGAGATAATCATTATTGGTATAAAATAATAATTATTAAGTAGTTGTTCGAATTAGTTGATTTTCAGACAATTACCTATGAAATTTAGTTAAAAATCAATTAATTTTCGAACACGAAAATAAATTTATCTATATATAGATGGTCGATTTATATAGACGCAGTTATTATTGTCTGCGCCCATATTTTAGTGCGTGTATGCAAATCCGATTAACACAATTACAATGCGACAATTGTGTACATAAATATTATGCGCAGCTTTTTATCCATCGTGTTTGTCCGCATCGTTACAAAAAAAATTCATTTTTATATATAAAATTATAAAATAGAGGGAAGAAATCTGTGAATTAAAAATCTTATATATAAAAACGTTATCACTCTATGTATATATATATAGTCGTCCCACTAACGTGACATAAATTTACAATGTATATATACCTGTACAATATTATGTATATACACATCGATTTCTAGCAAAATAAACAAAAACAATAGTAAAAAGAAAAAAGTAGAAAACTGACATCGCTTTATATACTAATCGTCACGTTCTAATCGATCGATCGATCATCTAAATCTAAATACATATATACAAATTCTTATCAAACGTTATACGTTCGTTGGTTGGTCAAAATGTATATAACATATAGACACAATACACAAAAACACACGTGTTCTCGATAAACCATCCGTTTTAAACTCATTTTCCCTCGGTAATTTTCACCTAATCGTCGTCGCGCACGTGACTTTAATATTATATATCCCGCGGCTCGTTTATAAAAATAAATCAAAGAGACACCCATATACGTATACCGATGATTCGCGCGGTGCGCTTGGAATAACAATGTTTCTCCTATTCTTCTTGTTGTCGTATTGTCGGATCTGTAATCAGTTATGTAGATACGTGCGTGTGTATATATGAAAAAAATGATCGTCGTAATAACAATCGATCCCTGTATGTCGTATAAATTAATTAATCGTTCTGACGCCACTTCCGCGTAACGAGCAATGAATTTTTAGGGAGTCGTTCAACCGTATAATACTTTTTATTAGCATCTTCGTCAGTCGATCGTCGACACTCGCTTATAACGTATCGATCTTGATCCAACAGTATTACTCTCTCTTTTTTTTTTAAAAAACTTAATTTTTATCACGATGCGTTGCATACTCTGTGCGTTTTCTTTGGATTTTTTAAAGGTGAATAAATATGCAGTGTTGTGTGTCTATATGTATATTTAAATAAATAAATTTAAGTATATAATATTGAAACGTTATAAAGTTTACTTAATTCCATTGAATATTTAATATCTTTAAATGTAATTATATTTCCCGTGTGTCGGTATGTGTGTTAATTTAATATTGATGTGTAATATATAGGTATAACATAGTGACGAATCGTGGAATTTATCGAGTTTTTATAATTCATAATGTGTATATATATGTACCACCGGATTGCGTTGCGGTGTTATTTTACTTATGGATATGTGTAAACGTGTTTTAGAACAAAATTGTGTACGGCAATGAAAATTCAATTTTTTAACTTATTCTTCGAATTTTTATGTTACACCTGATTTTTCTTTTCTCTATTTTACAATATATACTTATATTTTGTTCGTGAATCACATATGACATTGTATACGCGCGTGCTAAACAAGAATGATTAACCTATACGAGAGTTATGTATACTTATAATGCGATGTGTATATATACGTATATATAGATAAATATTTATCACACTAGAAAGAAAAAAATCTTTTACACTTATATACAAATTGGATTTCTCGAAAGATATTTTCGATCAATTAATTTGAAAATGTGTAGTTACTGCACATGTGTGTACATGAATGTGCGAATAAAGTGAAACGTCGATATATATATACATATATACATATAGGGATATTAAATTGATAATGAATTGTTCCAGCTGGACACATGGTTCGGAAGGCCGAAAAAGTCAGGCCGAGGCGGTGGCCCGAGTCAAAATACGATGCCTCGGCCACATTCAGGCGACGATTTCAACGAGGTCGAGCAACAACGTTGCATGATCGAGAAAATGGATGAAGAGACGACGAACGACAAGTTCGAGGAACTTTTGGTCAGTATTATACCGCATGTCTAGACTAATTGCCTCGTTTAATACGCTCGTTTGGGCTTTTTTTTCTCTCTTGCATGCATTGACAATTATCAATTTACGTATAATATTATATGAAAATGGTTTTCTTTTGTTAAATTGTTGTGATATATTTCGTGATAAAAATTATAAGACAATACTTGTGATGATAATAGTAATAGCAAATTTTAGTATATATAAACTGTAGTCCTTTTCCTCAGTTTTGTCACTATCTCTGATTTCTTTACTACAAACTATTGTCATTTTTTACTACTATACTTCTCTCCGTATACAATTATTATTATTATAAAAATGATTTTTTTTAATATGAATTGTCACGCCCTCCTATTCGTTTTATTAGATTTTCAATTTAATATTTAAAATATAGTTTTTGCGTTCGTAGGCGTATAGATCTCTATAATCTTGACCCAATAAAACCAATTAATAATTAAATTTTTACGTTAAGGGGATGTCGGACTGAGAAAAAGGTCAATTTTAAAATTTTTTTATAAACAGAAGAATAAATTTTTGAAAAAATCCTGAACGCCATGCCCTTCGGCATGTTTTAAACAGTATACTCAATTTTTATCAGATTTTTAACTTTGTAATTAAATTCTGATTTTGCATTGAAAATTCATGCTTTTTTAGATCAATTATTACCGGTCGAAAATTGTTTATTCAATTATTATTAACAAATTTATTTGTTCTAAAAAAATCAAAACGTCAATCCCTTCCTTATGTTTTCAGCTATCCGTATTAATTTTGTTCAGATTTTTAATTAATTATTTCCAAGATAATTCTTATGTTGAAAGGTGTAGATCCCTGTAACTTGGGTCCGACATCCCGTTAAAAAATTAAATTAATAAATTAAAAACGTTAATCTCGTCGATAAACCATAATTGAATTATGTACTTAAAAAAATGTCCCTTATAGGCTAACATGAACCTAACCGAGGAGAAGAAAGAACCACTACGACAACAATCGGAACGTAAGAAGAAAGAAATGCTCGTGATGCATTATAGAGGTAGCATACAAGACAGTAGAAATAAATTTGACAAACCAGCGGATTACATCCAGTACCTGTCGCAAAACGATTTGAGCGTCAACAAAATCCACTCGTGCATCGAATCCCTCAGGATTGCCTTAACCAACAATCCCCTCAGTTGGGTACAAGAATTCGGTACGAAGGGCCTGAAACAAGTACTCGTCATACTCAACGAATGCTACAGAAAGTTAGTTATCTAGATCGTTTATTTATTTATCTTACTTTCTTATTTATATGTACACTGATAAATATTTTGCGGTACATTAAAAATTACTATATTGTTACAGGAACGTAGGGATATATACTTGGAATTTAATGTACTTTTTCTTTTAGTATTTCGTATAAACTGTAGTGAAAATTATGATAATCTAAGTACATGCACTGAGAAAAAAGTTGTAGTAAAATTTAGAATACCTGCAGTCTAGCAATGAAAGTATAGCCTTTCAAAATGCAATAAATTAGTGTACTGTATGATAACATTTACTAAAAGTCTATTAATTTTTATTACAATTTTTGTAATATTCACCATAAATTTCGTAAATTTTACTATAGGGTATAGTAATTCTTTTAAATTTTCATAGTTTCTAATTTAATTTCTAGACAATACAATTGTCACTTTTACTATAACATTTTTCCCATATAACATGTATCCTCTATACGTTACTATTAAATTTATAGTGATTTTTAATATTCCATCATTCTTAGTGTTCTCAAAAATATGGTACATTAAAAATCACTATATATTTCATATTATACTAAACGTTGATTATTATTAAATGTTTAAAACATAGACCTCAACTCAACAAATAATTTCGTTCGTTTAAATTTTTTCTTCTCAACAAATATTTTATGTTACAATAAAGTTTAGTTAGTACAAAAAAAAGGAAAAAAAAAGTTAGAAACATATTATTTTTTAAACTAAAACTAAATTATATTGCAGTGATTATTATTTTTAACAAAAAATAATTTACTTTAGTTTCGATTCTTTTTTATAACGAAAATAAAACAAAATTAATTAGTCTTTTAACGAAACTTATTATACATTATTTTCTTTGCCTACAAATAATAAAATTATGTTTATATAAACATTCGACTCAACTAATGGGGATATATATAATAATAATAATGTAATAATTTGAGTGAGAGCATAATAATAATAAGGTATCGGTAATTAAATATTAATATTATGCTATCAGAAACATTTTATTTTTTTTAAACGCAGTTCTCAAGAATAATTTGAATACGTATTAACTTACAGAATTATAATGTACGCAATAAATTTAATAATTAAAATTTTTTTATATAAACATTATTTTCTAACTTTTAATATAAAAAATTTAATATAAATAAAAATATTAATTTAAATTATTTTGGTTGTCTAAAAATATAAAAATAGTAATGTAATTTTCGTTTATTTAAACATAAACTAAAATAAGCAGATTTTGTTATAGTTTCATTATCTTGTATATATCTATTCAGTTACGTTGTAAAAAACGTTTTTCGACAAAAGTGTAGTTATTGTTTGACAAAATAAAACGAAAGAAACAAAACAATTTGTTTAGTTTGACGTAACCCAATAAAAAACTAAACTGATTAATTTTTGCGTTTTGTTTCGTTTAGTTGAGGTACCTGGTTTAAAATTTATAATAATTATAAAATATAGTAATTCTTAATACACCAGTTTTATCAGTGTATTTAAAGGCAATGCTGAACGTTTATTATTTTTTTTCTAAAATTAAATTAATCGTTAATAAACGATGTATTAATTTTTTATTTATTCAAATGCAGTATGTATGCATTGTCTTTATATAAAAATATGTATATATTATGCTTCAAAGGAGAAACAATCTAATGTGTATATAATTATTTTATTGCAGTTGTTTCATACATTCTAATAGGTAATTTTAAGTAATTAAGTCGATGTTGTGCCAGTCTTAGTTAAATTAGTCTAGTTTTTCCTTTTCCCATGCCGTTTATAGTGTTTATGTTAGTATATTGGATCAATTTTATTTATTTACATATATAATGGATATGAGGAAATTCATAAAAATTCTTCCAAATCGCGTTCCCTGAAATCGAAAAAAATTTTTTTTGGCACACCTTCCGGATATTACTTTTTTTTTATCTAGAATACGTATATTGTGTGAAAAATTTGAACGTGAGAAAAAGGCTTGTGATACTTTTTTTTAAGTTCGAAATTTAAAATCAAACAATCGTAAAAAGCTGTTTTTTAAAAAGCTTATATATTTATACAACAATTATATTAAAACAAATAATCTTGAAACTAATTTTTTTCTATTATATAATCTATTTTTTTTTTTTTTTTTTTTATTCTTGATTTGTGCTCTCTTTTTCCTGGCACTTCCTACCGTTTATCCCCCTGGGGACTTTAACGGTGTCCACCTACCACCTATGTGTGGGTGCTTTATCCCTGCCTTAAAACCCCACCATCTCGCATTCGCCCGGGGTTATGCCCGTGGATGAGGGAAACCTGTGAAGCAGGGAAAACCTCATCCGAGATGGCCGGTGTATTCGAAACATTCTTTTTGGGTGTCAAAGTCACATTGCGTAGGCCTTGACACCGAAACCGAATGTTTCACACCTCCCGCTCACGTTGTGAAGTGTGAAAAAACACCTAACCCGCCACGAAAGCCAAACCCATCCAAGTGCGAACCGCACTCAGTGCTGCTTAACTTCCGTGACCGGCCGAGGTGCGTCTCCGCCACTCCGCCACCGTGTCGGTTTCTATTATATAATCTATTCAAATAGTTTTTAATGTAATAATATAGTAATTTCAAAGATGTAACATATAAAACTATAAATAATTTTAAAGTAGGATGATTGGATTGTTGTTATCAATGATAAATGCTATTTTGGAGTAATTGTTGAAATTGAAAAATGATAATAATCAATTTTTTTGTACTACCAC
Organism: Theocolax elegans; assembly: GCA_026168455.1. Classification (NCBI taxonomy): domain Eukaryota; kingdom Metazoa; phylum Arthropoda; class Insecta; order Hymenoptera; family Cerocephalidae; genus Theocolax; species Theocolax elegans. The sequence goes on from CM047428.1 coordinate 58,718,473, forward strand.
AAAGTTCAGTTACAATTCCAATTATTTCGGTCCTACAGTCCAAATTAAACATCTATTATCCAATATTTAAAAAATTGTATTCTATTTGTTAAAGTAATTATTAGGGTGTTGGATTTTTTTATATATTTGCGAATAAGCTTGTGTTTAATTTTGACTGTAAAAACAAAGTAATTAAAATTGTAATTGAAGAAAAAAATTTGTAAAAATTAATATTTTACACCAAAAAATGAAAAACATTTTTTTGTCTAAAAACCACGATATTTCTCACTCAAGTGTTACCAATTTGATTCACCGTATAAATATACGAAAAAATATGTATTTAGGATAATGTGTAATAAAAAATTATATAAATGTGTAATATAATAATTATAATTATACAATGAATTATTCAAAAAATTGTATTATCTGTAGTGACTAAACATTTTTTTAAATATTTTATTTACTACTCATAATTATTATTTAAGCAGAAAAATATATCATTTAATTGAAATATAAGATTATTATATTATCTTAATTACATTTTAATATTGTAACATTTTTATCCAAACAATGCAGAGTTTCCCTTATTTTTATAAATACTTGTTTAATTAGAATCTAGTGCATTATTTTAATGCAATAAATTTTGATATGAGTTTATATAATAATAAGCTTTCAAAAATAAAATGCAAAAAAGGTTTTTTAGAAAATTTATTTTTATTGCGATTATATAAGTTATATATGCTTTAAAAAAATAGAATTTTACGATTTTTTAATTTTAAACTTTAAACTTAAAAACAGTGTGTCACAAGCTTTTTATTTCATGTTCAAATTTTATTTCACATATTTTACGTACTATAGGTGAAAAAAATTATGGTCCGGAAGATGTGCCCCAAAAGAAAATTTTTTCGATTTTAAGGAACGTGATTTGGAAGATCTTTTGTGGATTTCTTCATATACAAAAACACGTGTATTTACGTATGACATACATTTTTGGTCCTCACTAACGTTTTCAGTTGATTATTTTTACTTATAATTTTATGTTTAATTGCATGAAAATTATGTTATTTTTTTTATTTTATACGTCTGTTTCTACCGGTGGTTGTGATTTTCATATATTTATATATGTGTAAGTTGATATTTGAAATATAAAAGAATTTTGAGTGAAAATCACACCTGACGGTATATCGAGTATATGTCGATTTTTAACCTATACAATTCTCGTAATTTCGTTCGCGTGAAAAATCATTACAAAACTAAGTCACCGTACACTCTTATACTCTGTCAATGAAATGCTCACGCGAGTTTTGTAATTGTTGACTCGAACGAAATTTCGCGAGAATTGTGCGATACTTTTAAGTGAAAAAATTAATATTGTTTACACGAATTGACAGCGATAGCCGATACGAGAGGATTCAATTAGAATGTATACGGTGTTTAAAAGCAATCATGAACAATACAGTCGGCATCAAAGAAATTCTTGCGCATCACGAAGCTTTGACGATAGTTGCTCGATCTCTCGAGCCAGGTAAACCGCTGGTCATGTGCGAGGCGGTCAAATTGCTCGGAGCGGTATGTCTAATATCAAGCGACAGCCACAAAAAAGTTCTCGACGCGATCACCATGAATGGAGAATTTAACGGGAGGGATCGATTTTTACCTTCTTGCGCATCACCAAGCTTTGACGATAGTTGCTCGCTTCTCGAGCCAGGTAAACCGCTGGTCATGTGCGAGGCGGTCAAATTGCTCGGAGCGGTATGTCTAATATCAAGCGACAGCCACAAAAAAGTTTCTCGACGCGATCACCATGAATGGAGAATTTAACGGGAGGGATCGATTTTTACCTATCGTTCAAGGATTGATGAATAAACAAAACGAGACCCTTAGAGTTAGTATATATCCTTCTCTACAGCACACTGTTATTCATTTATTTTATTTTATTTTATTTTTTCTTAACGACACGTATTTTTTGTATTGCAGGTAGTATGCCTTCAACTTATTAATTCGATAATATCGTCAGCCGAGGAATTGGACTTTCGGTTACATTTGCGAAATGAAATAATGAGAGCGGGTTTAGCTGATATATTGGAAACTTTAGAGGGTGACGATGAATCCGAAGACTTGACCAGGCATTTAAAAATCTTTAACGAGTACAAAGACGAGGACTACGAAGAATTTGTACAAAGATTCGATCATGTCAGATTAGAATTGGACGACGTTAACGATTGCTTCGAGGTCGTTAAAAACATGGTTATGGACACAGTGGCGGAACCTTATTTCTTATCGATCTTGCAGCATTTGTTGTTTATCAGAGACGACGCACTGATTAGGTTAATATTACTTGTTCATATCTTTCTTTCTTTTTTTTCTTTCATTTTTCCACGTTTTTCGTCGATTATGGAAATATTGATTGTTACAGACCGGCGTATTACAAATTGATCGAGGAATGCGTCTCGCAAATTGTGCTACATCGTTCTGGTTGCGATCCCGATTTCAGCGCAACGAAACGCTTTCAAATTGACGTGCAACCTTTAATCGAAACGTTGGTTGAAAAATCCCGAGTCGAAGAAGAACACCGACTGATCGAAGTGTCGCAAAAACTTGAGGAAGCGATCGCTAAGAAACAGGAGGCCGAAGCGAAACTTCAACACGCAGAAAATGTTATTCGAGAATTGGAGCAAGGCACCGGTCGAACAGTCAGTAGTCTGACGGTAATTACTCCTCCTATTCAACTAACATTGGCATTGACGAGTTAAATAGAATCGTTTTGACCTTTTCATTTGTCGTTTATACAAATCCGGGTTGATTGTACCTGATTTACTACTATACTTATTCAATGCCGCGATTACGAACTCGAAATCACGTTTCGCTAAAAACTTTTTGAAAATTATTTTGCTTTATTGATATACTATTTGATGGTTGATTTTATATACTTATTTAGTTTCTTAAACAAATACGGAAAATTTTATTTACATTTGAAATAGTGGATCTAAATATTACAAATAATTTTCGTTATTGATTTATAGAAACTTGGTAATTGTCCTCCACCACCACCAATGCCCGGTATGGTAGGTCCAGGCGGTGGACCACCACCTCCACCTCCACCCCCGATGATGGGCGGTGGATTTGGCGGAGCGCCACCTCCTCCACCTATGCCGGGTATGGGTGGAATTCGTGCGCCACCTCCACCTCCATTCCCTGGTGGTCCTGGAGGTGGTCCACCACCACCCCCAATGCCTGGAGGCATGGGTCCGCCTCCACCCCCTATGATGGGATTCCCAAGAATGCCTATGCCCAATGCCGTCGAGGTGTTACCACATGGTCTTAAGCCTAAAAAGAAATGGGAAGTCGAAGGACCTCTTAAAAGGGCTAATTGGAAAGCAGTAAGTTTCCTTTTTGTCATTATATTTTACGAAACTTGAAAAATACTTATAGCTACTTGTGAAATTAATTAAACTCACGTTACTTGCAAATAGTCTTACATACTTTTATGTTATACAAATAGATTTTACCGCACAAAATGTCCGAAAAGTCATTTTGGGTAAAAGTGCAGGAAGACAAATTAGCAAGTCCCGAAATTCTAACTGGCTTAGCTCAGAAATTCTCGTCGAAACCTGCCGCCAAGAAGATGGATGACGTTGTCGATAAGTATGTTATAATTTCAACTAAATCACATATTTGACGTTTTAATCATATAAATGATATAAAGACTAAATGTCTACTTTAGATCGGCGCCAACGAAGAAGGTTAAAGACTTAAAGGTACTCGATGGTAAATCAGCACAAAATATATTAATTCTTCTCAACGGTACTTTAAAACATACATCGTACGAGGAAGTGAAAACTTGCTTATTAAGGTGTGATGGTCCTGTTATAAATGACAATATATTACAAGGCCTAATACAGTACTTACCACCACCCGACCAATTAACTAAACTACAAAATTACAAGGACCAATATGACGATTTAACTGAAGCAGAACAATTTTGCGTCACGGTAAAAAAAACACTACATTCTTATGTTTATTCATAATTTCTAATTATTACAAACCATAATAATCGTTCTTTAATTTTTATTTATTTATACAGATATCACAAATTAAAAGACTATTACCAAGGTTAAAATCGTTAAGTTTCATGTTAAAGTACGAAGAACTAGTACAAGACGTTAAACCTGACATCGTCGCTGGAACAGCTGCATGCGAAGAAGTTAAAAGCAGTAAAAAGTTTGCAAAAATCTTAGAACTAATTTTATTACTTGGTAATTACATGAATTCGGGATCGAAAAATGGTCAAGCGTTCGGATTTGAGATTAGTTTCTTAACCAAGGTAAATGAATAATTTGGACCTTTTTAAATAATCTTCGATTTGGATAACTATGTTATATTTTTCAATTATTGACACCCACCAATATTTATTTATACAGCTTACAAGTACAAAAGATATCGAAAATAAACAAACTCTACTCCATTACCTAGTCGACACGTTAGAAAGAAAATTCCCTGAATGTTTAACTTTTATCGAAGAATTGGGACACGTTGATAGAGCCAGTCGAGTATCGTTAGAAAATATTCAGCGAACTCTTCGACAAATGGATTCAAGTATCCGTAACTTGGAGCAAGATCTTACAAATGCTAAAATTCCACAAAGTGATCAAGATCTGTTTGCCAAAGTCATGACGGTAAAAAAGTTACACCTACATTAATATTTTAGTAGCATTATTTCGTTATCGTAACGATTACAGATAAATGGAATCGCAAGAAAGAAATGCTATTTTTGTATACTAAAGCTATAAATTATATGTAACCAATAATCTCATTTATATTTTTACAGCCATTTGCAAAGAAAGCTCGAGAATCATACGAAGTTATGCAGAATATGTTTAAAAACATGGATAGTTTGTACACCGATATATCAGAATTTTTTGCTTTTGACAAGCAAAAATATACAATCGAAGAGTTTTTCGGGGATATTAAAAAATTCAAGGATGATTTTGTGGTAAAACATAATAATTCCATAATATTGTAAAAATTAATACATTTAATTCACTAAATTGAAAACGAAGTTAATTATTGAAATGGGAAAGAATTGCTTACTAATTTTATTGTTTATCAAAATACGAGTAAATTTAGAAAAGGTAACATTCACTTTGCAGCAAGCGCAAAAGGAAATACTGAAATTACGCGAAGCCGAGGAGAAACAACGCCGCGCCCGGGAGGCGCGTGAAAAAGCCGAGGCCGAACGAGCGGCTCGTGCAGAGCATAAACGAACTCTCGTCGATATGAACGCACACGAAACACAGCAAGGCGTGATGGACAGTTTGATGGAAGCACTACAAACGGGATCGGCTTTCAGCCGACCTGATCAAAGACGGAAACGTCAAACTCGAGTTGCTGGTGGTAAGTCCAAGCTTAGGACCAAAAGCCATGCAACAAAATTCAAATTTGTCAACAAGACCTGGAGATTAAAACGTACTCTCAAGCAAGCAAACATCGTCGGATCTCTTAGCGATCTAGAAATTAGTTTTAAGATTGATAATAGTTTTAAGGACGAATTCGATTCGATTATTAGTGGAATTAAAAGTCTCGATGCGAATAACAAAAAAGATAATCGTATATCGGCTAATAGCAAACGTTCATTTTTGAAAAATAAACTTTATAATAAATACTTTAAGAAAACGGGAAAAAAGAAACTTAAAAAACGAACAATTCGTACGAATAAAGACACATTCTCGTCCCGTCAGAGAATTATTGTTAGTAAAAGGCCTAAACGCAGTGCATTTGTAAGACAAGTCGTTATAAAAAGACGTAAAACTAATGCGAATAAAGCAAAAACTTATAAGCTAGGGAAATATCTTGGTAGCCCTCCAAAATTTAATGTAAGTTTACCCAACGAACAACAATTTAAAGCCACGCCAAATTACCGCATATTTGCCAAAAATCATGCATCGATGTCTTGCAACAATTTACCATCGAACGTTAATGACGCGACACTTGCTACTTTATTAAGCCAATTCGCGAACGAGCATCACGAATGTAAAGAAGCTGATGAAAATGAAAATACTTTAAACATGTCTCTTGAGTGTAATAACGATAAATACAATGATTCGCCAATAGCATCTACTAGTAGTAAGTTTATAGAAAAAAATACACGAAAATTGAGAAGGTTGTTCACTTTTAGGGGTCAAAAATTTTTGAGCGAGTCGGAACGGACGAGCTCATCTAACGAAAGTAAACGGGGCTCACCAATAAAAGTAATGAACAATTTTTCGCCAGAAATGGAAATAAAGAAATCGGTTAATTGGAAAATTTGGAGGGGCATGAAGAATAGCGGTAAAATTATTATATCTGTGAATGACAGCTTTAACAAATAAATCGTTTGTTCGTGTGGTTTTGTAAACGATTGAAACATTCTTAATTATGAATATTATCTAAATTTGTATTTTTTTTATTATTTATGTAATTAAATTAATGCATTTTTACTTAAATGTTTAATAAATTATTATTTTTTTTATTTTCGCTAACAAAAATTTTTATTTAAGCAAAATTTAACCATATGCAAATTTTTGATGAAAATTGTGAATTTCCATTGCATGTATTTGGTCTCATACTTATTAACCAATAGAATTTTTGGATTTTGGAAAGTCGTTAAACTTTCCTACCTCATATAATTACATTTAATGGCCTATTATGTATTAAACCGCCTATGTATGCTTGCTTGTGTACAGTAATTCTCGCCATGTAACGAAGGTCATGATTACTTTGTGACAATTTGTACTTTATTGTTTTGTTTGATACTAATTTAGTGTAATACTTCAAATTAATATCAGATTTGATTGTATTAACTAATATTTTTGTATGTATTTGTATTACAGCTGAAAGAAGGGCACAATTAAATAGAAGCCGCTCTCGCACAGGATTGGTTGGAACTGGACTATTAGGAAGAGAATTATCTACGTAAGTTTGATAATTTACATTGGAAATACAAACACGCGAATGATATGTAAATTGTAAGCGTTATTTTATTAAATTTAATTACGTTACTTTTATTGTTTCAAATGGAAAATAAAATCGGTTAATAATTGTAAATATCATTGCTACATTTTATGATAATTTTTGTTTTAGAGAACTCCTTAGTTCAGCGTAGCAAAAGTTCACCGTCAATAGTGAGGCTGTGATGAACTGTTTTTTAAAAAAACGAAACCTTCAATTTATTTTAACAATTGAAGTATCGATGCATGGAATCAAATACCTTGCAAATACAAAAGAAGTAATTACGCCGTCCATACAGATATATACTAAAATAGTATAATGGCAGAATAACATATTTTTTTAAGGCCAGAATGGGGGCCGAAGTAACCAAGAGCAAGATATAATCATGAATTATAAAACAAGACTAAGAAGATAAATGGTTGCTCGCAATTGAAATGACTATTTTGTATATCACACTATCACGGTTGGTTGTGTGCTACAGTTATGAAAGATGAAGAGTCATTGTGCCAAAAAAAAATAATAAAATAAACGTATGCATAACAGAAAAATTAAAAATATGATGAATTTTCAATTTTTTGATTATTCATTGGATCAAAAAAATACAACATTTCATACTGTGTTGAGGCATTAGCTTTATATTTCCATTTTGTAATAAATGGAGCAATGCCAAACCGTTGCAGAAATTTTTTGTGATTAACGTAACAATGATTATTTTTTAAATAAACGATTGTGCCTCACGTCTCGTTTTTTGTTAAAAGCGATTTAATATAAATTTTTTAAAATCAATTTTTATGGCCTTTTTTACACAATGTATTCTAGAGAAAATATGTTATTTGCGTTGCTTTTTATAAATATAAATATAAATATGTCAAGATGCGATATATATATTTTTTAACAATGTACAAAAGAGTAATTTATTAATGTCATTGAAAGAATTTAAACACGATATACTATATAAACAAGATATTGGCTTGTTTCTTGACTGCATTAACTCGCAGGCAATAATTGTATCTATAATGTGAATACAGAATTTTAGATTTACATCTTGTTGTTACATATTACATGCCATTGATGCAGTTTGTAAAAACATTTATTTATTTTGCATAATTACTTTAAGCGAAGTATATATATGTACGTATATATACGTATATAGATTATATTATATAAAGAAGAAAATTTTTGAGCAAATTCTTGATAATTTGTTTTTGCTTATGTAATTAAAAATCATGTTCATAATTTAGAAGAGTATATACTTATGTAAAAAGAAATCGTAATAAAAAAAAAAAGATTTTCAATCTAGTTAATGTCGTTCCATTTTTCTTCCTGATGCCTCTTTAATACATACAAGTCTTAAATAATATTTATTAAATACCCTAAATTCTTTTTTCGCCGTTCTCCCCCCACCACTGCCTTTAGGGACCACTTGAGAGCTGTCTGTCCTTTTCTAACTTTTCAGGCATATATTACACCTAACCTATATAAGAACGCCGTTTGCACAAATTATAACCTTCGTATTCACTAAACTGATTAAAAGTGAGCGCGAAATTGTTAGGAATAAAAATAATATGTATATAAATTGAGGAATGTAATAATTACATTTATAATTTAATAAAAGAAAAATGTCTTTATACGACGATTTCGACAAACATCGTACAAACGAAAAGGTAGCAGGATGGTCATCGGGTATAAAATTATTACAATCGCAACTACAATTAAAAAAGGCAGCAACTCCACACGCCAAGAGAGAGCAAAATAAGAAAACCTCAGCTGTATTAGCTCCAGTTATAGATTTAAAGTCAAAATCACGAGAAATCGAGAAGGATGATGAAGGTAAATATTTTGTTGGGAACACTATTGGTATTGGAGCAGAGTTTGATTGGAATGTTACCAATGAATACGATCCCACTTGGCCAAACGAATATGAAAAAGTAGTTAAGGAACTGAGGGATATGAGAGATCGTGAACACGATCAAGAGAATGAACAGCGTAAAAGGAGAAGAGAAGTTGCTCATTTTGAGCAAGAGAATCAAATGGCCAATATAGCTGCAATGAATTCTGTAGAAAGAGACGAAGAAAGGCCTACATTTAGGAATACTTCTGGAGGTGCAACTATTGCTCCACCACCGTCGTTACAAGAAAGTCCAGAACCACCTCCACCTCCACCACCTAGACAAACTTTGAATCAGGGATACGCAACTTCGTCGGTTGCTGCAAAAATAATGGCAAAATATGGTTTTAAGGAAGGTCAAGGCCTTGGTAAGAAAGAACAAGGAATGTCGGTAGCACTACAGGTAGAGAAAACAAGTAAAAGAGGTGGCAGAATAGTCAGTGAAAAAGAACAGTTAATGCCACCGCCTTTACCTTTAAATTTATCACCACCATCGAATTCACAAGGAAGCCAAGGTGCTACGCAAAATGTCGAAGAACTTAGTATCACAGAAATCATGAAATCACCCAGCAAAGTTGTTTTATTGAGAAACATGGTTGGACCTGGTGAAGTGGACGACGACTTGGAACCAGAAGTTAAAGACGAATGTAATACAAAATATGGCGATGTTACTCGTGTAATAATTCATGAAGTTATAGATGCACATCCAGAAGAAGCTGTGAGAATTTTTGTTGAATTCAAAAGGATTGAAAGCGCCATTAAAGCAGTTGTGGATTTAAATGGACGATTTTTTGGTGGAAGACAAGTTAAAGCTGGTTTTTATTCAATAGAAAAATTAAATAATTTTCAACTCTTAGATTAAGATATACATTTTTTTTATGATTTAAGAAACAAAATAAATAACAGAACAGCAATTAACTTTGTATAAATTTTACAATAAGGATATCAATATATATTCTAATACAAATAATTTGTATTTAAAGTAAGATAAATGTGAGTGTAAAAAGATGTTGTAATAAAGTGTTTTTTAATTTACATATAACAATACTTTGTATGATTATTCTTAACTTTTCGTCATATTTATTATTGTCCTAAAAAAGTTATTCTATCCAAGTTATTCTTAATCTTTGAATTAAAGTTATATAAGTTTTAAGAAATTTGTTCTTTAAAAAAATTACACAAAAATTTTCATTATTTATTATTCATTTAACAAATCAGAAATACAAAATACAAAAATTATAAGACATGAGAGTAAGTTCTTATAGAGATAAATTAAATTTACTTGTACATATAAACTATTCAATATTAACAATTAATAATTTTTTTCATAACAATTGAAAACATTTTAATTAATTATGAATCTTTGTACTCTGATTTTTTTCCATAATAGACTTACTACAGGATATCTCAGGATCCACTTCATTGAATAGGCTGAAATTATAACAGTAACTTTTACATATTATTTTAATCCACTAGAGTAGAACAGAATTTGAATAAAAGTCTAAATATTTATTTAAAAAAAATTATTTAGCTGATTTTTAAACAATTTTTCAATAATTTTTTTAAATAATTTGGTAAGTATAATTTTTTTATTACAATGTTATAACAGTCGATGAAGTGGTTCAATGAAGATATCCTGCGGTAAGTCCACTATGGAAAAAAATCATTGTACAGAGTCACATAATTGATGAAAATAGTTATGTTACAAATAAATTAGCTAAAAAATTGAAAATAAAAATGGATAAGTTAATACAATTTGTTTAAAAAATTTAGACATGTTCATAATCATGAAAAAAAATGATTAATTGTCAATTATATTGAATAGTTCTGCTTCAATTTTAACCCATATAGGCTATTGTCTCCTCAATTTAATAACTAAATCTTAAAATACTAATTAAAAAATTGATCTATTATTATATTAAAATATAATTTCGTAACTATAATATATTAACAATTTATCAAAAATTTCATTTTGAAATAAAGTTCAAGTTGTCCTATATACATATAGACCTATAAGAGCATCGGACTTGCGCTTTAGGATCACGATGCAGCATTCGATTTTTACACCATGCGCATACAGTGCGTCAGTTGCGCCTACTCTACAATGCATTAATTTTCATCAGTATATACTTATAAGAAAGTAAACGTTCCGTACACAGATATAAAATTGAAAATGTCTTTTTAATTAATCGTTCGCGATATCGTATATAGTAAGACAAGTAAGCGTAAACAATATATATATATACATACATTTACAATTAATTTCTATAAAATTTTCCATAGAAAAATATTCACATTAATGCATATATCTATAATATCTTAATGCTTGGCTTATTCTTTTTTGTAAAATTCATCTAATTTTTTTTTTAGGAGCAAAAAAAAAATAATATGTGAATGAGTACATATATATATCCTTAGGAGCATATATAGAACATTTATAACAAAAAAAAGGACATTTTTCACATTTACGTCACGTAGCCCATATTTTTTACTTATGTATCACATATATAATATACGTATACGTATATATAATTTTCAGCGATTATTATTATTACGACATTATGTAGAATTATATTTTTAGCAAATTATTTGTAATATTCGAGCAAAAAAAAAAGAAACACATGTTACGATCATGTTTTATACATATATATATAAATCAATAAATTAAATCGTATAAAAAAGAAACAAAAAAAAAAGTAAATCACTTTTTGTTACGTTTATTCATCACCCACTTATTTATAAGACTTATTTAATGAATATATATATATTATATACTATTTTTTTTATTTATCATTCATCTATCGCTAATCTATATACTACTTGCCACATATATAGCGCACTTATTATATCCATTGATGCACAGATATATAGGAATTGATTTTTTTTTTAAATCTTAGTAATACATAATTGCAATTTTGTTCGATCGTTTTTATATTTCTTTTTTATTTTTAGTATTTCTCGATACTTACTTCTTTTTTTTTATCCTATCTTAGATTTGAGCGTGTATAAAAATAATCTGTAAACACCAAGTCCTATATACTATATAAAAAATGTAATACTGCAAATACATTTTTGTACACGGAACGCTGCAACTCTAGTTGATAATAGAACCTAGTATTATACTTTCTTTGGTTATACTTAAATCTACTTTTTTGCATTTTTTGCATTTTGCATACATATATAATAATGAAATATAATATAACGTTGTATTATATTACATACACGTATATTTACGATCACCAAATTATATCGCTCGACCGTCAGATGATAATAAGGTAAGATGTAGTTTTTTTTTAAAATTAAATTATATATATAAATTATATACTCAGATATAGAAAAATTAGAAGATTTTAAAAAGAGATAAAGTATTTTATTGAATAGATTTGAAATTAATATATTTGTTGGAATAATTATATAAGTATGAAATTGTATGGGAAAATCGTTTTAGATAGAAGGTAATAAAAGAAAATAATTTTTATGAAAGAGGAGCATAGATTGTTATAAATTTTGAATTAGACGTAATTTAATTGTATAAAGTTAATGTTTTTTATTATTTTACTACAGATTTTCTATTTTTACCATGAAACAGTCAAACGCAAAAGAAGTGACGACATCATAAATAAGTACTAAATTAAATTAAATTTTTTTGATTATTATAATTATTAAAAAATAGTAATTGTATTAAAGTAAGAAAATATAAAAAAAAAATTAGTAACAAATAATCACTAATATTAAAAAGTAGATTATTTATTAAAGAAATAATAAGTTTTGCTTATATCAATTGCGTCTAATATTTACCTTATTTTTTTAATCTAAAAATTATATGAATAATACAATTTCCGCTATTAAGGCTTAATTTATAAAAAAAAACGAACGAAGTTATTAATTGAAATAAATATAATAAATAATTTCTTTAGGACTATTGTTCAATAAAATATTTGTTTGATTTTACTAAATTATTTATATAGATTTTGAATAATATAAGCATCGCATGTAATATTTTTATATGTATTTTAGGTAAATGATACGAACAAATGAAAATTGACGTAGAAAACAACGAACCGCTAATCGTCACAGTAGCAAAGAAAAAGAAAGTTAAAAGAAAATGGATTATACATCGTTTTGGTTTCTTTGCCTCTATGAATCTGTGTATGATATTGGCATTTCTCACATCGCATTTAGGTGGATCAAAGGGTTTGTGTCGTCTTTATTTCTTTCTTTTTAAGGGGATGTCGGATTCAGAAAATGGTCATTTTTAATATTTTTTTATAAACAAAATAGTACATTTTTGAAAAAATCCTAAACGCTATGCCCTTAGGATATGTTTTAAACACTATACACAAATTTTTTCAGATTTTTAGGCACGATCGATGCACGAGAGTGCCTTTTATTTTTAACATCGCGAAAAATGTAACACCATAAATAATTTTTTTTAATTAATATAGAAATTTTGTCGGTCTTGCTGAGCTAACGTCTAACGACTCTAAGAACTCCAAGTTGCTCACTCAAAACTTAGACGTTAGCTTAGCAAGACCGACAAAATTTCTATATTAATTTAAAAACTTTTGCCTGGGTGAGAAAAATTATATTTTTAACCATAAATAATTGTTTATTTATCCACATAAACTTTTTTCGTCCAGAAAATAAGTCATTTTAAACGTTTTTGAAAATCTATGTATGTATGTACGTAGTCAAGTTAATCGGCTAACTCAGCCAATTTTGAAATTTTATGATATCTTCTACATAAATAGAAAAGTAAACGTTCCTATTTTGGACCAAATTGGTCGAATAGGTCTTGAACGGTAGGACTTTTTAAAATGGCGCTAAAACGTTTTTCTACGACATTATATAAAAAAAATTAAATAATCTAAAATATAAATGTAGAAAATGTTTAAATATAAAATATCTGATCATTTTTGTATTGTAACTTTTTATGTACAACTGAATACTGGCAAGTTAAACGCATAAAAGTGAAAAAATACTGTAAAAAACCCGCTTTTTCTACTTTATAAAGACAAATATCGATTGTACTGTAAAAGTTTGAATGTACAAAATCTTTAACTTAATGAGATAAAACTTTTTTTTATACAACATTTTTTTCTTAGATGAATATTTTTAAAGGTAAGAAGATAAAAACAGTTGAAAAAGCCTAAAATGTACAATAAAAGAAGTTTTTTAGACATTAACTTACTAAATATTGATTTTACGTAGAAATTTTACATGTAAGAAATGTTCATCACAATAAAAGAAAACTTTTTTCTATGAAACATTTCTTATTCACACTGATATTTTTCCTGATAAATGAAAAAAAATGGTTAAAAAAGCGTAAAATGTACAAAAAGAACGGTTTTAGACCTCATCTAAATAAATATCGATTATAAGTACAAATTTTAAAGGTAAGAAATGTTCATCACAAAAAAAAACTTTTGTTTACCTTTTAATTGTTTTTCAAAATATATGTGTGTACTATGTATGTAAACAAGTCAATCGAAAAATTCAGTCAATTTTTTTTTACCCATTTGGCTAAAATGTACTTTTATAGTAACTTTTAAATATTATAGTCGTTTATTTTTTAAAGGACGTAACGATCGTGCCTGGAATGTAAAAGTGTATAGCTTTTATATATTTTGGACCTTCTAGTTAAAAATGAAATTTATTTCTGATTTTTGCGTTGATAATTCATGCCTTTTTAGATCAATAATTGCCGACCGAAAATTGTTTATTGAATTATTTTAACTAATTTAATTTTTGTTAAAAAATCAAAACGTCATACCCTCGCTTTTGTTTTAAACTACCCTGATGATTTTTTTTAGATTTTTAATTCAATATTTCCAAGATAATTTTTATGTTGAAAGGTGTAGATCCCTGTAACTTGGGTCCGACATCCCGTTAAATATTATTTACTTTTTGATAAATACTATAAAAAATCTTAGCTTACAAGCATATAAAAAATAGTATTCGATATACACAGGAGTGATCAACGGAAATTTGATAATCTGGTACTTGACTGTGCCTCTGATTTACCTCGAGGCTGGATTTTGTTGCAATCATAAGGCCTTATTGTCTGTATTAAGGGATGGTTGCCTTTTAACGTTTCTTATGATATTCATATACGTTTTTAATCCAATTTTGGCTAAGGTCGAAAGCTACTTTTTAAACACTGCCGGGGTCAACGAACGCCTTCTCAAAGGAATGGAAGTAATTATATATACAAAATCGTTATAAAGATATAATCACGAATAAAAATTATATATCGACATTTTGTTAGTAGTGTCTTTAAATTAAAAAAAAAAGTAATCATTATCGATTTTTAGGTATTACACTGCCTACCTCCTCCATTCAGTACAAGTCTAGCCTTAAGTAGAATTGCACATGGTGATATACCGACAAGTATTGTTACAACTTTAACGTGCCATTTTGGAGGTTTACTACTCTCCCCAATATTACTCTATTTCATGGTAATGGTAACACTTTCCTATATACTTTTTTTCTTTCGACATTTTAAAGATATATACATATTTTTATTGCATTCAAAATTATCAAAATTTATTTACTGTTTTTTTTTGTAATGCAATTAGAAAACAGATAATTTATAATTATTTATGGTAAAAATAAAAATTTTTATAATCAAATCGCTAAGTGACACAATTGATATTTCATAAAAAAAATATCAATTCGCGTTCGATGTAAAATATACTGAGAAGGATAATTGTACAAAATAAAATAACAACGAGCTAACGTAATTTAACACAATATTTATTCAAAATAAATTTATTTATTATCTTCAAGTATATATATATCACGCATATATCTGTATAGTTGGGTGCGTCAGTTCCGCCGTTAAGCGAGATTAATATACGCGAGATCGTATACGGGACTCTGGTGCCATTGGCGATCGGTGTATCCCTCAGGTCGATTTGTTTCAAAGAACAACCGGATAATCACGAGGATCGCACTCGATGGATATCTCAGGTCCTTCTATTGATCACAGCTTACAATCTCTTTTGCGATGCCTTCACCATTGACGCAGCCTCGTTGTATGCGATCGACATCCTTCTATGCGTTTTCATCGGTGAGAGCGCTATACACTAGTTTTTATCATTTATAAAAAAATTTTTTGTTTTATTGTACGTCTCTCTCTCTCTATATATATAAATGTATTTATATATACACACATTTAGAAAAAAATATAGTACAGTCAATTATTGAATGGATCAATTTACGATTAATACATAAATATCGAAGTTTTTATATCCTAACGGTACAACCAAATTTTCTTTTTTACACGATTACTAAACGGTTGAAAATTTTATCTTTTGCAGTAGTGTAGATAATAATTGATAGACTACAAATACAAGTGAAAAAAAACTCTCTTACAATCGATACGATTACAACTACGAAAAATAATACTCGTATAAAAAAATAAATGCAAAAGATATTAAAGAAACAATAAAAAAATGCAAACGATTTACGTACACGATTTGTAATTTTATACTATATTTTTTCCTTATTTTGTAGCCTGCCTAAGCCAGATAATCATGACGTGCATCTGCTGGACGTTTTGTAGTACATGGCTAAGCCAAGAAGCACTATTGGCGTCAGTCTTCACGTGCACGTACAAGTCCATCGGGTTCGGCGGTTGGCTCATGAGATCCGCCTTTCGTAATACGGGTGAAGCGACGGCGGTTAACTTACCACTGGGAATATTGACAGTCGCACAATTACTACTCGGCAGTTTGCTGGCAAGCTGGCTTGCCCCATAATATTTCATCTTTACTTTTTGGCATTTATTTAAAAAAAATTGTTTATATATATATATAAGATAGAAATTTTTAATGAAATAAAAAATAATTTTCGTAGTCTAAGGGTTTGTAGACGGAATAAAACGAAATATAAAAAAGTCTGGATTCCCATACAAAACATAGCGATTTTATTCTACAAATAATGGGATAAATTTCAGTTATTCGTCTGTTCACCTTTCTTTCTCATCAAATTATTTCTTTTTCTTTTCATTATTTTTTTCCTTAATTATTTTCCTTCTTTCTTTCTTTCTTTCTTTTTTTTTTATTATTTTGAAAACTCTCATACTTGGTGTCCTTCGTGACGCGCGCATTATACGACAAGTTTTCACCGATACCATTTACAGTACCATGGTATGTATAATTATAACAAATATTTTTTTTAACACTCAATTTACACCGAAGTGCGTTCACACGAACCATTCCACTAACGCTTTCACCAACTTTTTCTCTGTTATTATTACATGCGAATCGAGCTTATAAAAAACATCGATTAGCAGTGCGGTAGTAAATTATTTAGTGCCGTACGCACGCAAATTTGATCGAAAGATATTCTTACAATTTATGTAATAAAAAACGTTCGTCAAAAAGGTCACAAAGTTTGCTATCGCCGCCAACTGCGGGGTTCGCCGTCTTCCTCTTCCTCTTCTTCGCCTTCGTCTAAAAGTAAAGCCTCCACGTCGGCAACATTCTGAAACATTTTCATTTCGTATTGTTACACAGTATTTACAAATATTAAAAGTTAAAATTTAATTTTAAAAGCATTAAAATAGTTGGCCAATTACCTCTAATTCTATTTCTTCGTCAGTCATAGACTGTAATTGTTCGGAACGTTGCGAAGTCGATGAGCCTGTTAAATTTGTGGTAGCAGTACCTGTAGTATTTGCACCACCACGATGTAAATGATGACCCGATACCCATGTTATGGATAACACACGGTCTTGAAAATTGCGGCCTTTAGACATGGCAAGTTCGGCTTCTTTTCTGGATTTGTAATTTATAACAATAGAAGGAGTGGCATCGTCTACAATTTGATTAACGATCTCGCCGAATTGCTTTAAACATTAAAAATATTATTAATTTCATTAAATATCAATATTGGATAAAACTTATTATGCATGTCTATACGAAATGTATTGCCTGCTAATTGTATAGAAACTTTATCACATTAGTGATACGTACTGAAAGAAGCTTGGTGATCATTTCAATTTCGTAAAATCAAACAAAAATATATATAAATACCTGAAAATGCGCTAATACTTCTGCTTTCTCTTCGGTTTCATAACCAGAGACTAGAAGATTTGTTGGCCTATGATCAACAGAATTATGTGCAAAGCTTGCTGCTCGACTTCTACCTCTAAAGGTATGGGTAGTAGTTCGTGGTGGTCTAGTTGGTCTTGTTCCTCTATTTGCAGTTGTACTATTTAAACCCATTGCCGCAGCTTGAGCTCTTAATTCAGCCAATCTGTAAAACAACGTTGAATTACATAAAAACTAGCATATCCTTAAACAATTTTTATGGTCAATGTAATTTATTTTTAACAGTTTATGTTTGCAGTTTTCATTCGGAAAATAATAAATAAAGTGCAAACTACATAATATTAAATATATTTAATACTATTTTTTTCTAAATTCGGTTATTAACTAAATTATTAAAGTATATAATTTGAATATTATCGTTGATGTATTTATTCTCCCATTATACTAATTAACGACGGATTTCGTATGTTTGTAAACAAAGCACTTGCGAAATACACCTCGTACAACGAAGCTTGTATTAAGTGACATAAACAAACTGAAAACAGAACCCAGAGTTTAGTATATTAATTTAAGGGTTACAGTTAGATAATACACTTAAAAAATTATTATTTTGTAACAAACGACAAACAAGTAGTAATTTTAGTGATTTGAACATAAAGGACGATACGTTACTAATTAAACAAATTTTAATTATCTTATACGACGTTTTATTAATGCTCAAATTGCAGGACTATTTAGCAACAAAAGTATTTAGCCTGCTTATAAATAAACATATGTACAATATTTTATAATTTAAAAAATTGATGCTTTAGCTTATACAGTATTTTTAAATAATGTATTTACAATGCATTCTAAATATTTCGAACTACGCAAACAAATTTAAGTATTACAAATTATAAATTTATCAAAGTATATTTTACAGTTATTTAATTTGGGCTTGCCTATTCCCGAGTATCACAACAAATTAAGAACGAATATCATTTCACTAATACTGCTTAAATTTTCAAATAATCACATTAATACATTTAGTATCAGAAATTCATCGAACAAAAAATCGAAAGTAGCTACGGAAATTCTAATAAAAAAAATATATGCATACATCTACAGAATAATGATTACAATTGTTTAAAGCTAAGTATGTTAAATAATAAACCATGATTACTTTTTCTGCAGTTCTGCAGAGTCTTGGCCTTCCTGTTGAGCAGTCATGAGATCAAGCTCGGCATCGAGAATCTCTTTTTGGGTTTGTTCTCGGGTTTTTGGTTGAGGTTTACTTGTGGTACTACTGCTTTGTCCATTGTTAGCAGCTGCCAGATCCTTTCGGAGATTGTCGATCGACTGTTGGACTGTCTTAATCGTAAGCATAATCGCATCTTTTTGGTCCGGATTTTTCTCAGCTCGTTCGATCAACGACTTCATTTCCATCAATTGTTTGTCTAAAAGCTCTTGCTTACGCTTACGAAGATCAGCGGTAAGTTTTAAAGCTTCTTTCCGTTTCTCTTCTTGTTTTTTCTTTAACGTCTCTTTGGCAGCCAACATCTCCTGCGTTTTCTTCATAACGAGTGACTTATCTTCGCGAATATTCGCAGTTGTGGAAACTTTCGCCGGGGCCGAAACTAATGATTGACTCGGTTGTTGTTGCTGTTGCTGCTGTTGCTGTTGTGGTGGATTTTGTTCTTCCGTTGCCCGACGAGTCGGCACGTACTCGCTATCGTCTATTTTATTCGTAGCTGTTACTACGGCGGCACCTAATCTATCTTTCACTGATGGTCGTTGGCCTACTATAAAACATATTAAAGAAAATATACATTAAATAGACATGACACGTATTTTTGACCAATATTTTTTAATATTTTCTTAAATGCAAATGCGCTTGTCTTCGCAAGGCACGTCTTAATGACTTATATTTAATATTTACGTAATGAGCAGTAACAAATAACAATGCGGAATCAAATAATTGTTTTTAGAAATAAATTTAGATACAAACAAGATAATATACCTTGTTTTCCAGGTGGTACATTCTCGATCGCACCCGCCGCAGTATTGTTATTCACGTTATTGTGCCAAAAGACCTTGATAAACCTATTGTTTAATACAGCCTCGGTACTACGATAAGC
This sequence comes from Theocolax elegans, assembly GCA_026168455.1. Taxonomy (NCBI): domain Eukaryota; kingdom Metazoa; phylum Arthropoda; class Insecta; order Hymenoptera; family Cerocephalidae; genus Theocolax; species Theocolax elegans. The sequence goes on from CM047428.1 coordinate 58,738,503, forward strand.
GCTTTTGGCTTCACTTGGCATCTGGAAGGTAACCAGAGCAGCCTCGGGATCACCCCCGAAATTCACTTGAATATTTACAATTTTGCCAAACTTAGAGAAATGATTATTCAGTTGTGTAATGTTATTCAGATTCCTAGGAACCTTCTTCAACTCGAGCGAGCAATTAGCTGGATTATGAGTCGAACGTTGCTTTGGTCCAAGTCGATTGAAATCGAACGCTTGTTTACGCTTCAACGGATTACTCGGTGGATGAGACTGTTGTTGTTGGGGTGGTTGTTGAGGCTGATGATGTGGATGATGCTGCTGAGGAGGTTGTTGTGGCTGCATCGGTAATTCTGTTGAATTGGCGTGTGGAGCTACAGGGACGCTTATCAACTCGCGTTGACCGCGACCGTACATCACTGGACCCGGTGGTGGGTGTCGACCCCAAGGTACTTGAGGTTCCATGCTTGGTGCATCTGGATTGTACTCTGTCAGGACATCTGAAATAATTACATTTTTAACTCTTGAGACTTTCTCGTGAATTTCCCTGCTTTGATTTTATAGTGCAGTTACTTTTTTTTACGATTCGATGAATTCTACATTTGAGTCTTAACTTTTATTTAATGAGTGCTAAACCATTTAACTCCATTCTTTACGCAGGATATAAATGAGATTGTTAGCGTAAATAATTAACGTTTATATATTTGACCCATTTAATTATTATGTATTAGCTTCGATTACTACTAATTAATTTATTATTTCTTTTGTTAGCACTTTAACCTAATTCTTTTAAAATTTAATTTATAATACAATATTATAATTTTAATCTTCACATAATGTTTAAATTATCTTAAACAATTTTTTTTGTAATTATCAACAAATCATTTACTAATTTAATTTTATACGTTTTTTTTATTATTTGAAAATTAATTATTATGTTGCTTAATTTGGGCAACAATAATATTCACAAACATTTAACATTATGTATCAAAATGTGAAGTCCATTATTTAATCCTTATCTGCAAACAATTAGTTAAAAAACGATTCATAATCCAAAATAATTTAAATAGATAAAAATTCAAACAAATTTTTGATTCTTTTACGAAATTGCATATATATTATTAATAAAATATTTAATTAAACGCGCGAATTATTGTTATATAATAAAAATATTATGCAATAACAATATTTATTATATTATTGCTCTTATTTTAAAATGAAAATTATATTTCAACAAACTTAAAATAATTTTAAATAATAAAAACTTTACACAGTTTCCTTGAATTTTTAATCGTGTATCCTTGTTCATTTCTTATGAAATATGAATATTTTCTTGTAATAAGAGCGTATAAGTTGAAAGTATTTCAACAAAGCTTAATTATTTATGGTTTGACTATACCTGCGCATGGAGTTATAAGATAAACGGGGGTAAATGAACTTTGCAATAGTAGTAGATGCATGTAATAGATTGTATTACAGTGAAGTGATTTCAAGGTGCATATTAATTTTTAATTTATTAATATAAAATTTTCAAATCTTAATTAATATTTAACCAATAACGAATATTGTCAATAATTTAACTAATTTTGAATATTATCAAATAAATTAGAAATTAATTTCATTGCATTTACGATATATAACGCGTTAATTAATAAACTATAATTATTCATATGTAAATATTGCAATAAGCTAATATGCATAGGTTAAAATATTAATTATCGAAAGACTCAAGTTTCTATTAATCCAGAAAAGTTTTATATCATTGAATTAATTATTTATAAAGGAAAGTGCGTTGAAAAAATAAAATAAAAAATGAAATCCCATCACCATATACCAATATTGTTAGTAACCCAAAGTAGAATAAAAAATCGAATACAGAGTAAAAAATAAGCTAGATGATTAGAATGGAAGGGATGAGACGAACTCATGTTAGAATGATGCTGATTACGAAGATGAGGTGGTGGTAAGCTAGCGAGCGGCAGGTGCGGCGGAGGTGCGTTACCGTTGGGACCGCCGGCTGGAGCCTCGGAAACGGGTGCAGCACCCGGAGCTTGGGCACCGTGTGGTCCAAATGCTAATACCCGGGTAAGTGCAACATCTTCCAAAACAACGGGATCTGTACCGTGGTCGTATGGGCATAAGTCCCCTCGCATACAGTAGCCTTTCTCTGTAAACGCATTGTTTATATCATACGTTATGTTATAATTGTTCGGTAGGATTATATAGATTTTTATTATTACCATCGAAATCTCTGCAACGTCTTTTGTTTGGAAAATTACCGCGATTGCGTATATTTGACGCAACGGAGACAACGCTCTGTATCGATTGACTAGTAGTGGACAGCCTCATGTCTACATCTCCGTGATTACTGTCCTGAGTGGGTGTACCACCACCGGGGCTACCGCCACCCTCTTGCATACGGTCGTGCCTACTCAATTCTGAACGATCAAGCCTGTCCAACTTTTTGCGTTCCATCGAGCGTGATCGTGATCGTGATCTTATAGGACTGGGTGAACGATTGCGAAACCTTCTGTGTTCACTTCGGACTTCTGGAACGTCACGGATGCGAGGACGTAAGGGAGAGGTGCTACGACTCCTGGACCGTCTATAAAATAAACATTTTACAGTTTACAGATATTTTCATTTACATAATTAAATATTATCGTGCCTTATATTAATTACAATTAAATTTTTACCTTCTTTCATGCCGTCGAGCGTTCAGAGGTGGTGATTTATTCCTCCATGGACGACTTCTGTCTCTTTCCCTGTCTCGCCTAATATGCTCTCGACTCCTGGACCGACGTCTATCTCTTTCCCATGACCTCGAGCGTGATCTCGTCCTAGACCTTGCGCGACCCCTTCGCAAAGTAAAGGTAATTAATTATATAAGAATTTGAGTTTATTTATTATCATAGGTAGGCACTAGCAACCACTGACTATACAAACAAACTATTTAAAAGGATAACTTACCGACTTCGTGGTCGTTTTTCTCTTTCTTTATCGTCTTTTTCAGATTCTGATTTTCTGGATTCACGTTTAGCTGGAACTGTTGGAGCTGAACCATTGATGTGAAGCGAAGGTGTTGTATTAACAGAATTTAATGGAATATTACTAGACTCAAGTACAGATGGTACTGTCACTTGTGGAGTTGTTGTAGGAGGCGTTCTACTACCATCCTCATCCTCTTTAATTACTGGTAATGCATACTCTTGTGTTTCTAAAGTCTTAAATAATAATTCTACAAAGTTTTGCGTTTCTGAAAATAAAGTAAACATGTTTAAACATAATTTTTATGCAAACTGACAATTCTGAAATGTACAAATATACATACCATGCTGTAAAAATACATCAAGCTGTTCGACCATACCAATTCGAAGTTCATCTAAAGTTTTATCTTTCTTAACTAATGCATATACATATTTTGCTAATGCAGCTGGATCAGCATCACATCTGTAATATACAAAACTTAGTTAAATCACTTGTTCATAAAATTGTTTTGAACACAAAATAATTCCATTAATTATAGATTAATCGATTATATATTCCATACATGTGTATTGAAAAAAAGCGTTTAAATAAAAAGATGAAATATTTCCTTGTTGATCAAATAAATGCAAACTCATCATTTGAATAGATTACTTTTATAATAGAATTGTAATAATCTTATGTTTACCATTCCCTTGTATACATGTATAGATGTGTCTAACGAGCCGAGTGTAAGAGAATATGAGAAAGGTTGGATATTATAATTTACGATACTTAGGTATGTCAGATATTTTGGTATGGAGAAAACAAAATTGAAGGTCGACTGTTATGACTTTTCAAAATAGTATCTTCCAGTAAAGAAAGACAGTTCGTAAACAGATTGAACAATGTAAAAGTTGAGTAACGTCAAGAAAAAAGGTAAAAGAATATTTGTGGGAAAACAAACAGACGGAGGGGGATAAGTATAGATGCGTGGAGAGTTAAAGATGAGAAGTTGAAAGAAAAACAAATGTACGAAACATTAAGAATTACCAAAGAATCTTTGAGGGGGTATAGCCCAGACCCCAGGAGTGTTTAATAGGCAAAAACTGATGAATTTTCGAAGTTACGAAAACGTCACAGCAGCGCGCACACACAGGCACACAGGAACTATACAAAACCCTCAAGTGAAGAAGATATATGGAGGAAGAGGAGAGAAGAGCCCGTGTATGTGGAAGTGTATATGTGCGCACGAGTGTACGTGTGTACAGATGTAGATGTACGTATGTATGGAGATGTAGGTAGGTATAGATTATATACACCCACACTAGATAAACAGAAAACAAGGGGATAAATAAATAAAGCAACGTGATACGTTGTAAATGATGAATCGCGGGACTTGTGGCTCGCCGAGTCGAACGTTCCGTTTGGAATGATTCGGCTCGAGCATATCGACGTCGGGGAAGTGTAGTAGGTATGGCGATGAGGAATAAACGTGAACGCACACAACAAGCTGGCCTACTTACAGCGGCTCCAAGACGGCCGTCAGCCACGCCTTGAATTGATCGGGATTTTCAATGAGCATTTTCGATTTGGACGTCCTCTCGGTCACATCAACGTCGAGAGGTTGAAGCGCGTCCGGGACCCCAGCCGCCTCCGGGGGTCAACGAAAAAAAAAACGGTGATCACTCGCTCGATCGCTCTCTCCCTCCCTCGCTATATCTATCTATCTATCTCTCCCTCTCTCTCTCTCTCTCTCGCACTCGCTCTTTTGCTGCGTTGTGTGTGTGTATCGTCGTCTAGTGGCACCGCGCGCCTCGTAAGGACTCGCGCAACACCGTCGCCATTGCTCCAAACTCTGTGTCACCGAGTTGCCGACTCGCGGCGCTCGCGATTTCTCTACTGACCGCTCTATATATATATATATATACAGGGCTTAGTGGAATTCCTATTTTCTCGTGTTACCCTTACTATACGTGCAGTCGCAGTGTGTACTTACATTGTTATATATATATGTATATATTGTAAGTGATATTTTTCTCTAAAAAACTATACCACGCGAGTAATCGATCTTGGAAATTCCAATTTTTTACAACACAAATTTTTTTTTTTAATACATTAATCGATCAATTTTTTTTTTTTCTCGTTGGTTAAGAAATTTTTTGTTTTTTCTTTTCTTTTATGAAATATTTTTATAATTTTTTGGAATGTTTATATTGTGTAACATTTTTTATTACATATTTTACCGTGTGTCGCTGACAATGGTTTTATATAGACAAGAGTGTCATTAATCTGCAATTTCAATGTAACTTTGTGCGATTAGATGGTTCAAAAATGGTTACGAGTTTTATTATCGATCGAGTATAGATACCGCGTACTTACATCCGCGACGACTGCGACATCCGCGATCGCGTTACGCGTATAACGATACTTTGTGTCACGTTCGAAGTTAGGTGGCACTACTACAATTTTACCGCGAAATTTAATTATAATAAAAAAAAACCGCTGCCAATTAATTGGCACGTAGCTTCCTCAAATTAACATGTCGATCCTGTATGTAATATATATTACTTAAATATAGTATTATTTAATTATTTAAAACAATATGTTATAACATTTCGAAAAATATTATTCTTTTCTGATTGAAACTTATATAGCTAGTTAATTAAAATAGATAAATAAAGGTCATTTCGTCAATTCTCAATTAATATTATTGATAATCTTCCGTTTTAAATATTACAAGAATTTTTCTTCATTATAAAAAAATTCTGTTCAAATAGATTGAAATTTTGCAACTGACAAAAAACTTTTGATGGTATCAATTAAAAATATAAAAAATTATCTTCTTTTACTTTTCTTCGGATTTTCTAAAAACATTTTCTTTCAATAATATGGTTAGTTCCAGGTTGGACTATTTTATAAGTAAAAAAAATTTAAGAAAAATTATATTTTAGATTGTAATTTTTTTTCAAAAACTAATCCATGAAAGATTTTCAAATTTTTACAGCGTAATGCTATTATTACGTTCTATTTCCACGATTTTTTTCAACATATTTGATGAACTATTTTTAGAGATATAAGCAATCAAACATTTTTTACAAAAATTTATAATGCTTAAATGCTTAGGTAATTATAGATATTTTGAACTGAAAAACATTAGATCGAATAATAATATAATATAATGCTTAATAACTTAGATAATTGAAGATATGTTACCTGAAAAACAATAGGGATCGAAACTATCGAAAAGACTATTCTTTCTCAAAATTTCAAATGAATTAAATGCTTTTTATTCCCAAAAACTTTCGACATAAAAACCCCAATTTTTTTACATTTTAATTTTTTTAAAACAAAACTAGTCGATTTAATTACTTGAAATTTTTACAGTATATGGCCATTAGAAGGTTTCTTCATCATCAACTTTTTTCATCACACTTGACTGATTAATATCTAAAATATAAAATATTTAAAAAAAATAATTTATTTTAAATAACAAAAAAACTAATTGAGACAATTAGTCAATAAAAAATCGAGCAGATAGATTTTTTTATTCTTTATGAAGTACATTTGGTCCAATTAAAAAAAATTAATAATATCAACATTTGTGAATAATTAATTTTTCATAAATCGAAAATTGTTTTTAAAACAAAAACTATTTGGGAGATAAATAACCAAAGTCTTTTACGGAATTCGGAATGAATCAAAGCTTCCTCTGTGAGGAAGCACAAGTGTATAAACTCAAGATTTTGATGTATTGACAACTAATGAATGAATTTTTTCAGTTTATTCGACTGATTGAAGTTTCAAATATATAGAGTTTTTTTCTATTCTCTATATAATATAACCCATTTTGTCTCAATTGAAAAATATCATCTGAAACATCCAACATTTTCAAAAATAAATTTTTGAAATATCGAAAATTGTCTAAAACACAAAAACGAATCCGTTTTCCCGAATCACGCAGACATACGACGCACATAAGGACATTTTCTAAAAATACGAGATTTGGACTGTAAACATCGTCAAAACATACTTCTAACATGTTTTTAACATATCGAAAAATTTTACTATTACATTACCTCGACGATGAAGTAAAAAAGTGTTGTTAATTGAAAATTTAAAAAAAGATACTAAAAATGGTTTTGTAATGAAAGTATGATTTTCGCGTTTTTTTTAAATGTTAAATAAATTTTTTAAACGATAGTACTACGCTTAGATGAAAAGAAAAAGATACATGTAAATGATTACACGTGTTACTAAAAATATAATTGCACGAATAATTGAATGATTTTTTTAAATTCTTATCGTTGGAATACCCGTCTTCGGCTCGCAAAATGCACTCGCTATCGACTCGTATTACACACTCGCACACTTGGTCTAGAGAGGCCCAATTACAACTTTGGTATACAAAATAAATTATGATACTACCGTAATAATTCAATTTTACTTTATTCAATAAGTACTGCCATAATGTACAATAAAGTTGAAGATGAATTGTTATTATCATTTATAAGAATGATAACGCAAGTGAAAGTAAATATTAGTTTCTAAAAAGTGGAATATGTACACCAAAATAAAAAGAATAAAACATATTAGTTGATATAAAACTAATTTTTTTTCATTTAATTTGGTTAAATGATTTAATATGTGTTCCGTTAAATATTTTTACTGAAATTTTGTTGCAAAAACGTATGATTACGAAATAACAAAAAAAAATATAATAAATTATTATATAGGATATAGAGCGAGCGATTAATCAATGATCGCCACCCCAAACAATCGACTCGATCCAATCCAAGTACTCTAAAACCTTGGTATACACTCCAGGTACACCTTTGATAGCACAGGACAATCCAAAACTGGTGACTGCGATAACTTCGTGCAAACATCCTAGAGGATGTTTAATTTGCAATGGACCACCAGAATCACCTGCACACGTATCGTTAGTCCACTTGCTCTCCGCGCAAATTTGAGTTTTTCCATCGATTCCACGTGGTATCACCCTCAATTCAGGTGGATAAAACTTGGTACACTTGGCGACATTGACTAAACGTAATCTCACTTTACCAAGTTTTGCATCCCGCGAGATCCAACCAGTTGCCCAAAATTGCTTTGGTACCGCATTCCGAGACGAATGCAAGCAAGCTGGTTTGATAGTTGACGTAAATATTACAGGTTTCGATAGTTCGATCAACGCTAAATCGGCATACAGCTTGGGAGCACGATATTTTGGATGAGGTTCAATTCGTTTAATGCTCACCAATCTACCTTCGTTTAACGAGTTCTGTGGAATTAACATTAAATAGTACAGGTATGTATTATATGTATAAACGTAAAATAGTTATAAAGAAAAATAATTTATGGGGCATCTCACGACAAGTGGTCGGATCAAAAATTTCAAAATGCACCATATTTTAGGTACAGATTAGAAATGTTTTTCAGAAAGCAGAAAAAAATTTTAGATACTGGGATCCATTTGTTCAAAAGTTATTCTAACTTCAAAACATTAAATTTACAAAAATTAAAATTACCGCTATTTAACTCAAAATCTATCAACTTTTACTATATAACGTTACATGTAGCATTTGTTGCTAATTATGTCTAGGATTTATCCTTCTGGGTTAGAATTTCTAATCTCAAGGTTAATGTTACATAAACTATGTGTCAACATTGACCTTGTGAAAATTGCCAATTCGACGCAATTAATATTTTCATTTAAATGTCCTAAAAGCAGTAAAATGTTATGTTTATTGTAAAGAACACAAAAAAATTTCAAAAATTTACATAATTTTTACTTAAAAATGTTAGTAATTCTTTAACCTTTAGAAGGTCGGGATGACGCTTGGAGGCGTCATGCACCGATCTGCCAAAAACTTGGCCTTAGTTTAGTCTTTTTTGCATGGTCCAAACTCATTTTTTCATAGAAAAACAGGACTTATGAAATTTCTCAAATCTCTGCACTTTAAAAGTTAAATTATCATAATTTTTTACAGACTTAGGTCAATTACAAAGTTATAAACCATTAGAAACCTATTGCTTAAAAATTTTTTAAGACTGTTGAACGAAAAAAATGAATTGACATGACCGCGGTTTTTTCAAGGTCAATGTTGACTTGTACTTTATAAGAGATTGACTTTGAGATTAAGAATTCTATAGCAAAACCAGCCACGAATGTTATACATGTAACGTTATATAGTAAAATTTGATAGATTTTGTAATAAATATAGCTTTGAAGACAGCTGACGTTGAAAAAATTTAAAAACGTTTACTTCTTGAAGTTCGAATAACTTTTGAACAAACAAATTCCAGTATCTAAAAATTTGTATTATCTGATTTCTGAAAAAAACGTTTCCAGTGTGTACCTAAAATTTAGTGTATTTTAAAATTTTGATCCGACCACTTGTCATGAGTTACTACTTTTATAAGTATATATATATATATTTCGACTCACTAATGCGTTTACGGTGGTACTGCCAAGAAGAGCAAGATCGGGAGGACCGACGTCTCCGTGTGTACAGTGGGCAGCTGTGAGAATCCAACGATCGGATACCAAAGTACCGCTGCAGAAATATTCGGTCGTTGTTTCGTTAAAACTTTTACCGAGGGCGACCATATGAGGAAATTCATCAAGATTCGTCGTTTGACCACCGACAAGTAGTAAATTTCCGAGTCTGGGACATTTCAATTTTATCTCTATCGGTGATGATTTTAAAATCCAAATAGATTTTCTCGTCATCGACGAGTACTTGATACATTTGATTTCGCTGATTCTCATGCCTATTATGTGGGATTTACAATTCCAGCGTTTTATTAGTCGATATAGATTTATTTAACGATTAATATACTAATTTTCCGCATAATAAACTATGTATATACTACAATTTAATATTACTATAATGTAATATTATTAATCTAATAATTTATTATATTTAATTTAATTTATTATTATTTATTATTTTATTTTATTTACCTTTACTATCTTCGTTACGTGTAGACGATAACAACGTGTATTTTCCATCAACACGTCCTCGATTATTTCTAAACGGACGATCATCGTTCTTTTCAACATTGACATTTGTTAAAAAACGTTCTCTAATTTTTTTAGATGAAATCGCGTTGGTTACTATCGTAAGATGGCATAAAACGAAATATAACTTAATAACCAACATATTAATTTAAAACGTAAGATTTTCAATTACACTACAATCTAAGTGAACGATATACATGCAAAAAAAAGGAAATAGCAGAAAATAATTATATATTCGAAGGTGACGGAGAAGCCGGAATTGATATCGTTCTTAGAATGTAACGCAATGCCAATCTTCAAGTATCATGAATAGCAGTTTAAACGAATCAAATTATATATTCAGTTCTATATATACACACATATACACATATACATTTAGTGTAAAATAACGTTACTTTATATATATGCACAATTAGGAGAACTGTACAAAAAGTAGTCGGTTATAAAATAGTTTTAAAGTTCAAATAAAAAAGATAAAAAAACAAGTCGCGTGTAAAAAAGATTAATTAAAAATCGACTTGTTGCACGTCGAGCCGGTGTTGATAAACACTGTTGTCTAAATTGTGAAACATCAATTGTTCGTCGATCCAAGGGCGTAAGTGAAAAACGTTTGTATAAACACCAGGTACTGAAGTTCCGCATTCGATACCCCATGAGACGATCCCAACTTGTACAAAATGTGTCGGATCTCCTTTTAATGGACAAACCAGTGGACTACCGCCGTCACCCTGTAAAAATCAATATTTACAACGTTCATATTTTTTGTGGATAAAACAAATAAGTATATGTATAATCTATCAATTTAACGATATCTCGGACATAAATTGTAGGGATGGATCTATACATTTCAACGAATTTAGAATTTGTACAAGAGTCATTTATAAAAAGTAAAAATTTGGGGGGGCTAGTTAGCTGTATATAATGGCTCTCGCTCCTATACTTGCGTCAAGCGCTATCGCGCCTTTGGATATGGATAGAATTCAAAACGTAATAGACGTCACGTATTGAGTGTTTTGAGAAAATATCAATTTTATTAATAATTAATGAATAAACTATTTTTTATCGATAATTCTGAATAAAAGAGGTATATTATATACACTTTAACGGGATGTTGGACCCAAGTTAGAGGGATCTACACCTTCCAACATAAGAATTATGTTAGAAATATTGAATAAAAATCTGAACAAAATTCATAAGGATAGTTTAAAACAAAAGCGAGGGCATGGCGTTTTGATTTTTTAAGAAAAAACAAATTTGTTAATAATAATTGAATAAACAATTTTCGGTCGGTAATTATTGATCGAAAAAGGCATGAATTTTCAACGCAAAAATCAGAAATAAATTACAGATTTAAATCCCTGAAAAAATTTAAGTATACTGTTTAAAACGTATCCTAGAGCATGGCGTTTATGATTAAAAATAATCGTCTCGAATTAAAAATTAGGTTCAAACATGCCTAAACGCTTAGCCTTCTGAATTTTTTCAAAGATTAATTCTTTAGCTTATAAAAATATGTAAAATATTGATCATTTCCTGAGTCTGACATGTCCTTAATGAACACAAATTGAGTTCGGTAACGGGATGTCGGACGCTAATTACAGAAATTACCTTTCAACCCAAAAATTCTATCGAAAATATTTAATTAAAAATCTTAACAAATTTCATACAGATAGCTTAAAACGTAACAAAATGATTGACTGTTTGATTTTTTTAAAGAAAAATCAATTTTTAAATAATAATTGAGTAAACAATGTTTGTACGGTAATTATTAGTCAAAACAGCCATGAACTTTCAATCCAAACATCGAGATCAAATTATGGATTTAAAAAACTGAAAAAATTTGGGTACAATATTTAACTTGTGTTTAAGGGCTTGACGTTCAGTGTTTTTTTAAAAAATTTATTCATTTATAAAAAAATGTAAAAATTACCATTTTCGGGGTCCGCTATTCCTATAAGAAAGGACGTGACGTACTGACTTTTATTAACCAAAAAATCATTTTTGTAATAATAATTGAATGTAAACAAAATTTTGATCGGTAATTTTGATTAAAAAAGATATAACCTTTAAATACAAATATTATACGCTGATTGATGATCTAAAAATCTGAACATATTTTAGTATATTATTTGAAAACGAGTATGCACACAAGAGCTTAACGTAAAGAATTTTTCCAAAAATTAATTTTTTTGTTTTAAAAAAAAAAAATAAAAGATGACTATTTTCTAGGTAAAAATTAAATATCCATTGACGCATCGAATTTTATTAAATTATTACCTTACAAGTATCTTCTCCTTGCATACCACCGGCGCACATAAAACTTTGATCCAATTCAAATTTTTTTCCTAGCCTTGTGTTTCTCAACGCATTTTGACAGGTGTTTCGAGGAATTAACGATAATTGTACACTTTTTAGAATTTCTTGATGTTGACCATTTTTCCCTAAAATTATTACTTTTCTCTTATATAACAAATTTCAATAGATCCAGATGCTTATTCTGCGGCTTATTATAAAATTAAATCTTTTTTTTTATATAATATGATATATAACGTAAATTTTTATATAAATGTGATATGTTTAATGTATATGTTTAATAATATAACATTACAAACGAAAAATTCTGATAAATTCTTAAATTCAAAATATATATACGAAAACTCGAGAGAATAGAATTATAACATATAGTCTACTCCGAATGAACGATGCGTTAAGACTGACAAAAGTTTGACCTGAGTATCGAAAAAGGTACTCGACGACGCGTAATTTTCTCGAGAACTACATAATACATAGTAATAAATGTACCACGTTTTCAAATCCATATGTATATATACGGATTTTGAAGAGGTATACGTGAAATAATCTATACAAACCAAATTTATCTTTACCCCAACCAGTAGCGGTGCAACTGTCGGTATCGAATTCGTAATTCGACTCGGGTAAACAGATAATATCAACGTTTTCAACAATTTCGACTGGATTGTTCAAAATGAGCAGAGCCACGTCATTGTACAAAGCTCTTGGATGATAGTTTTCGTGCACCACGATCGCTTCGACCGCTCGATCTTGATGAGGTAGAATTTCGTAAGTCGATTGAGTGTCCCATTCACCAGCTCGGATTTTCAATTCCGACGCGGTCAACCTCGATCAATATATATGTGTATAATTGTATTATTTATTTATTTATTTTTGTTTTTTGTTTAACAAATCTATTGTAATAAAATAAAATGCATAGTTAATATTTACCCGTGAACGCAGTGCGCCGCGGTGAGGATGACCTTACGATGAATCAACGATCCTCCGCATCTGAATAGATCCAGTACCTCCGGTGTACTGTGTAAAACAGCGACCATCCACGGAAATTCACCAAATTTCGCATCGTTTTTACGTTCGCTCAGTATTTTCAATCCAACTCCTTCGAAATTACGTAGTCCACATCCTCTTGTAACCAGTTGCAACGTTTCCGAGGTCACTTTTTCTTTCTCGCGTGACATTACGTTTGGAGGATTGCAACACACTTCTAGGTAACTTTCGCACTCTCTTTTCATGTAACTAAAGATGATTTTTATCGTTAATCTGTTGTCTTTTCTATGTACATATATACATATCGTCGAAGTTACATTTCCATCATTTGTATTGATGAAAGCTTGGGGCTAATGCCACTTTTTCACTATTTTTTATGATATTTTTTTAAGCTATTTTAACACTTGAGTGTTTTGAGGATTATTTAGATAATAATTAATTTATTTTTTATAATTTATTTATTTACGTTAAAGATGTAATGGTATGCGATTTTTTTTTTAGAAACTTTATAAAATGTGCAGAAAACTGGTATTTTTAAGTTATAAAGGGTTCAAAAATTGACGTGTCTAAATGATAGAAAAATTACTATTATAAATATCTCGATTTTATATATCTTGATATTTTGATATTAAATATCTCGAAAATTTTTAAATTTATACCAATATCCAAAATTTATAGAAAAAAAATTTTTATTTTTGATTTTGGATAAATTTTTTTTTGAGACTATGAAATTTGTAGAAAAAAGGTATTGTAGTGTTTTTAGTTATGATTAGCTATTTTTAAATTGAATTAGTTGTTTAGTTATATACAGGGTTGCAAAAAAATTAATTTTACATCTATAAATCATAATTCATTTTTTATTCATGAATTAAACACGCATTTAATTCGCAAATCATTTTTCATTTACGAATTAAACTCGCCTTTAATTTACAAATCATTTTTGATTTTTTAATTAAACTCCAAAATATTAACTTAATAAAATTAATAAAATAATATATTATATAATGTATCATAATATAATAATATATAATAAGATAATAATTAATTATTAAATAAAATAATTTAATCTATAAATTAAAAATTATTTGTGAATTTAGGATGAGTTTAATGAAATATCAATAATAATTTGTGAATTATACACGAGTTTAATTCATAAATCATAAAAGAAATATGAATTAAATGGAGAATTTAATTAAAAAAGTAATTAATTATTTGCAACCCTGGTTATATACACTACCGGCCAATTGCTTTTGCCCACTTCGACTCAATTTTACCCGTTACAAAAAGTATCATAACTTGGGTAAAAATTGAGATAAATAATCGTTCGACAGCTCATTTAAAAGCTTGAAGCAAGGGCTTTTTAATGGTTTACCGTCCCTATTTAAATTTTTTGTTTTTAAATGTTTTTAACATAAAAATCAAAATGTATAAAATTCGGATTTTCTTGTTCGTCTTCATTTTAAAACTGCACTTCAACCAAACATCGGAAAATAATTTTATAAAAAAAATTGAAAAGCTTGAATCAAGAGCTTTCGAACGCACTATATTAACATTGTTTTAAAGTCCTTTTTACGTTTTGACTGGTGGTTTATCTTTTAAAACACGTCTTTTCTTCAACTTTATGTATCTCGGAAGGATTAAATTTAAAAAAAAAATGTCTAGGAGAAAAAATGTTTGATTTTATCTTAAGATTATGTACAAATTTTTCAGATTGTTTAGAATTTTTTTTTTTTTAATTTGATAATTGAAATGATTTTAAAGAATTTTCTAAACTATACAGTTAATAGAATTTTAATAATTATTTTCTGTATATAGTGTACATTTTCTGTATTTGGTAGTAAAGAAAACCACCAGTCAAAACGTAAAAAGGACTTTAAAACAATGTTTATATAGTGCGTTCGAAAGCTCTTGATTCAAGCTTTTCAATTTTTTTTATAAAATTATTTTCCGATGTTTGGTCGACGTGCAGTTTTAAAATGAAGACGAACAAGAAAATCCGAATTTTATACATTTTGATTTTTATGTTAAAAACATTAAAAAACAAAAAATTTAAATAGGGACGATAAACTATTAAAAAGCCCTTGCTTCAAGCTTTTAAATGAGCTGTCGAACGATTATTTATCTCAATTTTTACCCAAGTTATGATACTTTTTGTAACGGGTAAAATTGAGTCGAAGTGGGCAAAAGCAATTGGCCGGTAGTGTATAAATTACTATTTTTGACCTTAAATATCTCGAAACTTATTTAATTTTATACTAACAACGAATATTTGTAAAAAAATTTTTTGTCTTTCGATATAAGTGAAAATTGCCCATATAGTTGTAATTATTTTTATGATTGACAATTGATGAAAGTGCATAATAAAAGAAGAAACATCTACGTTTAGCCGCATGAACTTTTAATTAATAATCTTACTAAAATATAATTTCAATTATATATATACATTAAATATATAAATGTACCTACATAAATACACGATCAAGCGAGATAATATATATATGTTAATAAAGTTGATAATAGAAAAATTGAAAAAATAAATAAATAAAAAAACTTACAACTGTATTTTTTTGTTCGAGTCTTCTGCGTTTGATCGAATATCGATAAGTCCAGCACCGTTTATAATTTCAGTACCATTTTCACATAATAAAAACGGTACGCATTCACAACCTCTCGGTTTGTCAATTTCATTGGTAAAACTTTCATGCGTTGGTTTCGAGCAACAAAGACTAATGATTACAAAGAATGTTACATTGAATAGCAAGTACATTCTTTTTTTCTATATACGTAACGTGGTCGACAATATTTGTAGATTCAATTAAATAATTGACAGTAAATCCTAATATTCTGCAAATGTGAAAGTAGCGAAAAATTTGAATAGCCTGATAACATTTCCACAAAATCTAATTAAAGCTTAGGTATTAAATGTAAACTACGCTTCAACACTTGCTTAAATTATACCTCGACCTTGATACCCCTACTCTATTACTTCAATACAAATTATATCAAATTTATTCGCATTCAAAAGTTTCAATTGTAAACGCTGTTAATAGAATTTGTATGTTTTATATTGATTTGTTAGTGCTACCTCCAGTGCTTGCAATTCCAAAGTTCACAAATTTTTTTTATAGGTTTGGTAAGTATACACACGCTGTCACATATGTTTATAATAAACACAATGTTAGTTTCAGATACTTTTATTTTCAAGTATGTTAATACGTTTACAAAAAAGGAACACAATACAAAAATAAATAACGTAGAACTTAGGTAATTCTATTAATAATTAAATTCAAAATCACAAATTCCAATACTATTAAGTCGTTATAAAAGAAAAGTTAAACCTTTTTTTTTACAAAGTTCGTCTAAATAATAGGAAATAATATCCAAGTACGCAGTACATATATAAACCGCTATATTATAGAGGTAAAATTTATCTACATTATTAAATAAATGATTTATCATAACGATTAATAACACAAAAAAAAATAATTTTTTTTATATAATTCATTCGCACGTGAAATGATGCTGCTGTATAATCATTGTAATATTGCGAATACACATGTATTCAAATACGATAGATATATTTTTAATTTTTCTTTATAGAATTTTCTTGTTCTCGTGTCGTTATATTTGTATACGAGTATGTGCTGTTTAATTGATAAATCACATTATTTATATACAACTCGATAATTCTCTAAGTATAAAGAATTTATACAAATAAATATACATTTATAATTACGCGTCAATAATAATTAAGAATTTTCATTATTTATCTGAAATTCATTTAGCAATAGAAGAGAGATTTCTTTCACAATCTTTCACAGCGCAAATGTGTGTGTTATCATTAAAATTCAAATTAAATTTTTATAAAGAATCTTTGTCAACCAACAAGTTTAAGGATAGTTAAAGTGCTACATCGATGTTAATTCTTAATGTAAAAATATATGATCCATTTCACATTATACATATATATATATTTGATTTTTTTTCAAATAGAGAAGCAAAGCTAAATATTTCCATCAAAATAAATTAAACTTAATTTTTTGATTGAAAAAGAAAGTTATTTTTGTTTTATTCGTCATTATTTTCTGAACTTATTTTTACTAATGGAAAAATCTGCGTGACTTTTCCTATAGCTTTCGTACGTCCTTCCCGAAGTAATAGTCGCATTTCAACATGCAAATACTCGGGATGATTAAGAAATCTAAACAATACTGATGCAGTTTCGTTCGTTTGTAATCCACTTTCCTTGACATCCATTATTCCCTCGATTACACAAGTTTGTCGAACATTACCAATATGTACGGTTGCTTGAAATCCTGGATAAATAGCAGTTGCGTGATATACAACTATCACGGTTGCCTGGAAAATTATTATTGTTTTATTAGTAACAATGTCACTTCGCATTATTTAGCTTTGCATAAGATAAAAAGTAAAATAGTTAGTATGTATTTATTTCTTATTTATTATATGTACTTCAATACGATAAGACTGTCAACAAAGAAACAAATTACTAACTAATCATAATAAATTAAATTTTTTTGGTATTCACGTAAATGAAGTTTTCTATAGCATTAATATAATACAGATAAAATAACATAAAAACTATTTATTTTCTTTGATTACAGATTTACAGCCTTATTATAATAATATTTGGTATAGTACTAGTTTTATTACCTGAAAAAAGAGAGTTGCATGAGGATGATCTCTGATAGAGACTAAGACCATTCCAGGGCGTAAATGAGGTAATGGAGGATCTCTTTTTGTGGATGGTGCTAATGTTAAACTAGCACTTTGAGATGCTCGTACAAAGCAGCATGGCGCTTTGTTACGATGTAAACTAACAACTTTTACTGGACTAAATTCTCCATCAGGAGATGGACCGACCAGCAGTCTTGTCCCTAAAGCAATTGCTCCTTTAACGAGTAGTCCTCCCAGCACCGGTTCTGAAGATCCTGCTACTCTAAAAATTAAAAAAAATCAAATTCAGTTACAATGTATTTAATTGATTCTTTTGTTCAAAATATAACATTAATTTATATTCGTAATACCTGAAAGTTTCATCTATTTGAAATAAGCAAGTGCTAGGATCTGAATCTGGAGGAACAGACTCTAATGGAGACAAATCTCTAATGAATCTTGTCAATTCATCTAAACCTTCACCAGTTACACAACTGACTGCAAATACTGATATATCAAGATCATTGTTTTGCCCATCACTATTGTTGTTGCTATGAAGTACAAAATTTTTATCGCAGCCTTGTAACCTTGCAATGTTTTCCAATTTGGTGACAGTGTCACGAGGGTTACAATGAACTAAATCAACTTTTGTAATTACAACGAAGAAAGGTAAACGAAGAGCTAAACACAAAGCTACATGTTCTTGTACAACTTCATTGACAGGAGGTGCCACTACTAACATCACATAGTGTGGTGAATAACCTGCAAATGTTTCCATTTTTATTGAGTATTATCTTACAAGTTATAATAAACTTATTTAAGAAAATAGTTTTTACTTTTAAATAAAACAAATATAATTAGGTTTTAATATACCTGTGAGTCCTAGTAACGTCGTCCTTAGGTATTTTCTGTGTCCAGCTAAGTCTATAAATGTTACAACTTTTGAAGCATGTTCGCATATTTCTTCTGCTGTTGTCATTTCAGCATAATTCAAAACATGACCTGCATTATCAAAACCTATAATTTCATGAGATATTGAAGAAGTTCGTCCAGTTTTAATTTCGTGTAAATGACGTAGCATATTCAATCTCGATCTCCCTCTACCGTTATCTAATTCTCCTTGTGTTAAAACACCTATAAGTAATGTTTAAATAATTGAATCAGTTTCTAAGAAAATAATAAATAAACATTTATTTTATTAATTTACCTAGTAATGTAGATTTTCCAGCATCTTGTCCACCCATTACTGCTAATCTTAAATCAATAACACTTTCCTCTTCTCTATCATCTTTTCTAACTTTTCGTATCAAAACTTCAGCTACCCGTTTCTCCTCACTTTTATTACTTTTCACTTTTGACGTTTTACTAGTTGGCTTTGGATAAGTTAATCTTTCTCGGAGTACATTAATTGTAGCACCTAATCTAGTCGCCATGTCGCTTAAAGTCTTTAAAGAAGCATTCATGTCATCCCTTGATAAACCTGCTAGTTTTCCATTGTCTTCTACACCTACAAGTAAAACCAACAATTATAAATAATATTTATATAAAAAATTATTGCCATAACACAAGCTAATAACTACCTATTTGATAAATAGCTTCCCCATGACCTTCTTGTAGACGCCATTTCATTTGCGTTACTAATTGCTCAAACCGTTCATTATGAGGGTTTATCAATTTTAATTTGTACTCAACATTACCCTGCTCTGGTTCTGGTGGTAATCTGTCTTGACTGTCATCTTCGTAGGCGCTATTACTTGAATCCGATATATCATTTCCTTCATTTTCTGAATCTTCCCATAATTTACTTCTTCTTGGTTTATTTTCACCAGTATCGAACAATCCTAAAAATGACTCCATTTCTGAAAAAATAATTTATGTGCTAATAAAGTGAAAACCAACTGTATTAAAATAAAACCTTTAAAATTAGTATATAATTTATAAGTATATTAAATAAATTTTACTTGGTTTAATAACATTTATGATAAGGGCGATATAGTGGGAATTCCCAGACTACTACACTAATCATATATTGCACAAGATATCAAATATTGGGTTTTAATTATAGAATTACATATATGTTTAAAAAATAAATTAACTTACAAAAGTATAATTATATTTTACACATAGTTAATATAAAATTTTTCAGAAACATCATTATAAAATTTAAATATAATACATTAATTATATAATATAAACTTATACTAAATTCTTGTGCAATATATTTTGAGCATTCTATTTATAATTTGGCTAAGTTAATGCAGTTGTGCGTTTTAAAATGACATATGTTTAAAAAATATGCAGATTAAAGTCAACAATAACAAAAAGGTTGAATTCTTGCATCACTCAATATGTCAAGTTCTTAGAATATTATCTTATCAAATGATTCATTTGTTTCTTTTCAATATTTATTTGCATATACAAATGTTCCGTGTGTAACACAATGAAATAAAACAAAGTGACAAGAACAAGTGACAGTGTGCGCCAATTGTTGAATTAATAGAACAAAGTACATAGTAAAACGAAAAAAAAAGTATACTATTACAACCTCTACAACTATAAGTTAACAAGTTACAAAACTGGTTGATTATCTGTTATATATTTTTTTTTTTACTTACTTGTTTATTCACATTAAGTATTCAAGGACCTTGAATTTCCTTGAACAACGCATACACATCTGGTTTGTGCCATCCAACTCCAAGCCTGAAAGTAAAAGTGACAGCTCGGTTTCCAAACAATGAAAGTTCAACACACATATACAATATTTTCTGTATGTCATTGTGAGGGTTAACGTAAATATACTACGCAGCCTTGATCATTGCATTATTACGACGTATCGATTGGTTAAATATTAACGTGTAACAAAATTTTAAATATATCAAGCAACTACCTTTCGTTTAATACGAGACGAGTCGAGATCGTAGGGGCCTTGAATTTTACATTACAATTGCGCTAAACATTATTAAACTACACTTTGCACGACCTGCGCAGCCATTTCGACAAAATGACACTGCTCTGCCACCCTCGAGTAAATTAAAATCCCCACTGCTTGGTACTATTCACTATACGTAATCAGCTGATATTATAGTTCGTAAAGAATTTTAGGTTCTTTGAAATGACATTTTATAAAATTCCAAATGGTCTATAAGTAATTAAAGACTTTTAGGCGTGTTGCGTACATTTAAATATTATTTTTCTACATTTAACGATATTTTAATCTTTATTTAGGAATTTTGTTGTTGTTACGTTCGATATACTGTGACGCGCGAAATTCGAATATTACGTTATTGACAATAGTGTTGCTTTTTTACTAATAATTTAGGTAATGTCGTATACATTTATCAATTTCCATATCTTTTAAAATTTTTTATATTTTAATTAATATTTCTAACCATAAGTTAATAATTTGATCTGTACAAAGAAATACTAATTGTATAGTTTTCATCCCAGTATAATAACTTTTTATTTTTCACGCTCTCATCATTTAAGATATTTTATTATTATTTATTATTTAAGATTTAGACATAAAATAAAACAATATTTCACGAACAAATGGATAATAAAAAAATGTTAGAGATAATTTTTGAAAATAAAGAACATTTGTTTAAATATATAAAAAATAGTCGGATGTTATACACACAGCAGACATTCAAGACAATGTTTAAACGCGTCGAGATGAAAGTAAATTTCTTGTTATACACGGGTTTTTCCCTGACCAATCTTCTTAAAAATTCTAGACGCAATTTAATCCACGAAGAATACTCGAGTGAAGCGCCGACGAGTGATGAAAAATAGTATATACATATATATATATATATATATACGTGGACTAGAAAACGAGAGAACGAATCAAGTATATATAAGAATGAATAAAATAGGCGCAATCACATAGAATATAATATAAGTGTATGTATATATATGTATCTTCTAGAACTCGATTTTCCTTTAGCTTTCTATACATTTGTTTTCTCTCTTTTTCTTTTTTCCGCGTTTACACATAGTCGAGGGCGCTTATAAATTCATCTCTGTAACGCACCGGTATATATATATATATATATATATATATAGACAGATACATCGTTAATCCTTTATACAGAATGTAAAAGGGTTCTCGCTCATTAACAGATCTGCATGTCTCGGTCTCGAATTATTTCAGTTCTCGTTCTATACGTCTCGTCCCGGTTTCGAGGCCGTCATTCTCTGTTTTCCCTCGCGAACATTCCCAGGTAGGCGCGCGTAATATAATATAACAGAGTTCATTTCGTGCCAATTTGCATGTACCGCGGGCTAATTTGTCGGAATTGAATTTGTCGTCGCCTTTCAGACCGCACCGCCGTGTCTATCTCGTTCTTGCCCTCTCCGAGTCCTCTATATACGTGTGTATAATGTGTGTCTACGTTATATAGATGCGGCTGGACCTCGACGAAATCATAACTTTGACGGACCGAAGAAAAGGGGAGGAAACGCATATAATATTGAACGATTTCAAACGTATAATTGTTAAAAAGTATGAAATATGCTGTAATAAGCCATATATTCTTGTATTATTAAATATATTGTATGGACGCCATTTTGAATTTCGATATTCTGATATATAGCAGATCCTTTTTCGGACACTTCGGAAACCCATGAGTATGACATTCCACTTGAATTTAAGCATTTTTTTGTTAAATCTAGAAGGCATGGACGTCATTTTGAATCCGCCATTTTGAATTTTGAAATTCTGATATCAGATTCGTTATCAGCGACTTTTCTTTTGTTACACCACACGCAAGCATTTTTTTGCTCTGCAAAAGTGCATGGGAAAAAATTATCGATGCAATAGTTTATAAAATGAATAGTTTGAAATATTGTAATCGTTATACATATACCTATCAAATAAAAATATTTTTAAAATAATTAATGTTGATATAATAAATGTATATGAATCGTATTGAAATGTTGTCCAATTACAGATTGCATCATATAGCAACGGGTAATTTTTTCATAATATTCTTTAAATTTAAATGTAATTTAATGACTTTAACCTTCCGTTAAATTTTTATAGGTATATAGTTATAGATAAAGAAAATAGTTATTTATGCACTCACACTGAGAAAAAACTGCATAGCAATATTTACTAAAAAATTTAGTAAAGTACAATATAAGTAATACAACCTGATTATTTTATTGTTTTCACTATACTATAGCTGAATCATTTATAAACGTATACTTAAATCAACCAACTTTTTTTGAACAATGGGTCCAGTTAATTTATTGATATTCGACTGTATTTTTTACTATAATTCGCTTAGTTAAATTTACTATTTAGAAATACTTAATACAACCCTAATTTCTTAAAAATATTTACAATTAAAATTTTGTTACTTTTACAATATATTATTGCAGTATCATTATTACACAATGCAATATTGTTAAATATACTATGTTTTTAAAGTATGTTTAAATAAAAATTTTTATTGATACTAATTAATATGTGGTACAATGAACTATATATTAAAAGAGAATTGACGGATTCAATGGTAAATATAGGTACTATTTCTATAAATATTATTACCCATGTATACAATATCTGAATTCCTTTATACGTATTTCGAAATAAGTTCGTCAGTGTAGTGTTTGTCGTCGAAGGACATGGACGTACAGCAAAGTGTAGAGGACTTCCTTACTGAGTGGGAATTATCCCAATAAAAAATCAAATGTATTTAAGCGATTTCTGGTATAACAATAATGTTTTCAATCATAAAATTTATTATCAAATATGTGAGGAATCTAATAGAATATTTAATATGTAATTTAATATGTAAAGAGTATTATATGTATATGTGTAAAAATAAAACTATGTACATTTTATAAACTTATATGGGGTATTTCACGTCAAGTGGTACGATGAAAATTTTAAATCGCTCCAAAATTTGAAAACAGGCTGGAAATATCTTTCAGAAGATAGAAAAAAATTTTTAAGTGTTAAAAATAATTTGCCTAAGAGTTATTCCACCATAAAAAATGGAAATTTTTCAATTTTTTAGAAAAATTTCTATTTTCAAAGCCATTTATCTCAAAATCTATTGATTTTTTTGAAAAAAAATTACAAACAACTTTTGTTCAAAATAATCTTTAGAACTTATCTACCTGGGTTACAATTCTTAATTTTAAAATCTCTAAGAGATAGAACGCCCGGAAATATTGAATATCAAAAAAGGCGACCACGCCACAATCGATTTTGATCTAACACCGCTTAAAAGATCACATTTTTCGAGAGCTTTCGAATGGCGGTGGTTAGATTATTGGCCAAGACCGCTGGCGTAAGTTATGCCCTAAAATACATGAAAATTAGTGATTTTATGAGGTTTATGGGGTATAACTTACAGCAGCGGTCTTGGCCAATAATCTAACCACCGCCATTCGACAGCTCTCGAAAAATGTGATCTTTTGAGCGGTGTTAGATCAAAATCGATTGTGGCGTGGTCGCCTTTTTTTGATATTCAATATTTCCGGGCGTTCTATCTCTTCGAGATTTTAAAATTAAGAATTGTAACCCAGGTAAATAAGTTCTAAAGATTATTTTGAACAAAAGTTGTTTGTAATGTTTTTTCAAAAAAATCAATAGATTTTGAGATAAATGGCTTTGAAAATGAAAATTTTTCCAAAAAATTGAAAAATTTCCATTTTTCATGGTGGAATAACTCTTAGGCAAATTATTTTTAACACCTAAAAATTTTTTTCTATCTTCTAGAAGATATTTCTAGCCTGTTTTCAAATTTTGGAGCGATTTAAAATTTTCATCGTACCACTTGACGTGAAATAGCCCATATGTATAACTTGTTTTATAAAAAAAAAATAAATTTTTAAAAACAAAATTTTAACTATCTTTTCATTTCGCACAACCGTATCTTAAAGTCTAACTTACTATAAATTATAGTAAAACTAAAAATTATGATGCATTTGTAATATTATTTTTCTATTAATTTCTATTATAATTTATAGTAGTGTTTTATAAAAATATAATATAGTAATTTTTAATAAATAAATATTTTTAAATATATAGTTAAATTACAATTTCTTTTTTGTAAATGGTACTTACAATTTTCAGAAATAGTTTTACCATAAAATATTGCAGTATAGTTATTGCACTATATTTTCTGGTAATTTTATAGTAAAATTAACCTTTTTTTTCTCTCAGTGCATGGAGTCAAATAGGCATTTATTCCCGGGATGAAAGTTATTCCTTCCGAGGTTTAGCTTTTGGCAGTTATTCATCCAAGGAAATAATAATCTTTTTTTTTTTATTATTATTTTAACGTCGCTCTTTTTATGCTCCCAAACCGGTGGTAATCAGCGACGGAGATTTTCGCCAGTGGTGCTTGTATCAATCGGCCGGGGTCGGGAATCGAACCTGCGGGACCTCCAGATTACGAGCCCGACGCCCCACCGACTGAGCCATCGCAGGCCTCTATAATAATCTTTTACTCTTTCGAAGTGCATATACAATTTTTCACCTTAATCATTTAAGAAGTCATTTTTTGCAAAAACAATTTTTTTTATATTGTAAAATTTGTTGATATTTTTAATTTAATATAATAAAATTAAATTTAGTATTTATACAAAGAGGCTAAATTAAGTGTTCAAAACAAAAGAGTGTGTACAATGAATAAAATGGGTGTACGGGGAATGAAAAGAGTCTACGAGGAATAAAGTGATCGAAGGATTAAATTGCAATATTACTCCACTCTTAGAGGTCAATAAAATAGACTATATAGATGATCAGAGTAGAAAAAATTTTTTTTATATATATATTTTCTCAACTAAATACTTAACTCTTAAATATGAAACGAATCATTTTTCTTTCCTTTCTTCACCTTCATTGTTCTGCAAATATTAACACCCTCCTATATATCTATACCCTTCGCGGTACAAATATGATATTATAATTTAATTACAAATATGATAATTTAAAGAAACACGAAATTTTTTAAAAAATTTAAATGGGAATTACCATGTTAATTTTTTGTCTTTCTTTAAATAATCATAACTTTTTACAGAATTGAAGGCCCCAAAAATGCTACAGACCATTTGAAAGGTATTGCTCCAAGCTTTCTTTTAGACTTTTGGATGAAAAAATCAATTGTGGCGCACTTGCTCTTTTTTCAAGTTGAATATTAACATGTAGTTTATGTAACATTAACCTTGAGATTAGAAATTCTAACCCAGAAGGATAAATTCTAGACATAATTAGCAACGAATGTTACATATAATGTTGTATAGTAAAAGTTGATAGATTTTGAGTTAAATAGCGATGAACCCAGCTGGTGTTGAAAAAAACTGGAAAAAGTTCACTTTTTGAGGTTAGAATAACTTGAGCAAATAGATTACAGTACCTAAAAACTTTTATCTGTATTTCGAAAAACATTTCCAATGTGCACTCAGAATTTGGTGCATTTTAAAATTTTGATCGGACCACTTCACGTGGAAAATCCCGTGTATTAATGTATATATATATATATATATATTGACGTTCAAATTAAAATGCTTCAAAAATTTCTTAATTAACTGAAACTCACAGCTGGCTATAGTCGTATACATATCCATTCTGAAATTATACACTCGCGCGTAACATTTCACACTGGCATCTTGGAGAAAAATCGAGGGAAATATCACGGTTATAAACTGGGCACTCGCAGAAAGAGAGCGGGAGAGAGAGAGAGAGAGAGAGAGAGAGAGTAGGACAAGGGTACATAAGGTTATATACACCTTAGGGATATATAGTTTAAAAATCGTGGCCGGAATTGAGAAGCGATTCAGGATCTGGATCCTGGAGAAAGAATGATCGCGCGTCGCACCTGCGGAATCTGTTCTTTTCCGAGTATATCAAGCTGACGTGGCGAAAATATCGTTGTCCGAAGCATGGAGACCAAATATGGTACGAAGAAACCGTTTCCCCAATACGATAATTACTTTATTTCAGATTTATGTGCTATACGGCATGTATACTAATCTTCGAATCGTATACTTCCTATATTTATATCTATTAAATATATTGATATATTTTTGTAGATGTAATATATACTGATTTTGCTTGTCTTGCATCATATCGTATGTTATTGAAAATAAAAAAATTTGTGTTTATTCGCTATCGAATATAGCTGTAAATAATAAGAATTTGTTACTTCAAGATGAAATTCTTGTTAAATATGACGCAAGAAGAAACGGACAAATGTACAAGTATTTTTTTTTCGTATAAAAATCAAATCAGTTTATTACAATAAAAGTTAATAGTTGGACAATTTCAAAATTAGTAAAACAATTAGGTTTCGGTATACATTAATTTACGTCTAGCTTTATAAGCATCAAGGTATATTTTTAGATTTGAAAAATCATAAATTAGAATAGAGGCAAGTAAGATAACATGACATAAATATGTGTCATGCTGTCCCCAACTTGTTAAATGAATCTTTTAGAATTTGGAAGAATATGGTTGATCCCGTATATCGATCTATACTTAAGTCAACTTTTCTAGTTTTGGACATACAGTTTGATTATAGAGGATTCGTTTATCAACCAGATTTCTTCCTGAGTCATATATTTAGCGAGAATTCCGTTCGAAGTAACAAACTATTATTCTTTCAGCGTAATGTAAAAAAATTATTATGTACAATAATTACATTTGCGTATTATAATTTATAAAAAATTATCATTTTTAAAACTTCCTTCGCGCGAAATCGAGAATGCAATAAAAAACGCCGTTACAATTTTAATATCGTCGATACCTCTTGGGAAACATCAACAAAGAATATAAATGAGTTTCATATTTTTAATACAAAATTGCATTCGAATGTATATATACCTCGAGTTGGAAAAGGCTATACATAATATGAAAGAAAAATAAAAATTGGTTACATTATACACCGATTCGCAAATTAATCGAATCCTTAGATAAATATATATATATATATATATATATATATCATTAAAGAAAAAGGAACGATCGGTGATAAAAAAACGTTAGGAGGTAATTTGTATATAGTAACGTCCGTATCCGCACGCGTTTCTCAACGAAAAGCGTCTTGGCACACAGAGCGTTTTCAATTATGTCATTATAAATTGTTTGCACTCTCTGCGCTCTGTCGAGTAAGAAAACGGTAAGGGGTGTACAGGGAAGGAGGCAGTTAGAACAAGGAGGAATCGAGACGGGAAGTTGAAACGTCTTGGTGTATTATATTAATTTAATTTTAACTTCTTTGACCATGGCCCTTGCCGTCGTTTCTCGAGGTTGTTCGCATTGCAATGCCACGCGCGGCCAAGTTATTACTTCTACCACGGTTCTCCTTCCCACGCTCTATATATATATATATATATATATACATCCCTGCAAAACCGAGGTGAGTGTTTGAAGGGAAATTTTCCGCACCTGCATCGGAGTTCTCTCCTTACTTATACCCGGAGCAAATTTTGTTTCTAATTGCTACGGATTTATGGCTTCGCGTATATTATATATATATATATATACACACACACACACATCTTATATACACGTACTTTAGGAATTTCGTATACCACGTCTGCTTGAATAACGGACGATTGATATGACTTTTTTTTAAAAGTTTGAGCCCATAGGATAAAAATATTTTACACGTGATGTGAATAATGTAATTTATAGTTAAGAAGTAATAAATTATATAAAATTGATGATAATTGTAATAATTAAAATAATTGATGAAAGGAGCAAAACTTCTTACAAATAGCATTCCCTAAAATCGAAAAAAAATTTTTTTGAGGTACACCTTCCAGACCTCACTTTTCTTCATCTATAGTATATATAATAAATTAAACAAAATTTGAACATGCAAAGAAGGCTGGCGACACACCTTCTTTTAAGTTTGAATTTAAAATCAAATAATAAGTAAAAAATAATAATAGTCGTCAAAATATCAAAATCTTGAGTTCATAGACTTTTGCTTCCTCAGAGAGGAAGTAATAGTAAAATTTTTCGACTCGGTAAAAACATGTTATACGTATGTTTTAACAGGTCAGGAATCGAAATCACGTGTCTTTTAGAAGATGTGTGTATGGATGTGTGTGTACGAATTCCGGAAAAGACTTTAGTTATTTATCTCTCAAATAATTTTTGTTTTAAAAACAATTTTCGATTATTAAAAAATCAATTTTTCACAAATGTTGATATTATTAATTTTTTTAATTGGACCAATGTACTTTATAGAGAATAGAAAATCTATACCTTCGATTTTGGATAGACTAATTATCTATATTAGTTTTTTTGTTATTCAAAATAAAAGATTTTTTTTAAATATTTTATATTCTGGAAATTAATCAATAAAGTTTGCTGAAAAAATTAATGACGAAGAAACCTTCTATAATGGTCATTTACTGTACAAATTTCAAGTAATTATATCGGCTAGTTTTGTTTTAAAAAAATTAAAATGTGAAAAAATTGGGGTTTTTATGTCGATAGTTTTCGGGATTAAAGAGCATTATTTTAATCCACTTGAAATTTTGAGAAAGAATAGACTTTTTGGTGATTTCGATCTGTATTGTTTTTCAGCTCAAAATATCTATAATTACCTGAGTTATATATCTCTGAAAATAATTAATAAAATGTGTTGAAAAAAATCGTGGAAATAGAACATAATAATAGCATTATGCTATGAAAATAAAAAAATCTTTCATGTATTAATTTTTGAGAAAACAATTATAATCTAAAATGTAATTTTTATTAAAATTATTGTGTTTACTCATAAAGTAGTCTTATGTGAAACAAACCATATTTTTGGAATTAAATGTTTTTCGAAAATCCAAAGAAAAAAAAGAAGATAATTTTTATATTTTTATTTAATAACATCAAAACATTTTTATGTCAGTTGCAAAAACTTCATTCTGATTGAACAAAATTTTCTTATAATGAACAAAAACCGCTGTCAATTCAATAATATCATAATTTTAACCAATAATTTTTTATTACTAACAAATATTAAGTGAAAAATACTGATCTCTACTGCATTAATCAAATTTGTCGGCCATTTAACATTTATTTCCATAACTAATTTAGGAGGGTTTCATAGTCTATTTTTGTCGATTAATTAATAAAAATATAAAAACGTATGTGTATAAAATTAAGTGAAGTGGCATTTATTGATAATTTAATTATGTCATAAATTTCAGAGTAAAATATTGTTGCAGTTTTGAGAACCATGTTTTACCAACAAATGTCAAGTCTGTGCACCCCGTTGACATAAGGTTCACATAATTGTTCCAAACTTTTTGACGATCTCAAAAAGTCAATAATAACTTAAATTCAAATTCAGTACACAGTTAGATTATTGATAAACGAAAGTGCCTCTATACTTAAATTTCCATGTATTCATTCATTTACAGATTTATTTCCAATCATCGCGTTTGTCGGTAAGGTAGGGGAGATAAATATAAACTATAGCACCTTCTTATGAGGATGGGGTACTCGATATTTACCGACCAAGTCAATACAGATGAAAAAATTAATCTGGTTAAATAAATAAATGAAATTGTGGAAAATAAAGACATAATTGCCCTTTCTTTGGCTATTATTTATCACCTTGTGAAATTTCAAACAAAACTAATGTTGCGTTGGATAATGGCATTGAAAGGAAATTTACCATAGATTTGCAACATTCGAAGCAGACAAAGAGTCAAATTTCCTTCCAATACCATTTTCTATAACATTATTTTTGTTTGAAATTGTCACAGAGTGATAGAAATGATTCAAAGGAAAGGCAATGATGTTTTTATTTTGCAGCATTTGCTTCATTTAATTATTGATTAATTCTTTTTTATCTCTATTGACGCGCGGTCAGTAAATATTGAGTATATACCATCCCCTTATGGGTAAACCGTATTATCGAAATTACAATTCTTCGTTTTATTAAATATGTGGGTTCGTTCGTACAATTAGGATTAAACAAAAATTGAGTGCATAAAACGAAAAATCTATAATGATCGGTATATGTGTATAAGGTACAGGACTACGGCTTCTCTTTAATAAATGAATGTCTAAATGATCGTTTCTCACTTATTCTCCACGAATGTACCGCAAATGTGCGCATCATACGTCCAAACCAGTGAAAAGAGGAAATCGCGACGAAACATATTACAACGCGATGCACAAAGATATAACAAAGTTAGTCAAAACATATATATATATATATATATATATGTATATGTATATGGAACGACAAAAGTAATCGATACCGACAATGATAAACTAGACTGGAAAGGATATAGTACGCGTATCCCAATTAATTCATCAATTATAATTATCACTTGTCGGGGAAAATGTGTATTAAAATTGTGGATAATGCAGGGGGGAAACATCGTGAAAGTATATTAACGGCTTATAAATTCTAATAATATACCAATATATACATGTATATATATATAGATATATATAGATATATATATATATATATTAAAATGAAAATTTTGGCATAATGCTCCGTGATTAATATTTCGGCGGTCATCGCGTTATTTTCCCGTCGCGGTGCAACATCAAACAGATTAAGCGATATCAGCACCCGCACAGAGAATATGCAATAAAGAGAGAGCGCGAGTATATTATAGCACTGGCAGACAAAACGCGAACCTATATACGTACGTACGTACATACATACATACATACATACATACACATACATATACACAATACAAAACGGACTACTTGTACACATATAGGTATATATCATCATGAAAATTCATTTCCCGCACATATACTGCATAAATGTATGTTTGTATATCGATGAGAGAAAAAAGGAGAAGAAGAAGGAAAGAAAAATCAACAAGCTCGACTATTAAATGCTAGAGGACTAGAAAAGGATAGTCAAGTTATGCATATATAAGCGAGAGATGAAATGAGGGCTAGTGTCAACACTCGTTCACTTTGTCTATCGCCAACTCGCCAAACCCACGCGATATTAACGTTCTCCCCTTACCAAGAAATTTCTGCTTGCACTCTCTCTCTATCTCTCTCTCTCTCTCTCTCTCTCTCGTTATACGTTTTCCTTTTATGTTTTATATTCTCAGTTAGCTTGAATTTTATTTGTCCCTTTTTACGACGTTTTTATCTACGATTTCCTTTTTTTACGAACGATAAACTTTAAATTTGATTCGCCTGTTTATATATAAATATATATATATATATTTAAGAGAAGTGCCAATCCGCACTAGAAGCATAGTATGTATGTAATTAAATTGCAATTTGGTAGAAAATTTGTATAATAGAGATTCGATACAACGATCAACTGCACTATGTATCGATTTACATATAACATCGATTTAAACATATATATATATATATATACTTTCTATATTTCAACGTGAAAATTAACAATATATAGGGGAGGACGGGGCTAATTGGACCATTTCTTATTTTAATGAATTTTTTTTCTCAGC
Source organism: Theocolax elegans (assembly GCA_026168455.1). Lineage (NCBI taxonomy): Eukaryota > Metazoa > Arthropoda > Insecta > Hymenoptera > Cerocephalidae > Theocolax > Theocolax elegans. Next base: position 58,770,886 of record CM047428.1, read on the forward strand.
GAATTTTATTTATTCTTACATTCTACATGGACAAGAACCAAGTTCCACATCTTAACTACTTATACCTGATTTTTTCCGAATGTAAAAATTTAAAAATAAAAAATTTACACCGTTGTTGAAAAAAAACGTTTTGGGCAACTTAGTCTCGAGGCTGGCGCTAAATTGTTCAATTTTTGTGGCTAAGTTACCCTATCTTTTAACTGCGTTTTCCAAACTTATAAAAATTTGTATTTATTTTCTTAATTTTACATAATTTAAAGTATTTGGATTTACAACGACTTAATTATTCACTTAATAAATAAATTTATTAAAAAATCTACCAATTAAATTAATTTTTTATTTTATTTATACGTCTATAACATATTCATTTAACCTTGCATTAGGTTTCAATTTTCTTTTCGGGCGATTTTCAAATATATTTTCTTTTTCAACACCTAAACTTGAACTTTTCGATACATTTTCAATTTTTAAAAGATTACTGCCTTTTAAAATGTTTGTTTGAAGTTTTGGTATTATATTAATTCTTTTAGAATTAACAATTTCATCATTTAAGTCCAAATCCTTAGATTTTTTCACATGGTATTTTAATATGCTTTTGTTCATTCCAAATTCTGCTGCAACGCTACCAATATATCTAGTGGATTCTTTTAATAATTTAACTGCATTTAAAATTGTCTCCTTATTAAGAATAACGTAGTTTGATCGGCGATTGTATTGTGTCTACCGCCGCGGATCGCAATATTCTTCTTTCGCTCGTGCATGAAATGTATTTCTGTACGGGCAAAAAGATCCCAGTGCAAAGTGCAAAAACAGTTTTTTGGTACTAACTCTTCGGGTGCTTTGAAATTCACAAACGTATCTCAGGACAAAGATTTATTTATGAAAAAGTAACCATTTTTCCCGGGCACAATTTTAAAAAACGCATTCTGCGTGAAAATATTCCAAAAGGTTAAATTAGCCTCGTGGTCAACTTAGCTCCGTCCTTCCCTATACATGTAAATTTTGAGTACAACAAAACAATCGAGGTCTCACTTCGTAACGAAATCGTGTGCAGACGAGGTGATTCACTTACACAAAGAATAATAGACTTAATTATATATCCATATCGTTGGACGGATGTAAGTATTTTCCCGGAGTGCGCGTACGTGCAGTATACACCTATATTCAATTCTCTCCCGATTGCAAGGCTGGATGTAGAAATCCAAACAGTAACGTCCCTGCACCCAAGTATCCTGCTTTAATCTCGTCTCTATTTAAACAGCACGTGTAATTCGTCGGTATATGAAGCGTGCACACGGCACTCCAAAGGGCCCGCGTACGCGTGATTAATTGACTTTATATGCGACGACGGCAACCCCTTGCCCCCGAGCGATCGACTCTATCTATCTATCTATCCCCTGTATATATACTTGTGCACGCGTACACATATGCGGGATTCGTTGAAACAAATCTAAATGTTTGACGATCCCGATGTCCACAGGGCAGTATTGCCTGTAACCTGCAAAATCGAAAAGGGATTATTCCACTATATCAATGAGTCGGAAGAGGTATTGCCAAAAAATCGTTTATATGTATAGGTATATATATACATATACACGAAAAGTATCTTTGGTACATGTATATATACGGAGAAAAGTGCAGTTTGATTTAAAATTACTATATTTTTTAAAAAAGGTGTTGTTGTTACAAAAAAATTCCTACACTTATATGCTAAAATTTAATACAAATTGTAGCACAAATTAATATATATATAAGTATCCGACATAACATAAATTTCTATAGACATTCAACTATAGTATCAGTACATATATAGGTCTGGTACTTAAGGATAGAGTTACAACAAAAAAAAATTTTTTTTTGTGGTTTTTCATCTTAATGAGCTAAAAATTTTGTGACGTATTTGTAGTAACAAATATATAAACTTTTTCAGAAATTTTCAACAAGACAGAATCATTTTAACCAATTAAATGTCAACGATTAGTAAAAATCAAGAATTAGTGTTTAGTGTCATTTTTTGCATTTATTTGAATTTTTTGTGAATATTCTTCTAGGTAATTGTTTATACTTTAACATAAGCTTTTTTATTTTATCAATATTTCTGTTTTACTAGATGAAAAATATAATATTGAAAGATTAATCATTTTATGCAAAAATAAAAATGTTTTAATTAAATTTTATTTTCTAAAAATACACTTTTCATCTAACAAACAAAAAACTGTTTAAATACTAATTTTGATATATTTTTCTGTATAAATATGGTTAAAATGATTCTATCTCGTTGAAAATTTCCAAAAAGTTTACATTTTTATTACAAATATGTCACAAAAGATTTACATCATAAAGATGGAAACAAAAATATTTTTTTTACCTGACCTTACCTTTAATGCTTCGAAACATGGTAAACTCTATAGGGACCATAATTTTGCTCTTTTTTTTTATTTTGTAAAAATTGTTTTTTTTCAATGTTAGAATGGTTTTAGGCTTTTTACTAGGTAAGCTACGATTCCATAATATTACTACCAGAAGCTTACATTTATTGTTAAATTGTTATAAATAAATAAATAGTAAAAAATTCAATTTTTCAAGAAAAAAATAATTTTTTAGTTTGTTATCCAGTTTTCAAGAAAATGGTGTACGGCGATTTTTTCAATACAAACTTAGAAATTTGAAATTTTCATTTCTAAGATGATGTATTCAACAGGGACGAAAAATTTTGATCTGTTATTTTAGAAAATGAAAATTTTCATTTTCTTACCTCATATATTCGTTATCACTGACGCCAAAAACTGGCGAGTACACATTTTCAAGCGAAATTACCTTATATAGGAAAATATATATATAGGTACTTCGAAGTGAAGTAAAACTGATATAAAGAAACTTAAAACATTAACATCAAGTTTAACAAATTTATCTTATTTTAACCATTAGTGTTTTCTTCTTGTAAAAACTGCAGTAGTAATTTTCAATCAAACATTTCTAGCCGAATACATTTCATCGCGGTACGAATGTAACGTAAAACATTTTTAATCCAAAATTAAGATTGTGCAAAAAATATATTTCGAGTAGAAATTATGTTCTATATAAAGTGGGTGTATAGAAGATATATGATTTTCTGAAATTCTCTCGGTATTGCCGTTTGTGTTCGTATCTCCATATCTTTTTATCCCATCAAGAGAAAATCCGCGCACCGGTTGATGCTCACTCGCTCTCTCGCTGTCGAGTCTCGCGACAGGCTAAGACGCCACCTGACGTGCAATTAATCGGCTGATGAATCGTTTGACTCGAGACGAGAGGTTCTTGGTTGTAGGTTCGCTCTTCTCTGTGTGTCTGTGTGTGTGTGTGTGTGTGTGTGTGTGTGTGTGTGTGTGTGTGTTGCACTCGCACGCGGAGCCGTTTGTAATTTTCCTCACGTCAATAAAAATATGTCCTCCCACTTTGTCTGCGGGTGCTATCCTCTCTTGGCTTTGCCTTCTCTTATTTCACGTCGATCAATTCGTCGTCGGATGAAACGAGCCTGCGAGTGAAAATATATATCCCCCCCGCCCCTCGCCCCTGTTTTTCCTCTCTCTTGTAATCAAATGTAAACTTCTCCTGGTTTTTTTCTTTTATCGTTGTACCCGATCGTCCTTTTTTTCTTTCATTTAAATCAATAGCAATAAAAAGAAAATTAATGAAACGTCCGGTGACGATGTGATGCATATTATTAACGCGAAGTAAATAGATTATACACTATACATATATGTATATATATACTTTTGAAAAAGTCGCAGTGTAACGTACATAGCTTCTGCGTATATATACACATTTACTTGGCGTTGCGCGCGGGGATCTGCGTGTATATATATGTATATATTATATTTCCACCGAGTTTTCCCGCGAAAGAAGGTGCCAGTGATTTAGACGAGGGGGCGGAAACGTGTCCTATCTCGGCGGGTCCGTGAACGAGGCCCGCAAACAGCTGTAAAGAAATTCGCGCATGTATATATATATATATATATCTACGTACATCCCGGAAAAGCTTGGGCGCTATCTACAGACACAGCCCCTGGGTGTTCGGTATACCATTATCACCCTACCGTCAACGCCACAGACCCCCTAATCAATTTCACCGAGATATTCTGAATACTCTTACTTCTTCTTCTTCTTTTTTTCCTTTGCTCTTTTTATACTCGGCATCCTCGTTTCCTATCCCCTCTTCGGTATATATATAATGTTTATTATATTACGTATACAAAAATTTTACTTTTAGTATACAGATACAATATTCGTGTGTATATATATATATATAGCGCGCACAAATGGGTGTTAGTGCGAGTCCCTGCTTATATACTTATATATACATTTCGCAATATCGCTTACGTACCTCTTATCTTTTAATTAGATCGTCCTCCCTCTTTTTTTTCAAACTTTCAATTTGATGAATTTCCCTCGGATTTATTAATTTATACACTACGCGCCGAAATACGCGAAATTAATTTTATTTTATTTTTTCCTTTCGCATAAATTGTCTCGAGAGAGAGGCTTACAAATTTTGTACTCAGTCGCGAGGATAAGATAAAGACAAATTCGTGATATATATATATATTTGAGCCATTTCACGTCATGTTCAAAATTGTGGAATGCACTAAATTTTTAGGTGTTGAGAGTAATTTGTTGAAAAGTTATATTCTAATCTCAAAAAGGGAGTTTATTCAAGATTTTGACTATACTTAACATTATACCGATTTTAACCTAATGGTGGAATTTATCCTTATAGGTTGGAATTCGTAACTTCAAGATCAATGATTATTTAAAATATGGCAACCACGCCACCATCGTCACCATCAACAATCTGAAAAAAACTTGAACCTTTCTATGATTTATGCGTGTAAAAAGTTATGATAATTTAAAGAATTAGAAAAAAATTTCATAGTAATAGATCGATTTCAATTTTAAAAATGTTTCCGTAATTCGTTGAATTTAACCATAATTTTTTATCCAACATTAACGTGAAATGGTCGATATATATATATATATACAAAGACGAAGAAAAATAAATAAATAAGTATACGGAGCACGTGATCGATCGAGTTATAAAGGTGAAAACAGGTGATATAATAGGTAGACATAATCGGGTGCGGAGTTGATTAATAGAGGATACATCTGTTAACGTCCACCCGATAGACTGAATGGCGATAGTTCGTGGAAGAGATGGTGCGCGTTAGCATTAATCACTAGTCTGTGGAAGCGCTCGATTTCGCGCATAATGCGCGCATCCCTCCTCGTACATATACATATACGTATACCGTATTCTGGGTCTATACATATATATAAGGTGGACACACCGTATACGCGCGACAATGACTACCAATTTCTAGGCCGATTGCGAATCAATAACGACCGATTGAATCTTAATCGAGACGCTGATTTGATGACGAATAATACACCGTACCATGCATATATCTTATATCTATATCTATATGTATACGAAAATTCGTCCTGTATAATTTTCGTATTACCAGCTGTGAATTCGGAAATTATTCGATGGAAGAAGGGAGGGACTTTCTATTATATATATATAGGTATTATACGCAATCGCGGTTGCTTTTCCGTTCATTAGTAATCTGTGTTTAACGAACCCGTTTTTAAGATTGCAGGTTTTACTACGCCTCGTTCGTTTTCTTCTATAACCCCCACTGGCCGGGATCCTTTTTTTTACGTTACGAGCTATTGCGCGCGGACGGTTAATCTCACGTCGAAGTTGACGCTGGTGTAAATGCAGGATTGAACGATTGCAATTGACTGTTAAATCATTGGAATTAATTATCTGACATTGTCGCAAGCAATTTCCAACATTGTCTTGGCAAAATATTGTCTCTATATCTTTTGATTTTTTATGCGGGGAGCTATTGGTTTATACTCGAACTGAAATTATATCTTTCGTTGTATATAATGTATGTAATGATTTGTATTATATGAGGCATTTTGCTAATTTTTTTCAAAATTTATGTTTTTCAGTAATTCATTTTTTTAGACTTTGTTCTATTACGGAAAAAAAAAGTTTTACAATTTTTGTCGAGAATGGCATAAAAATTGAGAATCACGTTAACACTTTTACCACACCAGATAGTCATTTTTTCTAGACGCTGATTAGACTTCGAGCACGTGTTTTGCTTTACAATTATTTACCAAACTGACAATACAATATTTGCCTAAAGTATGGTAGGTATTTTTTAGAAAAAAATTTTCTCTATGTACACTTCGTTATAAAATGAACTACACGTAGAGAATTTTTAGTAGAACGTTAAATGTATATATACCAGTGCTTATTTTTCCACTGCTAGTTTTATATTTTTAGTACCGACTGTAATATAGAGTTCATTTTTTCAGTATCGAAATTTTTGATGTCACGCCGACCTTGGATTCGAAAAATCAGTTCCATAAGCATCGAAAAATATTCAAAATATTTAGACTACGGTTGGCATCGATTTTTCAAATGATTTCTTCTCTCCGTGTAAAAATGAGGTGTAATTGGCTAAGTTCATTGAAGGTGGGTAACCCATCAAATCTAAAATGGACAATATTTTTTATCGTTAAATAAAAATGAAAAGCAGACATTTTTTACGTAGAATTGTCTAAACTTTCGATCTACGCTGTCAGAATTATGAAAAAAATATTAACACATTTACTATGTTTATTAAGAATTATTTATTTATATTATCTTTATTTAAGAAATAACAAAACTTTTGAGCGAGAAAAATTTTTTAATTCCTGATTTCGAGTCCAATGAATTATACGTAAATTATTTTATGTTACATTGATACTGTACACATGACATATGCTCAAACACTTCTATATACATGCGTTTTATTTTATTCAAAATTTTGAAAATCTATAACTAAAAATTCTTAATCACCAACATAAAAAACTTCCACTTACCGACTTTTATAAAAATCAAGTAAATGTTTGGATTTTCGGGCGCCATATTTGATCCGTTATCAAGAATTTACAAAATCAGATAGCGAATTTGTAATCAGCCTGCTAAAAACCCTTGTATACCAACTTTCATAAAAATCGAAAAAAGTTTCAAATTTTCAACCACCATGTTGGATCCGCCATCTTGAATTTTAAAAATCTGATAGCGAATTTGTAATCAGGACTCCGAAAAAATTCTGTATACCAATTTTCATAAAAATCGGAAAAAATGTCAAACTTTTGACTGCTATATTAAATCCGCCATCTTGAAATTTGAAAATCTGATAGCGAATTCGTATTTAGCGCTCCAAAAATACCAATTTTCATAAAAATTGGACAATGTTTCAATATTTCGTCCGCCATGTTGAATCCGCCATCTTGAATTTTGAAAATCTGTTAACGAATTGGTAATCATGCAGCATCCCAAAAAAACCCTGTATACTAATTTTCATAAAAATTGTACAGTTTCCTGTACCAATTAAATATAGAGTAGAAAAAAAGTTAACAAAAATGAATAAGTCCAAATCATATGTTATTTTATTTATCTAAAATCGCTTAACAAAAATATAGCTATAAACCCTAAATATGCATAAAGATGAGTAAATTAAGTCGTTAAAATATTTTTTTTATCCCACATTAAAAATTACTTTATTCTAGGGAAAAAAAAAACATTTTGATTATTTGTAATAGATGTAACAATCATATTTTTCATGTGTAAGTTCAACAGTATATATTGGTTAACAAGCAATTTATATTAATACAAAATATAGAGATTTCTCGCGTTATTTATCTCCTTTCATATTAACGACTTTTATCAATGTGATGAAAAATTGAATCGAATTGAAGACAAATAGTTCGAAGGATACATGACATCCAAATATATATATTTGCCCTTATAATATCGTCAGTATGTCAAACGAGCATTTGCCGATATACAGGTTGCCCTAATTTTTTTTCGCGAGATCGAAGTGCTCCATTGACCGGAAACTCGTCGAACGCAGACGGAATAAAATCTCGGGGTACATAAACACGAGAAGACCGATTCTCACGGACTACGTCATTAAACTGATCATAAATTTCCGATTCCGCTTAAAAGGCAAGAGAAAAGTTTTCACTATATATACATACATCTAGAGAGAGAGAGAGAGAAAGAAAGAGGGAGATAGAGAGAAACTTTACGATTCGCGTGGCCCCCGTGTAAACACGTAGTTCGCGCAGTTCGTTTGTAGAGTGTCTGGGCCAATTGATCCGAGCGGCTTAGTGGCATTGGCTGGACACGTGACTAGACCACCAAGTATTGTCCCCAGCAGCTCTCAAACGTGTATATACCTATATAGCGGATGCGATCAATGCCAAGGAACATTAAAATGTGCATGCAGTTCTTATTCGCTTTGCGCCGGCTATCCGGTGGTATTATTCGCTTCTTTTTTCCACGACCGGTCGGTGTACTTTCATCTTTTATTTTGTCTAGACCGCATATACCTATATATGTACCGATTATTCGATAGAAGATGTATATATATGGGGTTTCAACAAAGTTCACTTTGCATTGTCGTGATTCCTACAGTATATATCCAATGGATATGTCATTTACATCGTTTCTTTTCTTCTGATCGCATCCAGACAGAGATACGTTTGTATTTATCTCGATGTAAACGCTTGGTCGACAGGTATACCGTAAACTTTTATAAAGGCGTTTTATCAATTAGCTATTCATAGACGGTGAAAACGAAGATTTTAATTATACTAGAATTAACCGTGCGCGCTCCGCGTCCTCTTGCGTTTTTTACAGTCCTTATTTGAAATATTACGCTGTCTCGTTTACTTAAAACAACAATTTTTGATAATATATTTGTTCAAGATTTATTATACTCGGGTTCTTGTCAAGAAAAATCAAACATTACGTTTTTCCCGCGCTGCCAAATCTAACCTACAATGTTTCAGACGCATGCGCTAAACGTAAACCAATCACATAGCTGTTTCCCTTGGCTTCACAACATCCGGCAATCACTTTTTATATAAGGAATATAACTGCAGGCACAACAATTTAGTGTAGTTATGATGAATAAAAATTTTATTCGATTTCTGCGTGCGAATAAGGGACTTTTGTTCCTGAATGCAGAAATAATTTTCAGTTAATATTACTATCTTAGATAGCAATGCTGCGATATTTAAATAAAAAGGATATTAAAAAAATATCAGAATTATTCAAGCTTGTATTTTGAAAAATTACAAGCAATTATCTTAAATTTCACTATGTTCCATAGTAAAAATTGCGATTCGTGTATTTTATCTTATGTCAATTTAAAATTTTTACCATTATATATAAATAATTTTAATTGTGAGATAGTTTTGACGAGCCGGCCACTAGGTGGTGATGCCCCGATCGATCAAACTATCAGTCGCATAAATGTTAGATCGTTTCACATATAAGTTTGGTTTTCTAATTCTTTTTTATATATTTAATAGGTATCTAAAAAATATAATTTAAAAGGTGTATACACACACACTCACATACACATTTATATATTTACGAGTTGGACAAGAATAATGATATGTAACAATAAAAACAACGTGTTGTGTCGATAGGTGACGGTCGTTGTTTTCTTTCGGCGGATCCGTTACTTGGAAATACACATAAACTCGTAAAATACTACAGTTAAATGGCAATTCGGAAAAAATTACCTTCGATTAAAGAAAATTGTAACGCTTTCAAGAGACCTAATGAATTAATTTATTTTTTCAAACAGAAAATTCTGTATATAAATATACACCTAAATTACTAAATTATTTCAAATAAGAATTTTATAGTCGTTATATATCCGAAATATATACCAATTTCGACATCCCTTTTCACGAAACTCTTTGATATTTTCAAGAGTAATAGAACGAAATCTTAAAAAACCATTTGGAAATTAAATTGTGTACTTATGTAATAGAATTACTCTATATCCAACTCTCGAAATGAGCATATGCATATATTATATACGTGTATTATAAGAGGTAACCTCTCGAATCCAGCTATTCTGAAATAAGTATTTCAAAGTGCTCGCTTGTACACCGAGTGTAATTAACTATACCCGAAATGATTTTACAGCACTTGGGGTTATATATGTATAGTACGTATAATACACCGTAATTGACAGAACACAAAAGCCAGATAAACGATGCCGCGTCGACTGGAACAGCCAAATAACATACCGTGTAGACATATATATACACACATATATACGATTAATAATCAAATATGTATATATAACAGTCATATACCATATATATGAATGATAAAAAATATACTTACAATAAAATGAATAATAATCCGACTAATTGTAAAACTGAAATATTTGTGAAAGGTGCTTGTGTATACAGTTTTCGTAAGAAACTCGGTTGAAATAAAGTGTAATATATCCTTTGGTCGGAATCATGAAAAAAAAGAAAACAACAAAGAAGAAGAAGAAGAAGAAAGTTAGAGGTTGCGGGGGCATTTTTCATTAATCGTTCTTTGGTAGTTTTATTTGGCAAGTCCTTGACTACGTACACACCGTGTGTCTCAAGGTAGGAAGGCCATTACGAGGCCGCACGTTATATTAGTAACGGCGCAAACACACCCCGACTAAACCTGGAGGAGGAGTACCTTCCCTCTCGTAAAGCTCCCTCTCCCATTGGAGGGTTGAGCGAAGCGTCGACACAATACCAGAAGCTCTCTCTCTCTCTCTCTCGGTATGGTGCGCCTATGCTATTGTGTGTCTGCGGCGTATATATATGGTCGCTTCGCCATACTACATAGAGAGAGAGAGAGAGAGAGAGAGAGAGAGAGGGGCCGTAATACGTCAGGAGCTTTAGTCACGCGGGGGGAGAGACGTCGAGCGTTTATATCAGTCCTCGAGAAATTACACCAATTATACTCGCACGCCGGCACTGGCTGTTCCCGACGCTCCCGCAGACTCGGAGAGTGAGATGATTTTGATGCTCACGGTCGGGACCTTCATCCTGGAAACGACGACGGGGACGACGGGGGGGCTTTTCAACCGCTCGCTCCGAGAATGTCACTTTTCTGACGAGCTTGCGGCGGGATCTTTTCATTGTTTCGAACGGTTCGACCTTAAATAATCATTTCGAATGATCACGGGCTATCTCCAAATATTTATTTCACCTTCGGATCTTATCTTTTTTAACCTTCGAACTCATGCATGCACATAAACTTCTTTAATTTTTCACTTTATAGGCTTTAATATTTATTTCACCAAGATTTTTAAATTTATATCCTTCCATGCGCGTTTTTATCTATCCTCGTATAATCTTTAAATTGAGAAATCGCGACTTCGATGGTGAACTATACTCCCATAGCAGCCGTCAAAATTTATTTTTTGATTTTACAGCATTATCGATATTAGATTTAGATTCACCGTTATAGAAAAATACATCGAAAACGCATTTATTTGCCCTCTCGAGCGAGTGCAATTTGGATAGCGTGACTGCGGGAGTGAAATGCCCCTAAAATAATAACCCTTGTAATGTAATTGGCAACCCTGTAAAATATTAATATAAATATTTATTTAATGCAACAAATCAACTGACATAATGTTTTTATAAAGAAAACACGTTTTTTACTATTAAGAAAAGTAAATTTTTTAAATTTGAAAGAATAGCTGTTCCATTTCCTGCGCCAAAGCCAATAAATTAGTGTAACCCCTATCGACACTTTCCCTATATTAATAAAATATTACTTATGTCGACTGTAGTATAACTAAATTAATTAATATTTTTATCGGTCTTACAGTCAATTATATGGGCAATCAGTAGATTGCCCCTACTTATAATCACCACCGAAAAAACACTAACTAAACATAAAAACAAATTATTAATAAAGCAATCTGACTGCCCCCCTGCACCAAAAATCTACTAACTCCAAATATGATGTCCGACGTTTCGAGCTCGCTGCTGCTCCTCATCAGGGACTTTCCCTATATGATTGATCTATGGTATAAGATAACTTGTATACCAGTTTTGGATATTTTTCATTTTAACCCCCCCCCCCCCAAAAAAAAAAAATTAGGTTTTTCTTACACCAATCGATTAAAAAATGATTAAAACATGTTTGTAATTACTTTTTTTAAGTGTAGAAATATATTTCCGATCGTTTTTTAACCAAAAAACTATTTTTATTCATCAAAAGTTGGAAATGAGTAAAATATATGTTATATAATACTCAAAACTTAATTAACAGTACACCAATATATGAGTTACATATATATATATATATATATATATATATATATATATTTTGACATACACATATACATATATAAATACTGTAGTAATAATGTATTATTACTTGTTACTATTATAGTAAATATTAATTTTTGGTTATTGGATTATTTTTTATGGGGTTTCGAGTTATTTTTTCTCTGGAGGGGGGGGGGGGATAAAAATAATTATAAATAAGCAAAAAAAACATTTCTCCAAAAAAATAAGTATTGATTATGATAGTTTATGTCATTTTTTAACGATTTATCGAAAAAAATCTATTTTTTTTAAGGGGTGGGATAAAACGAAAAAGATCCCCAGTTTTTTGATGACGATATGCCCTTTGAAATTACGAAATTCTAAATGTCAAAGGTTTCTCCATGAGTACATTTATGTATATATATATATATATATACCTATGTATATACATATATAGGAATATGAATTTAAACCGACGGTGAGAGTATTTTGCATATAACTAGATGGGATGCTTAATGCCTCTCTGGTACGATGTTTATCGTTTTATCGTAAACTATATTTTATACATTGCACACCTGTTATACAACTACTGAATATATGTATGTATCTATATATAAATCGGAATTTTTTGATTTGTACAATACGCAACGTAAATTCGTTGAGTATAAATTTACAAACCGTTCCAGTGCGTCTAGGCGCGTGCACACATTCGAAAGGTAAAAATCAACGGAACCGTATACGCATATGGTTCCTCCTTGCCGCTGACGAAAAAAAAAGAAGAGGAGAAGAAGAACTTGGCTTGGAAAGGGCAAACTCAGACGAAGGGGCTCGAGGTAGATTAATAAAACAGTGCGCCTGTACCTTTACCTCTCTCTCTCTCTCTCTCTCTCTCTCTCTCTCTCTCTCTCTCTCTCTCTCTCACTCACGTTTTCCTCACGGGATGAATTCGAGGCCTTATATACGCGTCGTATATATATTGCGCGATTTGAGCCCCCTACCCTTTGAAAGGAGCAGGCTATAGCCTTCATTCCGAGGTACACGAAACTTTCTCGATTAAAAATTTCTTCCTCGAGCAGTTCGAACTGATTCTGACAAGTTTTGCACTGGTAATATACGTAACGGGTCGAAGCGAGACGGGACTAGATAGATGAAGAGGTGAGTATATAGGTATGTATATATACAGAATTGAGAGAGAAAACTAGGTCGAGATATTTTCACTAGAAAAAGAGGGATGGAGAGGGAGAGAAAGGGAGAAAGGGTATTGAACTGAACACTTGGAATGGATGAATTTTTTAACGAATTTCCTCTTATCCTTTTAAATACATATACACATGATATTGTATATACATATTAGTTGTAAGAATCTAAGAGCTCTTTTGTAGGAAATATTCAACTTTTTTTATATTCAAATATTCTGCTTATAACTGGTAATTTAATATTTTTAATGTACCTTAATGTATTAAGGTGTTTTTTATCCCCAAATTTTGAAAATTTAAAATGATGAAACCGAGGTGAAAATATTCACTTTAATATATCGCGTAATATTTCACATTTTTGTCGCCAGATCTTAGATCCGTTATTTTGAATTTTAGAATCTGACGTCAATTTCTTAATCATCCACCGCAAAAATACGTCTCTATATAAACCGTTAATTTAAAAATGTCGTGTCGAAGCGAATGTCAAATTCGTAATGTTACCATCCGAGTCCATTGTCGATCGAAATGTACTGTTTTAAAATAAATCAATAGCGTACATTAAATTATTTAAGTGATACCGCGAGAACATTGCCCTCTGATACGTTTAAATCTATAATTATGCAAAGTTTCAAGCCGTTTGGTCGAGTATAGTTTTATCAGATTATTGTTTTAAAAATGTGAACCATCGATATCTACGAAAATTTGTATACAATTAATCTTTGTTAATTAATGTACTAATCACCTTAAAATGTTACACAATTGTAATTTAGATAGTAACAAAATTCAATATTTTTACGATTTTACGTAAATTTTAATATACCTAAATTCTCTATTTTTTCAAATTTTCTTTAATCTATTTAAAGAGATAATTTTAAGATTTATTTATTAATTAATTTAAATAACCAAACCTATATGTACAGATAAATTTAATAGATATCTGTAGGAATTTAATCTCATTTCTGTTACAATGCTTGTAATTTTATTTAATAACTCGTTGGTTGGTAACGTTACAGTTGTAGTGATTTTATTTAAAATTTTTTGTAAACTGCAAATTGTTCGATTATTTAATTAAACTACCAGAGGTTTCTTTATCAACAGGAACAATAAAATCCAGAAGCTACACTCATTGTTACCTTTCTTTTAGGTATTAAATAGAATTATCTATATAATTGATTATTGAGAAATTCCTAACCGAATAATGTTATCCAATTTTGAGAATATATTCAAATTCCGTAGAAATATTGATATTTTAGGTAAAGAACTTCTCAAAAAGCATAAGGAATATATTTCGAGAAAATATGAAAAATAGATATAGATTATTAATAAAGGAAGAGTAATGAACTCTTAGAATTAATAATCATAAATTATTTTCTATTTTTAAATTGTTATAATAGCGGTAAGGAAAATAAAAACTCCCTCAAAAAAGTTGCTTCGTCATTTAAATTCGAAATAATAACTTATCACTTCACACATATAAACTTTGCTTTTTATTACGCACGATCGTTGCACGAAAGTGCCTTACATTTTCACCATCGCCAAAAATGTAACACCATAAATAATTGTTTACTTATACATAAAAACATTTTTCGCCCAGAAAATAAGTCATTTTAAACGTTTTTGAAAATGTATATGTATGTGTGTATACCTATGTATATACATATATAGGAATATGAATTTAAACCGACGGTGAGAGTATTTTGCATATAACTAGATGGGATGCTTAATGCCTCTCTGGTACGATGTTTATCGTTTTATCGTAAACTATATTTTATACATTGCACACCTGTTATACAACTACTGAATATATGTATGTATCTATATATAAATCGGAATTTTTGATTTGTACAATACGCAACGTAAATTCGTTGAGTATAAATTTACAAACCGTTCCAGTGCGTCTAGGCGCGTGCACACATTCGAAAGGTAAAAATCAACGGAACCGTATACGCATATGGTTCCTCCTTGCCGCTGACGAAAAAAAAAGAAGAGGAGAAGAAGAACTTGGCTTGGAAAGGGCAACTCAGCGAAGGGGCTCGAGGTAGATTAATATAAACAGTGCGCCTGTACCTTTACCTCTCTCTCTCTCTCTCTCTCTCTCTCTCTCTCTCTCTCTCCTCTCACTCACGTTTTCCTCACGGGATGAATTCGAGGCCTTATATACGCGTCGTTATATATTGCGCGATTTGAGCCCCCTACCCTTTGAAAGGAGCAGGCTATAGCCTTCATTCCGAGGTACACGAAACTTTCTCGATTAAAAATTTCTTCCTCGAGCAGTTCGAAACTGATTCTGACAAGTTTTGCACTGGTAATATACGTAACGGGTCGAAGCGAGACGGGACTAGATAGATGAAGAGGTGAGTATATAGGTATGTATATATACAGAATTGAGAGAGAAACTAGGTCGAGATATTTTCACTAGAAAAAGAGGGATGGAGAGGGAGAGAAAGGGAGAAAGGGTATTGAACTGAACACTTGGAATGGATGAATTTTTTAACGAATTTCCTCTTATCCTTTTAAATACATATACACATGATATTGTATATACATATTAGTTGTAAGAATCTAAGAGCTCTTTGTAGGAAATATTCAACTTTTTTTATATTCAAATATTCTGCTTATAACTGGTAATTTAATATTTTTAATGTACCTTAATGTATTAAGGTGTTTTTTATCCCCAAATTTTGAAAATTTAAAATGATGAAACCGAGGTGAAAATATTCACTTTAATATATCGCGTAATATTTCACATTTTTGTCGCCAGATCTTAGATCCGTTATTTTGAATTTTAGAATCTGACGTCAATTTCTTAATCATCCACCGCAAAAATACGTCTCTATATAAACCGTTAATTTAAAAATGTCGTGTCGAAGCGAATGTCAAATTCGTAATGTTACCATCCGAGTCCATTGTCGATCGAAATGTACTGTTTTAAAATAAATCAATAGCGTACATTAAATTATTTAAGTGATACCGCGAGAACATTGCCCTCTGATACGTTTAAATCTATAATTATGCAAAGTTTCAAGCCGTTTGGTCGAGTATAGTTTTATCAGATTATTGTTTTAAAAATGTGAACCATCGATATCTACGAAAATTTGTATACAATTAATCTTTGTTAATTAATGTACTAATCACCTTAAAATGTTACACAATTGTAATTTAGATAGTAACAAAATTCAATATTTTTACGATTTTACGTAAATTTTAATATACCTAAATCTCTATTTTTTCAAATTTTCTTTAATCTATTTAAAGAGATAATTTTAAGATTTATTTATTAATTAATTTAAATAACCAAACCTATATGTACAGATAAATTTAATAGATATCTGTAGGAATTTAATCTCATTTCTGTTACAATGCTTGTAATTTTATTTAATAACTCGTTGGTTGGTAACGTTACAGTTGTAGTGATTTTATTTAAAATTTTTTGTAAACTGCAAATTGTTCGATTATTTAATTAAACTACCAGAGGTTTCTTTATCAACAGGAACAATAAAATCCAGAAGCTACACTCATTGTTACCTTTCTTTTAGGTATTAAATAGAATTATCTATATAATTGATTATTGAGAAATTCCTAACCGAATAATGTTATCCAATTTTGAGAATATATTCAAATTCCGTAGAAATATTGATATTTTAGGTAAAGAACTTCTCAAAAAGCATAAGGAATATATTCGAGAAAATATGAAAAATAGATATAGATTATTAATAAAGGAAGAGTAATGAACTCTTAGAATTAATAATCATAAATTATTTTCTATTTTTAAATTGTTATAATAGCGGTAAGGAAAATAAAAACTCCCTCAAAAAAGTTGCTTCGTCATTTAAATTCGAAATAATAACTTATCACTTCACACATATAAACTTTGCTTTTTATTACGCACGATCGTTGCACGAAAGTGCCTTACATTTTCACCATCGCCAAAAATGTAACACCATAAATAATTGTTTACTTATACATAAAAACATTTTTCGCCCAGAAAATAAGTCATTTTAAACGTTTTTGAAAATGTATATGTATGTGTGTATGTATGTATGCAGTCAAGTTAATCGAATAACTCAGTCAATTTTGAACCGATTAGGCTGAAATTTTTATATCTTCTACATAAATAGAGAAGTAAATTTCCTATTTTGAACCGAATTGGTCCGAGTAGGTCTTTAACGGAAGCAATTTTTAAAATGGCGCTGAAACGTTTTTTCACGACATTATATAAAGAAAATTAAATAATCTAAAATATAAATATAGAAAATGTTAAATTATAAAATATGTGATAATTTTTGTTTTGTAACTTTTTATGTACAACTAAATACTGGCAAGTTAAACGCATAAAAGTGTCAAAATAGTGCTAAAAACCGTTTTTTTACTTTATAAAGACAAATATAGATTGTACTGTAAAAGTTTAAATGTACAAAATTTTTATCTTAACGAGAAAAACTTTTTTTATACAACATTTTTTGCTTAGATGAATATTTTTAAAGTTAAGAAGAAAAAAAAACAGTTGAAAAAGGCCAAAATGTACAATAAAAGAAGTTTTTTATACAAATATTGATTTACGCAGAAATTTTACATGTAAGAAATGTTCATCACAATAAAAGAAAACTTTTTTCTATGAAACATTTCTTACTCACACTGATATTTTTCTTGATAAATGAAAAAAAAACGATTAAAAAAGCGTAAAATGTACAAAAAAGAGGGTTTTAAACGTTATCTAAATAAATATCGATTATACGCACAAATTTTGAAGGTAAAAAATGTTCATCACAAAAGAAAACTTTTGTTTACCTTTTAATTGTTTTTGAAAATGTATCTATGCTTGTATAGCATGTACTATATATGTAAACAAGTCAATCAAAAAATTCAGTCAATTTTTTACCCATTTGGCTAAAATGTATTTTTATAGTAACTTCTAAATATTATAGTCGTTTATTTTTTAAAGCACTTAACGATCGTGCCTTGAATGTAAAACCGTATAGTAGCTTTTTCATATTTTGGACCCTCTATAGTTAAATCTACGATTCGATTGAAAATTCAGATAAATTTTGGAAATAATTAAAATTGTTGTATATAGATAACGGGAGTAAATATTGAAGGTTCATTAGTACAAAGTATATCTCGAAATCCCCTTTGAAGACGATTTAAGCCATTAGTGAAAGAGAGAGAAAACCTTTATTCGAGATTCATAAAGAAAGCAGTTGGTTATGTAAAGAATCAAAGTGTCGTCATATATAAGTAATCCGAATAATCGTATTAAAAGCCTGTATCGCCTAATGGAACATGAAGCGGACAATGTCGTTCAAAATCAACGAGAGTGTGTAATCGCTCTTTCCCCGATAATGTTTCGTCAAGTAATACTTTAATTTTCTCCACGCTTAAGCTGCTTAAATAATTTAGAGAATAGAGGGGATTTGAATGTCGAAGCGTGCACCGTGATTTTCCTTTGATCAACCTTGTTATCTTTATCAATATATATGTATAGTTATACCAAATTCGAATCTTTGTAATAATCTCGCTAACATTATATATTTGAACATTTTACTTTCCTGACTTACGCGTGTGTGGGTGTGTCTGCTGTGCAATGTATAACAAAGTTATTTTCATTTCCCCAAAAATTTTGATAACAAACGAAGTTTAGATTGAAATTTCGTTAATTACAGCAGGCCGCGTTCGAGGAATTCGAGAAAATCAACTTTACACGCGAGAGGAGGATAAATACTTAGACTCGAGGGCGTGTGTATGTGGTATACTTGTTTAACTTATCTCAAATTACAACCCGCCAAAAACATGTCAGTTTGCCTCCGTTCCTTTTCAATCTTCTTAAATTCTAGCTTCCTCTCACTCTTTTTTCTTTCCACCAGCTCGAGCCTCATTCCCAGGAGGGAAGTTTCTCAACCACGACTCCGCCGGCACTTCCTCTGTTTACGCTACTGTCTTAAGCCCCTGCCGAGATGATCGTCGACGAAGCGCCAGACGTCGGGCGTTGACAACTCGTCAAAGACTTTCTCGCCACGGTTTCTTAGAAATCGAATTCACTTTGGTGCATCCTCTTCTCTCTATATACGCTTATTGTCTAAATACATTTTTTTCGTTATACTTTATTTGCGGACGATGACGTATGTACACCAAGCGCTCTGTACATCGGAATTTGAGTAAATAAATTCGATTCAAAATATATATATATACTCTTTTCAGTAACTATTCCACTTATTTCGGTGTTACAGTCAAGATTAAACACTTCCTTATTTCACTTATTTTCAAATGTATTAAAAAACTCGACACTTATAAAAATGACTATATTAATAATATAGTATAACTATAGAACTATATTAACTATATTAGTAAATTATAATTATAAAGTAAAAATTGAACAAAAGTATGTTACACAAAAATTTTGAATTACGCCCAGATTCGTAATCAGCGCCGGCCTGAAAAAAAATCTGTTAATTAAATTATAATGAATTATCTCCTTCAAAAAGATGCTGATATAAACTACTAAACACTCACTGAATTTCCTAACTCGCCTATCCTTCGAAAAATTTTAATGTTCATGCAACTGTTGTACGTATTGGAAAATTTTTTATATACCTTTATATTATTATAATAAAATGAAAATCAAACTTGGTACTTATCGAGTTGACGTAACGAAAAAAAAAATTTTTTTATCTGTTCACACCATATATATAGCGTTTCTTAATCTGTCAACGTGAAATTCAATACGTTTGGCGCTTGATAAATACTCGGGGAGATTGTTGGGATGCAAGAGAAAAACGCAAAACCGATACGCGTGTGTATCGTATTATTTTTATACATCCTTAACGTGAGTGACAATTTTTTAATGAAGGTCTTCGTAAATAAGATATTTCCTTTCACCTCGGGTTTTCTTTTTACTCGGTGATCTGAAGAGGGGGATGGAATGAATGTTTAAATCCGTTTCTATATAATCAATGTACAATATTTCAAATGGCCGGGAAAATTATAGCGATAAACTAAATGGAAAATTAAATAAATTGTAAATATTATTAAAATATATATTAACCCTATATTCCAAAATAAGAAAAAATAAAACGCGTGTACGTTTTCTCGCGATATCGATGGTTTGAAAGTATATGCGATATTTATATGGAGAACCTTCCTTTAGAATTTAATATTCCCTTAGGACCGTTAAGAAGTTTTTGATTTTAGACTTATTTATGGCATTTTAACCTCGATCATTTAGAATAGTACTGTCATCAATCTTCTATTAAAAAAATTGTGATACTTTTATTTTATTTCAGCATTATTTGTCTTATATAGATATATGTAATTAGCTAATTATAGTACTTTTTCTTTCCAGTATACAATTATTATTATTTTAATTAACTAAAATGTTAAAGTTAATATACTTATATCTACGAGAGCTTTTTCATATTTTGGACCCTCTATAGTTAAATCTACGATTCGATTGAAAATTCAGATAAATTTTGGAAATAATTAAAATTGTTGTATATAGATAACGGGAGTAAATATTGAAGGTTCATTAGTACAAAGTATATCTCGAATCCCCTTTGAAGACGATTTAAGCCATTAGTGAAAGAGAGAGAAAACCTTTATTCGAGATTCATAAAGAAAGCAGTTGGTTATGTAAAGAATCAAAGTGTCGTCATATATAAGTAATCCGAATAATCGTATAAAAGCCTGTATCGCCTAATGGAACATGAAGCGGACAATGTCGTTCAAAATCAACGAGAGTGTGTAATCGCTCTTTCCCCGATAATGTTTCGTCAAGTAATACTTTAATTTTCTCCACGCTTAAGCTGCTTAAATAATTTAGAGAATAGAGGGGATTTGAATGTCGAAGCGTGCACCGTGATTTTCCTTTGATCAACCTTGTTATCTTTATCAATATATATGTATAGTTATACCAAATTCGAATCTTTGTAATAATCTCGCTAACATTATATATTTGAACATTTTACTTTCCTGACTTACGCGTGTGTGGGTGTGTCTGCTGTGCAATGTATAACAAAGTTATTTTCATTTCCCCAAAAATTTTGATAACAAACGAAGTTTAGATTGAAATTTCGTTAATTACAGCAGGCCGCGTTCGAGGAATTCGAGAAAATCAACTTTACACGCGAGAGGAGGATAAATACTTAGACTCGAGGGCGTGTGTATGTGGTATACTTGTTTAACTTATCTCAAATTACAACCCGCCAAAAACATGTCAGTTTGCCTCCGTTCCTTTTCAATCTTCTTAAATTCTAGCTTCCTCTCACTCTTTTTTCTTTCCACCAGCTCGAGCCTCATTCCCAGGAGGGAAGTTTCTCAACCACGACTCCGCCGGCACTTCCTCTGTTTACGCTACTGTCTTAAGCCCCTGCCGAGATGATCGTCGACGAAGCGCCAGACGTCGGGCGTTGACAACTCGTCAAAGACTTTCTCGCCACGGTTTCTTAGAAATCGAATTCACTTTGGTGCATCCTCTTCTCTCTATATACGCTTATTGTCTAAATACATTTTTTTCGTTATACTTTATTTGCGGACGATGACGTATGTACACCAAGCGCTCTGTACATCGGAATTTGAGTAAATAAATTCGATTCAAAATATATATATATATACTCTTTTCAGTAACTATTCCACTTATTTCGGTGTTACAGTCAAGATTAAACACTTCCTTATTTCACTTATTTTCAAATGTATTAAAAAACTCGACACTTATAAAAAATGACTATATTAATAATATAGTATAACTATAGAACTATATTAACTATATTAGTAAATTATAATTATAAAGTAAAAATTGAACAAAAGTATGTTACACAAAAATTTTGAATTACGCCCAGATTCGTAATCAGCGCCGGCCTGAAAAAAAATCTGTTAATTAAATTATAATGAATTATCTCCTTCAAAAAGATGCTGATATAAACTACTAAACACTCACTGAATTTCCTAACTCGCCTATCCTTCGAAAAATTTTAATGTTCATGCAACTGTTGTACGTATTGGAAAATTTTTTATATACCTTTATATTATTATAATAAAATGAAAATCAAACTTGGTACTTATCGAGTTGACGTAACGAAAAAAAAATTTTTTTATCTGTTCACACCATATATATAGCGTTTCTTAATCTGTCAACGTGAAATTCAATACGTTTGGCGCTTGATAAATACTCGGGGAGATTGTTGGGATGCAAGAGAAAAAACGCAAAACCGATACGCGTGTGTATCGTATTATTTTTATACATCCTTAACGTGAGTGACAATTTTTTAATGAAGGTCTTCGTAAATAAGATATTTCCTTTCACCTCGGGTTTCTTTTTTACTCGGTGATCTGAAGAGGGGGATGGAATGAATGTTTAAATCCGTTTCTATATAATCAATGTACAATATTTCAAATGGCCGGGAAAATTATAGCGATAAACTAAATGGAAAATTAAATAAATTGTAAATATTATTAAAATATATATTAACCCTATATTCCAAAATAAAGAAAAAATAAAACGCGTTACGTTTCTCGCGATATCGATGGTTGAAAGTATATGCTATATTTATATGGAGGAACCTTCCTTTAGAATTATAATATTCCCTTAAGGACCGTTAAGAAATTTTTTTATTTTTATACTTTATTTTTATGGCATTTTAACCTGATCATTTAGAATATACTGTCATCAATCTTCTATTAAAAAAATGTTATACTTTTATTTATTTCAGCATTATTTGTCTTATATATATATATGTAATATCTAATTATAGTACTTTTTCTTTCCAGTATACAATTTTTATTATTTTTAATTAAACTAAAATGTTAAAGTTTAATATACTGAATAATTACGAGAGCTTGATTAAAAATGTTTTCCATTTCAATTTCTAAGATTAATTTCAGAAACGAGTTAAATATTATATACATATAAATTCAATTCGACATTTTCGAACGTTTTATCATTAATTAAATATTATTAAACGAATTCAAGTAAAGTACTATACAAGTATATTTCATAGATGTAACGATTTTATTAAAAGATAATTACATTTAATAAATGTATAGTATTATTATTTTTACAATTTTAAAAATATCTGTATATACGTATGATAGATTACTTAGAATCCTGTACACACATATATATATATATATATATACTCTTTTCAGTAACTATTCCACTTATTTCGGTGTTACAGTCAAGATTAAACACTTCCTTATTTCACTTATTTTCAAATGTATTAAAAAACTCGACACTTATAAAAAATGACTATATTAATAATATAGTATAACTATAGAACTATATTAACTATATTAGTAAATTATAATTATAAAGTAAAAATTGAACAAAAGTATGTTACACAAAAATTTTGAATTACGCCCAGATTCGTAATCAGCGCCGGCCTGAAAAAAAATCTGTTAATTAAATTATAATGAATATCTCCTTCAAAAAGATGCTGATATAACTACTAAACACTCACTGAATTTCCTAACTCGCCTATCCTTCGAAAATTTAATGTTCATGCAACTGTTGTACGTATTGGAAAATTTTTTATATACCTTTATATTATTATAATAAATGAAAATCAAACTTGGTACTTATCGAGTTGACGTAACGAAAAAAAAATTTTTTTATCTGTTCACACCATATATATAGCGTTTCTTAATCTGTCAACGTGAAATTCAATACGTTTGGCGCTTGATAAATACTCGGGGAGATTGTTGGGATGCAAGAGAAAAACGCAAAACCGATACGCGTGTGTATCGTATTATTTTTATACATCCTTAACGTGAGTGACAATTTTTTAATGAAGGTCTTCGTAAATAAGATATTTCCTTTCACCTCGGGTTTTCTTTTTTACTCGGTGATCTGAAGAGGGGGATGGAATGAATGTTTAAATCCGTTTCTATATAATCAATGTACAATATTTCAAATGGCCGGGAAAATTATAGCGATAAACTAAATGGAAAATTAAATAAATTGTAAATATTATTAAAATATATATTAACCCTATATTCCAAAATAAAGAAAAAATAAAACGCGTTACGTTTCTCGCGATATCGATGGTTGAAAGTATATGCTATATTTATATGGAGGAACCTTCCTTTAGAATTATAATATTCCCTTAAGGACCGTTAAGAAATTTTTTTATTTTTATACTTTATTTTTATGGCATTTTAACCTGATCATTTAGAATATACTGTCATCAATCTTCTATTAAAAAAATGTTATACTTTTATTTTATTTCAGCATTATTTGTCTTATATATATATATGTAATATCTAATTATAGTACTTTTTCTTTCCAGTATACAATTTTTATTATTTTTAATTAAACTAAAATGTTAAAGTTTAATATACTGAATAATTACGAGAGCTTGATTAAAAATGTTTTCCATTTCAATTTCTAAGATTAATTTCAGAAACGAGTTAAATATTATATACATATAAATTCAATTCGACATTTTCGAACGTTTTATCATTAATTAAATATTATTAAACGAATTCAAGTAAAGTACTATACAAGTATATTTCATAGATGTAACGATTTTATTAAAAGATAATTACATTTAATAAATGTATAGTATTATTATTTTTACAATTTTAAAAATATCTGTATATACGTATGATAGATTACTTAGAATCCTGTACACACATATATATATATATATATATATATATATATATATAATAAAGCGATTTTCCATAAAAATATAAAATCGAGGCAAAAAATGTTAAATTAATTAAAAATACGTAATAAAAAGAGAGAAAAAAAGGGGGAGAAGAAGAGTGTATAGCCTCTATCTGTTCTTTAATATACGCAAACCGGACCGAGGGTACATAGAACTAACCACTAATTAAAACGTTCCTGAAACATTCAATCAATACTTTCTCCAATAATTACCATCCGGCCGGTCTTCATCGGCCACAAAAAGATATATACGTATATACAAAAAGCCATCTCTTCGGACAGCGTAAAATTCCTCGCGAAAAAAAAGAAGAAGAGATTCGCGATCCTTCGGGATAAATAACTAGCAACAAAGTGAAAGAAAAAAAATGTGAAACGAGAAGGAGAAAAAGAGAGTCAGAGATAAACGGAGTTGGGGGTTAATTCATCGAGCAGTGATTTATCGAAGTAGGGATTATTGGGTAATTTGAGAGAGCGCGAGCGCCTTGCTCAGAAGCGCGGGAACTATCGCAAGTTAATATATCGATCCGGTAATTCTCGCGGTGCGCCACCCTCACCGTCACTAGCAGCTCACTTTCGAACTATACGACCGCAGGGGCCGCGAGTCACTCGCAATCAATATATGGTATATTCTACTTATCTTCGGTGTCAGCTTCACTTACGGATTTACTTGATACTTGTTTTCTCCTCGATAGGATCCGATGAGCGTCTCTTCGAGACATCACGATCTTCGCTTATCTTATTTTTCGGGTACTTTCTTTTATTCGCGTGCATACATGCAGATATAATCGATATATAAACCGCGTCACTGTAAAATCGCTTAGTATCTATAATATATACGCGTAGATATTATAATACAGTCAACGAATCTCACGATTTTTCTGGATTTTACATATACAATAAATTCAATTTTTCTATAATTTTCCGAGGGCATCCTCGTAATCTATTCGAGACAAAATATAATATTCGAATTCGAAAACGTCTTTGAGATAATTCCAAGTTGGAATATTCGCTGAATCGAGTCAAGTTTTAATCACACCTAAGGGAATTCCAAATTTATAGATTTTCGTGCAATCGTTTTCACACACCGAGGCTAATCGCTATATATATATATATATATATATTTATTTTGAATAATTTTAATATAACGTCGATACTTCAAATTGTATTAGTGTACAAAACGAACTGAGAGCTTTTCCGGAATATTACGGCCATTGTACCGAACTCTAATTAGATAGATTAAAATATTAACGTTAATAATACAAATATCAATTTGAAAATGTAATTATTAAACCGAGAACATTGAATTTCTGCCAGTTGCACGATAACGTCTGCCCGTCAGTACCAAGTCCCTTGTTGGCCTAATTCAAGTCGGGTATATATAACCAATCCATATATAAATTTAATTATTACACGCGTATATAATAATTAACCGAAATGATCAAATGCACCCTTCAAATTTAAATTGTTGAACATTTCGCATTTCGAACTGGCTTAACGCGAGGAAAATTTTCTATCTTAACTACATACCGCTATATGTATATATATGTATATGTATAATGGTATAATTAATACAACAAATTAATATTCATGAAGTGAAATTAGAACGTATTTTTTAAAGCTTGGGGTATTAAAACTGCGAATAATTTATGTATATACTTATATATATATATATATAGTCTTTCGCATTTACGCTCGAAAAAATACATCTAATTTTTGTTGTGTAGCTTAAGAAGATATAATTTTATAAGTATATATACATATATGATTTTATATAGAAAATATATCCTGTGACTTTAAGTTCGAATTTTTTTTTTTACAAATATATATATCGGATAAATTAATTATGTATACAGATGTTTACAAAAACACTTCGTTTGTTATTCAAATAAATTTCAATAGCCCGTTACGTTGAGTTTTCGTTTGAAAAGGATTATTTAAAAAGGTAATTACACTTTATGATAAAATGAAAAGTAGAGACGGAAAATACTTGGTAATTCGCGAAAACAAATTTTTGTAGGAAACTAAAATTAAGTTCTTAATTTCTTAAGTTTTAAGTGGATTTGAAATATTAATGACATAGAATTACCTTCTTGTTTACTGCGCAGAATATAAGATATATCCCCTTTCAGTAAAAGTTAAAAAGTACACTCGATATTAATTATTTAATACATTTACGATTATGCTATGTAAATTTGCTTAATCGATTACACAAACGTTCTTCACAATTGTTATAAATTAAAAAAAGTTTACGACTATTTTAAAGTAATTATACCGATGAACCGAACTCACTTTTCGTCAATGGGAACGTTTAAATATTATATCTTCCCTTTAATTCGATAAGCGCGCGATAAACGAATTTCAAATGGAAATGAAAGACTTTTTTTTGGAGAAATCTATATCATTAGAATAATTTTGTGATATTGGGAAGTTTCTTTTTTGACAAATTCAAATATACGTTGGTTTGTATAATACTAAACTGATATGACAGATTTTTTTAAGATATAGCGCAAATCATCAATTTCACCTTTCTTTTCCAAATTATACTTATTTTTTTGCAACTTCGAGCAACGACGTAACTTTGATACGCTTCTATTCGTGGGCTAATTTCGAACATATTGCACCGTTGTATATAAGTTCGAATTCATGCGATACTGCAATACTGTGTGATACGAAAAGATATATAGCTGAGAGAAATTAGAACGATTTCGTGCTGAATGTATAACTCGGAACTTCAAGAAATTCAAACGATAATTTACCTAGGAAAA
This sequence comes from Theocolax elegans, assembly GCA_026168455.1. Classification (NCBI taxonomy): domain Eukaryota; kingdom Metazoa; phylum Arthropoda; class Insecta; order Hymenoptera; family Cerocephalidae; genus Theocolax; species Theocolax elegans. Next base: position 58,798,683 of record CM047428.1, read on the forward strand.
TCGTAATCAAGGAGAATTTAATTACCGTCGACGAATAAATTCTAATTCTGAATCCTGATAGACGTTCGGACTAATATTTTTTGTTAACACCCAACTGACGAGTGCGCGACAAAGTAATGAGAAGTATAAATAAGAAAAGGGTGAATAAATTTGCTTCTAAAACGCGGTTAAAAACAATCGAATTGCAAGATTTGTCGCGTTTTAAAGTCTCAATGAGTGTATAGTCAGAAAAATAATTTTGAAATTTTTAATTTTATTATGATGTTTACTATACCTATAAAAATATAATGTATAATGTACGCTTTTAATGATTTCCTGACTATAAATTATTACTGGTAGAGTTTAGTAGAAAAAAAATTCTTTTCATCTTTATGATCTAAAACTTTTGTGACATTTTTGTAGTAACAAATGTAAAATTTTCTGGAAATTTTCAACAAGACATATTCATTTTAACCAAAGTTATGCAGAAACATGTGTCAAACTGTATGCTCAGTGTCGAATGCTCTTTACAGCGTTATCAACTTTTGAATTTATTGTGATTTGCTCTTAAGTAATTGTTTAAATTTTACACAGTTTTCTTTTTTTTATCATTTCATATTATTGGATAAAAATTATATTCTTAAAAAATTGATTATTTTATGCAAAAATAACAATGTTTTAAACTATTTTTATCTTTTACTATATTATTGAAACTTTACAGTTTAAAATTAAAATTATAAGATAAACTTTGAAAATGGTGTTTTTAATTTTTAACAGATAAAAGCTGCAGTGTAATTGTATAATTTATACATACATTCGAATTTTAAGAGGCTGTGCGATAAAAATTGCCTTACGAGGAATGTTAGGAAATAAGAAAAAGAAAAACAATTTTTAAAATAATTAAAGTTTATCTTAACATTTAAATAAAAATGATCTACTCGTGGAATATGTTAGGAGAACGCTAAAGATAATTTTATTTTTACATTAATACATTGTATACGCAACATTTAGAACAAGTTATAGAAATAAAAAAAAGTAATCGATTGTTTCTTAAATATTTTGTACTTAAATTAGTTGTAAAATAGGATGAAAATGCTGATGGTTTGATAATTACAGGAAAATAAATATATACGAGCCTCTTAATCAAATAGAACGTCGAGATTTCGATGAGATTAACCATTCTGTACAAGTCGAATCGGGTCAATATCCCTATACACGCACAATAAGGTACACGATATATATATATATATACAGAGTGCATCCGTGATTAAAGCCGCAAACTCGAAGAAAAGAATAAATTTCCAAAGGAAGGAGAAAAAAAAAAGAAAGAAATGACGAGTGACGAGTAAGACGGTTGTATAAACGCACCGATCCTATCATATTATTCAATAAAAATGAAGCTCTAATGATCCATCCCCCTTCTTGGCTCTCTTCCCTATGGATTCCTATTCTTCAAACATTTCACGCGAAAGGGAAAATCCTTCCGCATAAGAGAAATAGAATCGCACGAACCAGAAATCCCTTATCGCATACAAATGCAGTTGGTTTACCGCCTCATCCCCCAGATTGGACAGACATCATTTCATATTCATAAACGTCCGGTAACCGCGGCCGATCCTCGATCCTGATGGAAAGTCGAGCAAACACGCGATCTCTCTTTGGTTATCTCACTTTCTCTATTCTCCTCTCACTCGATTTCACGTTTTTGCGCTTTCTTTCTTATTTACCCTTCCGCGATATCATTCTTTTTTTCTTCTTCTTTATTTAAATTCATACTCGCCTCATTTGTTGTTCACTCGGTATAACTTGTGTCATCACATTTTATATAACTACACGTTATATTATTATCATCAATTTCATTTTTATACCGTTTACAAGGATGATAAAGTTTATAGTGGAGTTTTTTTTATTAATGTGCATTTTGAACATAACTCTCAAAAATATTTATATAAATTTACTAAGTGATCTTGTACGTGAAACTAGGTGTGTATTGTCAAATTCTCATTGATTGATGATTTATCGATTGTTTACTTAGTATTTAATAAATGTTAAGTAATATGAATTTATAGTCAAATTGATCGAAAACATTTTATCTATACCTTTCTCGTGGCCTAAAACTAGAGTGATTTATTATGAAACTTAAAATTGCGAAAACTGTTGTTTACTCTAAGAAATGGCGTGTTACGTATATATAGTAACATTTCCAGAATCAAACTGAATGAAAGTATGAAGTGTCTAAGAAACGTTAAAAAAGGACGTTTTTTTATATTAAAACAATCTTTACATTTTTGGTCCATTTCGATTGTAACTAAGTTTGCACAACCAAGAAAATGGAATTGATTTCTACTAGGGATGTCTTTTTACCGTATTGCTTTTTTTATACGTATTAAAAGCGGTTTCTTTAGATTCATTTTATTTAATTCTTGTCGATTTATTTTCAATTTTATTAATCGACCCGACAAGCACAACCTACGTATTTTTGCACAAGTATAAGTTCAAAAATGTTTAATACTTTATTTTGTATATTTTTAATACCTATAAGGGAGACCATCATAAATTTGGGATCGTGTCCAGCTTGTAGGGTATGTTTTCTTACATAAAAATATAAACAAAACAAATATTAACATTCAAACCAAAGTTTAATGAAAAGCTGAGACGGAATAAATATAATTTTTAAAAATACCCTTTAATCCGTCGAAATGAAGCAAAGATATAGCCAAATTAAGAATTCAAAGAAATTTAGCTTAAAAAATCAATAAAATTTGTAGTACCCAATTTTTGTTTAATAATTCTTAATTCGGCTATAACTTTGCTCCATTTTAACCGATTTGAGCGTATTTTTTTAAATTATATCTATTCTGTCTCAGCTTTTCATTAAACTTTGGTTTGAATGTCAATATTTCATACGCTGAGAAAAATTTGCTAGTATAAATTACTATTTTAACGGTAAAAGGAGGACAGAATTGCATAATTATAAAAATCGCTATTAATGATGGTAAAAATTGCCATTATTAATGGTAATTTTTCCAAAATGGTGACAATTTTTACCATTATTAATAGCAATTTTTATAATTATGCAAGGCTGTCCTTCGTTTACCATTAAAATAGTAATTTTTACTAAAAAATTTTTCTCGGTGTAGGTTAGAAATTACAAGCATTTGAAGCGAAGTCTCTATTTTTTTGAAATTTTGCTTTAATAGCATATAACTCTGGGTTTCTTCATATTTTTATATTAGAAATCATATCCTACAAGCTGGACACGATCCGTCTCCCAAAAATATGATGGTCTCCTTACCCGACGAAAACAATTTCATTTTTTTGATTTCTGTTAGGGGATATTCTAAAAATAAATAGTATTTTATTCGACCGTCCTCGTGAGATCCATCGAAGACGTATATAACATGACCACCAATGGCCTATGAATAATTTAAATTAGAGTTAGTTTAAATATTTTCCGAACCCCGTTTGTCTCTCCCCTTTGTCTTGAGCCTAAGCTGGTTTTTCGACCATTTTTCTTCCCATCTCGAGTAGCATTTTGTTTACGTTTTTCTATCCTCGTTCCTTCACTGTCCCCCACTAATTTTTCACTCCCACCTCGGTTCGCACTTAGTCATTGCCTACCTTTGGCCCTTCCGGCGATTGGGTTCCTCTGTCTTCGACGGGAGGACGTGGCTGGCGATCGATCGATGGCCCGTCGGTAGTTTATAAAGCGAGCCTCATTTCTCTCTCATCGCACTGGCTAGTATACCGCGAACATTCGCTCCTAGTTATATCACTCGCAACAAGTGTTCGAAACTTCCGAACGGAAGAAGATGGACGCATTCATCCTCCTCTCAGCGGTCCTACGTACATATATATATATACGTATATACACCTATATCCATCCTAAGACAAACAAGAAGCTGCGGTAAAGCGCCTGGGAAGAAGATGAGCCGACGCACCTTGGCTTTCGCATTTCAACTTGAACCCTTCGCCACGGAATGAGAAATGCACGTGCGCACACAAAAGGTGATGCGGATCATTCTCCCTTAAACTTCCATTTCATACTTCATTATTTCAATATATTCCTTCATCTCCTCGTTGAACGATCATCCTAAAAAATGGTTCTCCTCAATAATTCACAGTGCGATGCGTTCATCCGAGTACAAACTTACTCTATATATACGTCCAATTATATATATGAATTGGTAATCAACTTATACGTAACTTTTAAATATTCCAACAATTTTTTTTTTTAGATGCACATTCAATAAATATAATTATATACATAGAATTCGAATTAAATTTCTAGGTGTCATTCGTTCCATATAATTCCTTATACATTTCGATTTTACTGAGGATTCGCACGTGTTACAACGAGACAATCGTCCAATTATTATTTTAAAATTAAAATTTTAACAACTACACATTTCCCATTGTTATTTAAAAGATAAAGCACTGTATATAAACATTCGTAGGTTTATCAATCACCTGCACGCGAACATTAATAATATACAGATATGTTTACCTCATTTCGCTATTACAAACAGATTAACACCGAATCGGTTCATCCTGCCCGGTAAAATTAATGACCAACGACCGCTATACAGTAGCTTAATTTAATTACTATCCTCTATGATAACATTAATTCTATATACATATTATATCTACGTCTATATGATCATCGACACGAGAATACGGGCACACTGGTATGGCCTATATATATGTGTGTGTGTGTGTGTGTGTGTGCGTGCGTACGTATCTATGAAACTGCATATAAGCTTACACTGAGCCAATGGGTACATCTATCAGTGAACTATCAAAATTGAATAATATCTCAGATCTTAATTGATGACGTGAGCTCACTATTAATATACCCCGTGCGTTAATGATGAAACGTATCCTACATATATATATATACATATAAACATTTGATGCCAACAATCGGAACTAGATCAATGCAACTTTTAACGTTGTATACACTGAGAAAAAGTTTAGATTAAAAATTAGTATAGTTTCTAGTAAAGAAATCACAGACTGACAAACTGAGGAAAATTAATATGGTTTCCAGTAAAAATTAACTATAGTTTATAATAAAATTCACTACAATTCTTGTAATATTTACTATAACTTTTCTATATTTTAATATAAAACATTGTAATTTTCCCCAATTTGTCAGCCTGTGATTTCTTCACTAAAAAATATAGTAATTTTTAATACGAAATTTCTATCCGTGCACTTAAAGGTCTATCCGAACTAATCTAATTTTATTTTAATGCAAGTTTCATATTATGTATATACTCTTCGTTTGTTATAAACGTTCCAAATTCCGTATTCTCTGAAATCGCGAAAAATTTTTTTCGAGGCACACTTTCCGGACCTTACTTTTCGTCATCTATAGTAACATATAATATGTGAAACGAAATTTGAACATCAAAAAAAGGGTTGTGACACACTCTATTTAAGTTTGAAGTTTAAAATCGAAAAATGGTAAAACGCATTGTTTTTTAAAAAAAGCTGTATAGCATATACGATTGTAATAAAATATTAATTTTCAAAAGAAGAAATATATATATAATCAAATTTCAAATCGTCAAAAATAATTCACTAGATATATTAATAAGAGAGTATTTATAAAAGTAATGAGAGAACTATTTCATTATATATTTACTAAAATTAACTATGCGCGCTCCGCGCCCTCTTGCGTTTGTTAACAGTAATTATTTGAAATATTACCCTGTCTCATTTGCTTAAAACAATAATTTTTAATACTATATTTGTTCATGATTTATTACACTCAGATTTTGTCAAGAAAACATTACGTTTTTCCCGCGCTGCCAAATCTAACCTACAATGTTTCAGACGCACGCGCAAAACGTAAACCGGCAATCACTTTTTTAAATAAGGATTATAATTATTGTTTTATAGTTTTATTATAATCATCGTTTACGTAAAAATATTAAAGGAAAATTGTATGTCGTTTTCAGAGAATATTTCGCGTGGATTTCGTCGTACACGCAAACTTTATCTTAAACATTAAATTCGCATACGCGTGAAAAATATTACATTATCATTCGTTCGATCGAATCGTAAGAGCAGTCTGTACCTCGTGTAACAACCTCCGTAACGTATTACAACGAAGAAATTTCATACAGTTGATTATGAATACTAATCAAGGAGAAGTATATGTCACGACGCTTAGAATCGTTGTATTATTAAACCACGAAAATAACGGTGTATATATAGAACAAATACTAATAGAGGTTCGGTAAGCAAGGCAATATCAGTGTTTAAGTTTCGAGTTTAAGGGGATGTCGGAGCTATAGCCTCCATCAAAAGCCGCTCGATCTCTCGGTTTCGAATGGCGCTGTAGTCAGGTGTCGATTTCTACGATAAACGTACTTAAAACATAAATTATAAATTTTACAGCTACATAGAGCTGTTGAAAGATACTTTCCCCCTAGCTATAACTAAAATTAAGGTAATTGTAATATTACTCTTGGCAGTAAATGTTTATTTTTTAAAGAAATGTGAAATACGTTAAAAATATTAAAGGAAAATTGTATGTCGTTTTCAGAGAATATTCGCGTGGATTTCGTCGTACACGCAAACTTTATCTTAAACATTAAATTCGCATACGCGTGAAAAATATTACATTATCATTCGTTCGATCGAATCGTAAGAGCAGTCTGTACCTCGTGTAACAACCTCCGTAACGTATTACAACGAAGAAATTTCATACAGTTGATTATGAATACTAATCAAGGAGAAGTATATGTCACGACGCTTAGAATCGTTGTATTATTAAACCACGAAAATAACGGTGTATATATAGAACAAATACTAATAGAGGTTCGGTAAGCAAGGCAATATCAGTGTTTAAGTTTCGAGTTTAACGAAAGTTACAAGCCGCAGCTCATTAAGTAGGTCAAAGTTCAGGTGAAGGGATAACGTTGAATTAAATACATAATAAAGGATATATAGATGAATAACAAATTAATGTAAACATCCGTCTGCGCGTAAATATATATATATATAGTACACGTAATATATTCTCGAGGCGACGGAACGATCACCGTTAAACTTTGTAAACATTTAATTAAATAAAATAGTTTAAATTACATTAGAAGATTAAAATTGCTAGAGTATCACTTAGAGCATGTGCGACGAGGCGTTCTGCAGGATCTAAAAACAAAGTGGTTGACTGTGTATATATGTACGTATAACTTTGAACGAGGTAGAATAAAGGAACTTTTACTATGATTGTTCGGTAAGAGTAAACGTACTTGCGACAACCTCGGACGTATCCAAAGGTTTCGTGATGATAGGACACACACGTGGATGTATATCTATACATCCATATAGCTACACACACCGAAAGAAAATACGCGATTTGAGGGTATATCGTCGGCTAAGACCATCACATCCAGAATAGCTGTAGGTTGTTGTCGTTAACGTCGTTTTCGTATGGATATTTGGGGGAATTTCGCCGGAGGAGGTGGGTGATGAGACGCGTGCACGCAACCCACCGGGTGGAAAAGCCTCCACACGGGGGGGTGAAGATGGGGGTCAATTGCAATGCGACTCTCGTAAGCACCAGCTACCCGAGTGGCTTCCTAGTATACAGGAGAGAGGGATGGAGAACAGATGCGGGGCACGATCTCCAGTCCGATGTATTGCGTTTGCTAATCCCCAGACATGCCTGACAGTATAATACACCGCTTTGCAAACACACCGGCGCTATCGTGTGTGCTCGCTCGCTTCCATCCCCATATACATATATATATACCACCCTCTTACCCTGCTTTACCTTCCTTTTTCATCCTTTCGTTCTGACAATTCTAACGGACTTGACGTTTTTTTTCTCTTCCATTTTATTTTGCACTCGCGCGCTTCCATTTTTTTTTCTACTCCTTCCTACACCGATAGAAGGAATTGTTTGCGGTTGACTCGGCTCGTATATATATATATATATAGTTTCGTGATGATAGGACACACACGTGGATGTATATCTATACATCCATATAGCTACACACACCGAAAGAAAATACGCGATTTGAGGGTATATCGTCGGCTAAGACCATCACATCCAGAATAGCTGTAGGTTGTTGTCGTTAACGTCGTTTTCGTATGGATATTTGGGGGAATTTCGCCGGAGGAGGTGGGTGATGAGACGCGTGCACGCAACCCACCGGGTGGAAAAGCCTCCACACGGGGGGGTGAAGATGGGGGTCAATTGCAATGCGACTCTCGTAAGCACCAGCTACCCGAGTGGCTTCCTAGTATACAGGAGAGAGGGATGGAGAACAGATGCGGGGCACGATCTCCAGTCCGATGTATTGCGTTTGCTAATCCCCAGACATGCCTGACAGTATAATACACCGCTTTGCAAACACACCGGCGCTATCGTGTGTGCTCGCTCGCTTCCATCCCCATATACATATATATATATACCACCCTCTTACCCTGCTTTACCTTCCTTTTTCATCCTTTCGTTCTGACAATTCTAACGGACTTGACGTTTTTTTTCTCTTCCATTTTATTTTGCACTCGCGCGCTTCCATTTTTTTTTCTACTCCTTCCTACACCGATAGAAGGAATTGTTTGCGGTTGACTCGGCTCGTATATATATATATATATATATATATATATTTGAATAGAGTCTCATGCACGTTCGTTAACATTTAAGACACGAAGAATTCGTTGCAAATATTTCGAAAAAGAGATCACCTGCAAATGCATCATTTTTAATACCACACACGGAGAGAAAAAAATCTTAATGATTACTATCCTGGTTAGTAGTGATTAATATACATGTCAAAGTAATTTGAGAACCATATTGCAAAAAGAAAGAAAAAAAAGTACTCGTTTCTTGATACTTTAGTATTTAGTGAATTACAAGTAGTAAGTTAAAAATTGTTTTATCATTTCTGACTATTACTAGTCGTATAAATAGTAAGCATTGCTACTTTTTTTCTCGCTCCGTGTAGCTATCGGAGGCAAAGAATACGTGGTTTATTATTAATTTTTAGTGCGAACGCATCTATAATAGTCACAATTATTCGTATACGGAAAATAATAAAACGGTTGGTTTGTTTTCTTCAAAAGAAAAACTTCGAGCTGATGTTTCTCCTTCAACATCAATAATAGTCTTCTTGTTACGTTCGAGCTGCAAACTCTCCAAATCCCAAATAGCCAATAATCGTTAAGTGACTTTTAACTTGCAAAAAAGTATACACGTACTTTCAAAAAGTGAATCGTTACTTTTTCAAAAGGAAATATATACACTTCCTCAAAAAGCAGATGTTCGAAAAAAGTTGCCGTATTCTATTTTGCACTTTTTACGATTTATAGAGAAAAGAAAAATAATTGATTAGTAATATACACCTAAATTATATTAATAACAATAATAATAATATAGTACATAAATAAAAATAACACACGTACATGCTCTTTTAATTTTTTTTCGGGAACGTGTACGATCACTTCTTTCGAGAACGTTTTTGTGTGCACGCTCACTGTGATTAGGTATCATTTAAAATAAAAATACTAGAAACAATTTTCAATATAAAGTTAAGAAATATGGATGTATAGTAAGTTTAATGACAAAACTTGTCTCACAAATGAATCACGTATTAACAACAAATAAGTCTTTCTATCAGTGTCCTTGACTTGTGCATACATTTTCCGCGTACCAAATGTTTTTAAAATGATATTGGGGTTTTTTAAAACGAAGTGTCTATTCGCACTAAAAACCACGTAATTTTTATTTCGAGAAACTACCACTAGGCGTCGCATGAAAAAACGTGACTATGTAAAGTGTCAATCCCAAAGTGAAGTAACAACCTCTAAGCTATAAATAACAGACCGACTATAGGATGGTTGGTGGGAGAGGGCGGATGGTACATTTCTTAATTTTACAATCAGTGTACGTGAATTTAGTGCGAATAGATAATTCGTTTTTAAAAAGTAAGTATATAGGTATACACTTGTATACAATATCTAATAATCGAGATTGTTCCATATTTCTTTTGCCGATGGCGGAAAAATAAAAGAATCAGCTCCTTTCTCCGAATCACTTTGCTTTCACCCGATTGCGTACATGGTACATCCCGGTTTCACTTATTGTCTCAATCCAGCCTCTTCCTCGCTTTACCTTCCGCATGTGCGTTCACGCATGACAGCCGCTGCATAAAGAGCTGCAATGTCGGTATAGGCACATAATTAGAGTGAGAGAGAGGGAGGGAGGTAGGGAGAAGCAAGCCCGCATGTCCACATACATAGCCCCTGCAAAGTCCGTGTTTGACTTCCCAATCATCGGCCCCCGAGGTCCTCTGCTACTACCTATATCCAGAAATATCAAGGGAATATCGAAATTCTCCAGCGTAATCAATTCCAATCGCATCGAGTAGCGAGCGAGAATAGTCGTGGGTATACACGTTGCCTCTGTACCATTCGAGTGTCTTTTTGCGAGTAGCTCTCACTCTCTCTCTCTCTCTCTCTCTCGATGAGTCTCTACACTATCGAGCGTAAACGAGATGATGGGGTAGAGAGCTGCACGAGTTGACGTTGAGGTGGCTAGCAGGATGTTTGACGGGATGAACGTTCTGGTTATATAGATACTTTGGGGTCTATCTATACGAGGAGAATAAAATATCCCACAATCATTTTCCACTCCATACAATTACACGGATACTGCAGATTTTTCTCGATCGTTTGATCGACAGTTTCGTACCCTTTTTTTTTTTATCAGGCTCGTATATTGAACTCTTCTGCAGAGTTGTACAGATATACTTCCGATTAACTTTGTTTTCCTTATTCTTTTCAGTTATATTTATTACCACCATATTTTGATAATGTCAAATATACGCGCGCTGTATACCACTCGTTTTTTTTTTATTATTTAACAATGATAAGTTGTTTCGAAACGAAAACATATAAATAAAGTTTTAATTGAACAGACGCTTGTTCAACGCCATTTGAGCTTTGGAAACAGTCATTCGATTACAAGGCGAATTTTATTATATATATATATATATATATATATCTAGTGAAGAAGGGCGCAAAAGTTTGTTCGCGAGAAAGAGCGAACTAACCCAAAGCTTAATTCGAAAGCACATCCAAGAATCCTCCGATTCATCGTTCCTTCGTTTTCTCTCCCGGATTTATTTTTCTGTTCAACTTTTGAATAATAGCCCGCTGTATACACTGAAAACCATTCATTGTTCACTGATAAAACCTCAAGATTCTCTGCGACGATTTTCACCGTAGTTTCGTTATTACCGTTCTTATTTCTTAGTTGTCCCGCCTTTCACTTGTTGTGTGTATACCTATTATTATCTTGTTTCACTCCTTTTATTCTACCTTTATTTAAATATATAGTTATAACATTATTAATTATTACTCGAAATGTATAATATTTCACATTTATTTAATGTTAATTGGACATTTCGTATTTTAAAATAATACATTAACACTTAATGTAAATTAATATATCAATATATATATATATTTACGTATTAAATATTTTAGAGTAGAATTTAGGATGCGAAAATATAAAACTTTTTTTTTGTGTTTATCAACTTAATGATTTAAAACTTTTGTGGCACGTGTCTAGTAAAAACTTGTACATTTTTAAAACAATTTTACATTATTTAATACATTTTTTTATTTAAAGAGTTTGTTGTTTTTCAAAAAGAAAATGTTTATGTTGAAAAATTAATTTTTTTAAGCAAAACAATCTATAACTTTTAAGAAATTACTTTTTTCTAATGAATAAAAAATTGTGTATATAAAAAAAAGTAAAATCAAAATAATTAGTAGATATCGAGCACTAGTTTTTACACTCTTTAGATAAATATAGACAGACAACAGGTTAGATCATTAGAGGGTTAATTTTTGATAATTAATTAATAGAAACGTAATAGCGTATATGTAGAAAAATAAGTGGACAGGCGCTTTTGGTTAGTACAATCTAATTGTATGTTGAATTTCAGACTAAAATATTATTGCGTTTGGAAAATCATTGCTCACCAACAACTGTCACGTCTATGCGGCTTGTTGAGGTTTCATATTTTTTAAGACTTTTTTTCGAAAACAATATAATATTTTAATTTAAAATTTAATATACAGTTAGATTATATTGATAAACGAAGGTGTATCTTCTCTACCATTTCCATGTACTTCTTTATTTACAGGTTTATTGACAATTACCGCGTTTGTCGGTAACGTAGGTAGGATAAAATATGACTCTGACACCTCGTTGAAATGATAAACAAAAAAAAGTTTTTCAATCTAATTTTTCCCTCAATTGAAGAAATTTAATCCGTTAATCGTGGACTTTATTTTTGTTGTTACATTTTCCACTATACGATAAATCTTGAAAGCAAAACGTAAATTTCAATAACGAGTACTTCACGAGACTTTTCATGCCCATTTTTCCCGCACTTCCGTGCTAGACGAAAGATAAAGACGCGTGCCCTCGGCGTTTCTAAATCGAACGATATACGCATTGTATAGGTATATATATATATATATATATAGGATGATGCCTCGGTTTCTACTCCCTCGTATAGCGCGCGGATCGAAATATCACGAGTATATAAAAGAGAACGCGTACAATGACGTAGGGAGTCGAACAGTGCTATATAACTGGGGTTACCAATCTTTATCTCTTTTCTCCTTTTCACTTTCTCCTGGTCCTTTCAAAAAAAAAAAAAAATGTTTAACTAATACACGTTTAAACGTTACGGACGCTAAATGTATTTTATAAGCGTTAAGGACAACGCGTAAAAATAATCGTATATAAATCGAAATTCCGAGTAATGCGCGTAAGAAAAAAAAAAGGAAAAGAAAAGCAACAACGAAAAGTCTCTCAGAAATATTGCATACATAAAAGAATTGGCTTTCCCTCTCTCTCTCACTCTCTGAAATACAGGAGAGATGGGCAATTTCCGTCGGATTTACCTCTTGGGCACCTTATCTCCGTCTTGTTGGCGCGATATTTTCTAGAACCATGAATATTGAATGTGGCTTCTGTGCCGACGTTCAAACCCACGTGGTTTTCTTTAATGAATTATTGAAACTCTTGTGGAACAACCTATACACCTATTTTCAGGTTTATATGCTACTGCGCGTATTTCCTCCCTCTCCTATACCGTTAAAAATTTACCGTGTAGCATTTCTTCCCGCGGTCCGAATGAGTCGGAGGGGTAAAAAGACGTTGGATATATATACATATATATACACACACACTGCTATACCGCTGTAAAAAGGAATTTCAAAAGAGTATATTGAATTAATCATTTGTGGGATCATTAACATTTGTACACCTATATATATGCAGGTATATGGTATATGTGCATGTGGATTTAAACGTACTACTTTTTAATAATATTATACACGTCGTCAACTGTTTGTTGAACGGTTGTAAACCGTCTTTGTATGCATATACTGTATAGTGGTTAGACGTTATCGAAACCAGGAAAGGAGTACACATTTTAGGGAAATTAATAATTGCTCGTAAGCAATTTCGCCATCGTGCACTGTTTTGTGTTAATTATAAGCTTAACGGCGGGATACGTTATGCCACACAATACACCGTACAAATATATTCATCGACGTTTAATTATTTATCAAACGTATTTCTCCATTTATATATATTTCCTAATATTCGAGAAGGAGCTATATAGGCACATTTATTGAAATGTCAAGATTGTAAGTCATCTGCTTGTACAAATAAATTAGAAACTACGAAAATTAAAAAGTATAAATTTGAAAATACGAGAAAAGAAATAGCAGACACCTTGCCGCACTAATTCTATATTCGAATAAATGCTATGCGAATTACTTGCCCATGCAATAAATACGATTTTTTTAATGTAAAAGTAGTAAATTGTAAACACTACGTACAGGAATATAATGTAATATACCCAATAAAGTTAAGTTTCCGCTTGGTATACGTCTTATTATTTAAAATGATTTATATTCAATATTCACCGCGCCTATAACCGTAATTACGTTTATAAGAGTTAACGACCTACACCTATAAGATAATAAATCACACTTTTACACCTGGTAATTCATACACTTGCAATTGACCACGCAATAATAAACGCATTAATAATCGAGAGATAGCTGGGAAGAAAAATTGAATCAATTTTCAAAAAGTTATATACCTCGAGTAACATTACATATGGCACATCATTAAAAGCATCGTTAGACTAGAGGTTTGTTTAGATGCTTACAACAGAATGACCAGAGTGCAGATCATGGATTTTCATGAAACTTTGTCTAACGAAATATTAATTAAATAATCGCTGTTACTTTAGTCGTGTGTTATTAATTACACTGAGAAAAATTTGATAATATAAATTACTATTTTAATGGTAAAAAGAGGGCAGACTTACACAATTGAAAAAAATTGCGACCATTTAGGAAAAATTACTATCTTAATAATGGAAATTTTTACCGTTATTATAATAGCAATTTTTTCAATTGTGCAAGTCTGTCCTCCTTTTACCATTAAAATAGCAATTTTTACTAAAAAATTTTTCTCAGTGTACTTATTGTAGATGGATCGAATCACAATATAAAGTGGAATTGCAAAATTTATTGAAGAAATAAGATGGATACGAATTCGGTCAGGAAATAAATGAAATTCATATTGCTATACATTTTAGAACAACTTTTCTAGCATATCTTAGGTTTTCAATAACTTCCGAACTAATTCATGGATTTGAGTCCACTTTTTTCAAAAACGAAATATTCCATCTAACTAGGAGAGGCCACGGCCTTTGAATCAGGGATCTTAATCATACTCTAGGATATGTTTTGTAATATAAAAGTATGAGGAAAGCCAGATTTTTAGACTCTAACGTGTTAATTTACTTAAATTATCCTTAGCCAAAGCCAATTTTGTAAAAAAGTGACTGCCACTTTGATTTCTTATAACTCGGAAACAAATAAAGATAGATACTCAATCCAAAATTTAAAAGAAAGTTGAGATTAAATAAATGTGATTTAAAGAAAAGAAGCTCAAATCGGTTAGAGCTAAGCTATAGAGTTAAGCTATAGAGCTAAGCTATAGAGGGCTAAGGTATATAAAGAAAATAAGAAATTCATGAAATTTAGCCAAAAACATCAATACTTTTTTACTACTAAATTTTAGTTAACATTTCAGCAGTTTGTTTTTTTCTCTATAACTTTGCTACAAATTATCCTATTTGTGCTTGTTTTTTTCAATATCTACTTGATCTCAACTTTTTTCTGAAAAATAGATTGGGTATCTAACTTTATTTGTTTCTGAATTATAGGCAATCAAAGTGGCAGTAATTTTTTTACAAAATTGGCTTTAGCTAGCCATTACTTGGGTATAAATTAACGCGTTAGGCTCTAAAAATATAGGTTTACTCATATTTTTATATTATAAAACATATCCTAGAGTTTGGTTAAAGTTTGTGATCCGAAGGACGTGGCCTCTCCTAGTAAGAGCTTTCAATATATTGCACTTTATATTGAAGTTCTAGCTACATTAAGTAAGTAATCACGCAACAGTTACAGTGATTTTTCAATTAAATTTCGATTTCTTTCGCATACCTTTACATATGGAATAACTGCACAAAGTTTGATTAAAATCTCGATGATCCGCACTATTGACAATCTCCTTGTTAAACTAAAAAAAAAATATACGAGTAATCGAAAAATCTTTAATAGACATTCCAGAAATTGATATTAGAGGATATTGCACGTGTGCGCGTAAATCCTTTGACAAACAAGGATTCGATGATTAATAACCAGTGAACTGGAGCCTGTACGTATCATCGCTCGGTCGAACGGGATGGGTTATACCTTGGAGGCAAACCGTCCACTGAATGACAAGAATCACTCGTGGAATCTCGGATTAGAGGTAATGCATCTAACATAATTAATACAATTATTTGTTATTAAATGTTACGCTAGTGATTGTACTTAAATTTTTAACGATTTAATGGAATTTATATATATGCAAGTTATGTACTATAAACGGTAAAAAAATTTTATCAAAGATTTTGTTATTTACTGCCGAACGATATATGCTTATTATGATCGTTAAAAGTAATGATATGCCCTGATATTGTATAATAATCAATATATCATATGTATAACTGCAAAAAAAAAATTATTGCCCGGCACCAGCTTAATGAGAGCGCATCAATTTACCAGATTTACAAAATTTGAAGCAGACAAACAGACAAACCTTCCTATGGCATTTTTTAACCCAATATTATTTTTATTTGAAATTTCACATAGTGATAGATAATAGTCAAAGGAAGGGCATTTATGTTCTTATTTGGCACAATTTCCTTTATTTATTTAATCAAAATCATTTTTTCATCTGTATTGACTCGGTCCGTAAATATTGAGCATACCATCCCATTAAGGGAGTGGCATACCCGGTGAGTTACCGACCGAGCGAAAAAAGTTAATTATTGTATTTATTTTTAAAAATACGCGATTTTAAGCTAATCCCGAATACAGAACTGCACTAAATATTTAAATAATAAATAATTCTATAAATTTCCAGGTTAATACGACAAAGACACTCGAAAAAATTTCTACACCGAAAAATCACGGAATATCATACATTTTCGGCGCAGAAATTTTTTAGGGTGTCTTTGTCCCATCGACTTGGAAATTTGTAGAATGATTTATTATTTAATTATCTAGTGCAGTTCTGTATTCGAAGTTTGCATCAAATTACGTATTTTTTTAAATAAATGTAATAATTACCTTTTTTCGTCGACTCAGTCGGTAACCAGCTACCGGGTATGCCACTCCCTTAAGTAAAATTTAATAAAGACATCAAACAATTTTACTTTATTTTTTAAGTGAGATATGTTTTATTTGAGTTATAAATTTGATAAAAATGCCTTAGTATATCTAATTAATACTGCATTCAATTATTAACTTGTAATTTTCGGTTACGAATTTGAAGTTAGATTTTGAAAATTCAAGACGAAGGAGCCAATATAGCTGATCAACTTTCACAATATGCTTTAAAAAATAACAAGCAAATTTCTTGATTTCGAGGTATTTTACAAAATTTAATCGGACATATTGGATCCGCCATCTCGAAAAATCTAACCTCAAATTCATGATCAGTGATCTCACAATCCCCGCGTATTCACACTTTCTCGTTAATTATTATAACATTTGTTGAAATTCGGTCGGCTATATTAAATTCGTCACGTTGAATTTAAAAAAAAAACTAACCTCAAATTCGTGATAATTGAATTTAATTATATTGCGCGAAAAATATGTACTACTTCGCGAAAAAAAAACGTTAAAAAATATGTCGTGCGACAAATATTCTTTTAAATATTTCTCTATACCTTATATATATATATACTTTCAGAATGAAACATATACGCAAAAGTAAATGATTTTTTTTTTTCACTCAACTGAATCACTCCAAATATTATCGTCGGAATAGCCAATGCATATATTTTTTTCACACTCTACAGAAGTCACACTTCTTCAAAGTGTTTATATACACATACGAAAAATGAAACGATACGTACCTAAAAATACGATTCACTTTATTTTTTTCGGCCTCGGAACAAAAGAGATAAAACCGATTTATCATCTATAAAAGAGACTCTAAAACAATATTTTTGATTTATATAGCGTAAATTATTCGCGTTTTGACAAACTCATTTATAAAAAGCGAAAAAAAAGAAAAATAACGGAAAGAAACGTAAATAAAAAGTGCGGTCGTTCCATATTACGCAGCGTGGAAGACAAGATAGATAGCGCGCGGGAATCAAAAGCGCAGCAAGGAAGGTGAAAATTGACAAGGAGAGACAAGGTTCATCCAATGAGAACAAACAGAGAAACGAAGGTAAAAGAGAAAGAGAGATGAGAAGCGTGCGACAACAACGAACTACGACCGTCCGGAAATTACATTTCACCGCGGTATATATATAGTATATAATAACGTGGTTTGACTTTAGTGAGATCAAGATGGTATCGCTCATCATCAACCCTTTTCCCCATATATATACATATATACACATGCATACAGAGACCAGAAAAAGATGTACACGAGGATGAAACGATACGAGATATTATATATATAGGACATATACATATATCAGTTAGCCGAGGATCGAACAAGATGAAAAGAGTATATATACATATATATAACAATTTGTTTATTTATATGACTTTGAGTGATTTATACGTGCAATTGATCCTAATGAGCCACTTGATAATTTCCGCTTATTATAGGAAAAGTGGTCATTCGTTGAACAACGATTATTCGGTAAATAACCGAGGATATTTGTATAGCGAGGCATCCGATATACGCGTATGATCGAGCATGTATATTTGTCAAATATTTACGCGAGTTACCCCCTGTATATATATACATGTACCATCCGACGAAAAAGAGCAAACTTTTAAATTTAAAGACTGGGAAATATTTCACGAAAACGTTATCTCTATAAGTATATAGATATGTAGGCATTTTGATAAATATTGTCCAAGTCATTATACGTATTTTGAGAAAATTTAAAGTTGGTATATATATATGGGGTATTCCACGTGATGTGGTCCGATCAAAATTTTAAAATGCACCAAATTTTGGGTAAACATTGCAAATGTTTTTCAGAATACAGAAAAAAATTTTTAGGTACTGGAATCTATTTGCTCAAAAGTTATTCTAACCTCAAAAAGTGAATTTTTCCATATTTTTTTCAACACCAGCTGGGTTTACCGCTATATAACTCAAAATCTATCAACTTTTACTATAGAACATTATATGTAACATTCGTTGCTAATTATATCTAGAATTTATTCTTCTGGGTTAGAATTTCTAATCTCAAGGTCAATGTTACATAAACTACAAGTCAATATTCAACTTGAAAAAAGTGCAAGTGCGCCACCTTTGATTTTTTCATCCAAAAGTCTAAAAGAAAGCTTGGAGCAATACCTTTCAAATGGTCTGTAGCATTTTTATGGCCTCCAATTCTGTAAAAAGTTATGACAATTTAAAAAAACACGAAATTTTTTTAAAAATTTAAATGGGAATTACCATGTTAATTTTTGTGAATTTTTTGTCTTTCTTTAAATTATCATAACTTTTTACAGAATTGAAGGCCATAAAAATGCTACAGATCATTTGAAAGGTATTGCTCCAAGCTTTCTTTTTGACTTTTGGATGAAAAAATCAAAGGTGGCGCACTTGCACTTTTTTCAAGTTGAATATTGACTTGTAGTTTATGTAACATTGACCTTGAGATTAGAAATTCTAACCCAGAAGAATAAATTCTAGATATAATTAGCAACGAATGTTACATATAATGTTCTATAGTAAAAGTTGATAGATTTTGAGTTATATAGCGGTAAACCCAGCTGGTGTTGAAAAAAATATGGAAAAATTCACTTTTTGAGGTTAGAATAACTTTTGAGCAAATAGATTCCAGTACCTAAAAATTTTTTTCTGTATTCTGAAAAACATTTGCAAAGTGTACCCAAAATTTGGTGCATTTTAAAATTTTGATCGGACCACTTCACGTGGAATACCCCATATACATAAATAAAGTATAAAAAAATTATTTATCAAACTATACTTTATATCAAATAATTTCAGGTGGAATTCCACGTGATATTTACTGAATTTGGGAAAAATACTTTATTCCTTTATGATAGCATTTTTTTATTATATAAAATTAATGATGATTCTTCAAGTATCGTATATAATCCAAAAAAAAAACATAATTAAAAAATAAAGTATATTTCGCCAAAAGTTCGAAAAACCATATATGTATATACATTAACTTTACCGATATGACATATATTTGAACGCGTATATATGTATTACATTAGGTGTTTATTTAAAAAAAAAATTAATATTATAAGGATGAAAGGTCAGGCTATAGATATTAGGGATAACATTGATTTCGATAAACGAGACAAGTAGCCAAGATAAAGCACGAGAAAGTTTTTAAGGAGTTAGCGAAAAATATAAAAGATACGTTGAGAGCGTCAACGTCTCGAGGACTATATCGTTATATATATATTACCTATAGCATGAAAATTAAATTTTCATCTTGCTAATGCCATCCACGCCTCGACTATCTCGATATGTGAAATATTTGTCGTATGTTGAATGTGTGCGTGATGGATGACGAATGGTTTCTTCGATCAATGAGAATCGCTCGCGGTTTGAATGAAAGGGTACCCAGAAAGCGAATGTGTATAACTCGTTTCCGGTGTGATTTGAAAGGTTTTCCTTTGTGGATTAATGCATTGGATCATATTTTTATACCTATTTCGTTCTATTTTTAACATATAGACTTTAGCTTCGGAAAATATAAAAAATATTTTATTTTTAACTTTGTGATTTAAAACTTTTGTCATATACATTTGTAGTAGAAAAATGTAAATACTTTTGAAAAATTTCAATAAAATATAGGATTATTTTAACTAAAATTACGCAGAACAAATAAGTCAAAAGTATCTGTAGAAGATATCGAATCTATTTTTTAAGGTAAAAAATAAACAAAAAAACTATTATAACTATCAATTTTTAACCGCAAACGATTAAAAATGGACAAATTTCTACTTGGGGGTTGTTGGGGTAAAATGCTCCTCGCGTCATATCAATTTTCAGATTTATTTAACATATTCTGTACGTATTCTTTTCATTAATTGTTTAAACTTTACATTCCCGTTTTGCATTTAAATAGTTTCTTTTTGTATTAAAGCAAATATATTATTAAAAAATTAAGTTTTTGTGCAAAAATAACAATGTTCTAAACATTGTTTATATTGTATATGATTATTTTTTTTAATAAACAATAAACCGTTTAAATAAAAAACTTATAAAAGTTTAAACAATTATTTGAAAGAATGTTCACGAAAAATTTGAAATAAATCCAAAAATTGATGTGACGCAAAGCAGCATTTGGTATGGAACACTAATTTTGACATATTCAACTACATATAACTATAGTTTAAACGATTCTATTTTGATGAAATTTTCCTTCATATTTTACTACAAATGTGCCACAAAAACACGAAAGTCAAATGCCAAATAAAATTTGTTTTTCGAAATTTAAATTTAATTTCACGGCAGTTCGAATAGTGAAAAATATTTCCGTATTAAAGACCAAAATGAATGTAAATAAAATAAAAAAAAAATATTGTTCCATCAGGAAAAACGAAAGGTGATAATATACGAGGGCACTCACGCGGTATTAATCATGCACAACACGTACTATATGATGCTTATAGAATCCGATGCATTACAACTTTATAAAAAAATCACCTTGAATCAAAATTTTATAATAAACTTATCAACTCTACATACGAATCCCAAAAGTAAAAGTCCCATTATAGATCAAAAACTGTTCTAGCAAAATTTCGACATGCTCGTTTATTTTGTTTTTCCACTTTACACGTATATATGTATAAATATCAATAGAGAAAGTTAATTCATTTATAACTTATAAATTAAATCCATAATCTTGAGCTTTCGAGTTTCCCGTTTTTTTTTTCTCTCTTCCCGTTCAACTGAAAATTCCGACAATTTTACTTTTCCATTATTGGTTTTCATTGGCCACTCGAGTTTCTGCGTAATTGACGAAGCACTTGAATAAGGTCACTGGAACTTTTGAATTTATAGAAATAAACTCGAGTGCATTTTCCCCAGTGAGAATACAATCTACTAATGGCATTGCAAACTTTCGAAAGGTATGAATAGCTTTATTCTCTTCTTTTTTTTTTTTTTATTCTTCTTCTTCATTTTAAATACACGAGTATATTCGCGGTTTTACAAACTTCGTAGCGCCGGCATTGTATATATCTATATATATACGTACGTAAACAAGGACGATGTCGCAACCGATATATATTACCATAATTTACCATTGATTAAGGGGATTAACAAATATTCCAGAAAAGATAATTGTAATGCAATTCGTTGTGAAACATTTGTTTTACCGGCGTGTATATATACCCGGGATAAGTATATATAGATCTAATTATCCGCGGGGAGAGCACTTAAAAAATGAATGAATTATGACTAACCAAAAACATTCTCATAGACTATACGGCAAGTGCATTCATAAAGTCTGAAAAGGTTTTACTAATTTTTTCGATGCAACTATATATATATACCTGTATACCCTCTGTACATATATATATCGCGTAAAAAGAAGTGAAGGATAAAAGCGTTGAGAGGTGAGAATCCTCTTCTTCCTCCTCCTCTTCTCTATATATACGTTTCTTTAGTCTTCTTATATACGATGAATAATTTTTAGCGTTAGACTAAAAAAAATAGTAAAAAAATGGGGAGGGGTTGACTCTTTCTTTATGATTTTTCATAGAGGATGAATAAGCAGAGAGCTATCGTAGAAGGACTACTGGACTTTGTGTTCGCTCAATTTCCGTCATGCATCCCAACTCTTGTACACCCTCTATAAGGTAAACCAAGTGCAAAAATCGCTTCTAAATCTGAAAGTGTCGGCGCACACACAAACACACACACCCATACGTATATACATACATACGTGACGTGAAACGTTGAGAAAACCGCTCGTGCGCGGATCGATTATATGCCGTGAGTGGTTATAAAAGGGACTTGCGATATCACACCGAGGACATAAATCACTGTCAAATCCACGGTGTAATCGAGTGGTACATCGGAACCCAGCCCCCCCCGATGTTAATTTCTTATGTGAACGTTGAGGAATGTTACTTTTAAACGAGAAACTCCTCGACTTCTCCAATACGCGAGTGTGGATAAAGAAATGTAAAAGAAAAAAAAAATAAATAAGCGATATAATTTCCTAAGTGTATATGTGTATATAATTGTTAGGCACGTGATGTATTCGAGGTCACACGACACAAGAAAAAAACGGATTGAGATTGATGCTTTTGAATCATGTATTTAAACGAGGCGATGAGTTTGCGACGATTCGTAGGGCGATATGGGGTTATACACATTTTCTTTTTTTTTTTTCTTCCTTTCCGCATTTTCATCTGTTTTCGACTGTATACGGAGGCGCGTGCCCCACTTGATAAACGTATTAATCAATAAGAGCGCGACCGTCCGATCGCTCTCGAAGTATTCTACTGAATTTTTACGTCGCGTTTATATATGTATAAGTATATATTTAATTATTTGTTATTTCACCCACTACACTGATACAATTAATTATTGTTTATACGTTGTTAATACGCTATCCTTTTGTGAGACAAGATTTTTCAATAAACTTGTCATACATCCATATTTCTTAAACTATATATGAGATATTCGTTAACGTAGTTAATACACGATTATTTGTTACGGAAACGTTTAATGTATGCGTTTCCAAGTAATTGCGAATTATTTTATGTACAACAATTATTTTAAACATTTTTATTTTAATAATTAATGATATATATAAAATAGTGAAAATATTATATTTTTTTAGTCGCAAAGGCCTTTAAAATGTATAATTGTGATTACAAATTGTTTAAGAATTTCAAAATGAACAACTTGTTACAGTTTCAGTTAATGGCGCTTCTTACAAGAAAAGTTATCTATTACATATATGTCGTAACATATCTTAGGAAGTCCTATTTTTGGAATTATTTCTAATGTTATTGAAATAAATGAAAAATAATGTGCTTTAAATGTGAAATAATGTAAAACTCTAGTTTTCAATAACGACATAAAAGCCTATCAAATGCTAACGCACAAGCTTCAACTAATAAGTAATATTAAAACGTAATTTTAAAGATTATATCATGCGATTAAATTACATTTTACGTTAACAGGAAAATATGTAATAAACTCAAGAGATGTATTATAAAATTATATAAATTTTACTTGTTTTATAAAAGATTTTTAGTTTTCATTTGAATAATCTTTACCTTTCAAGACGTTTGCACTAAAAATTAATAGTGAACTACAAATAATTCTCTCTATCAGAGTATTCTATTAATTCGAATAGATAATATTTTTATTACTTATTATTGTATATAATCCAATTTTTTGCTTTCGATAATAAAAAAAATATGATGTAAAGGTGTGTGTTTTCAACGCAGATTTGTAACATTAGTTGATTGAATTAAATGTATATATAGATTCGTATAAAATAATTTAAGAAACAACTCGAATTTATTAAATATTAGTTTAAAATAACTGCAGTTCGTAAATAACTTGGTATAATTAATTTCATAGACTATTTCATTAAACGGAACCTTAATCACATTGAATTTAATTAAATTTTCATTAACAACCGCTGATTTTATTAGCAAATTTTAAGTTCCCTAAATTGCCGTGCAACCCTCGTACCCAAGGATAGAACCGTAGTCGCGCGCGACCGAACTTTGCATTTCTCACCCACAGCTACTTCTCCACTCTTCTTCTTTCTCTCCTTCAATATTCTATTTCCAAAGTTGTACCTTAGAATCAAAATATAGCCAATTACAATTTCATTCAATTACAACTTCTTTTTTTCTCTTTTTTTTTCTTTATCGCAAATATTATTAAATGTACTACTTTATTTCTTAAGGGGGTGGAATAATTTTATTGTTACCGACCGAGCGTTTATTTCTACAATGTCGATGATATTTTATAGAAAATTCAATTAAAAAACCCGTCGATTATTAAAATATACGTTTTACGAAGTTGATGATGAAGTCAGTAAATAAAAGACTCTTACCAAAATGTTTGCACCAAACTTATGTATGCCCGTGCAAAATTGTTTGAAGGTATCTTTTATTTATTGCGACTTAGAAATTTTCGTAATGTAATGATATATTATTCATTTCTCTAATGTTTCTGTGTGGATGTTTTTCATAATGTAGTCGATTTTGTCGAATAAATAAATATTAACTTATTTCGGTCGGTCGGTAACAATTAGGTATATCGCCCTGTTAACGGGATATCGTAGGTAATTATTGATATATGTATATATTGAATTTTCCATTATATAATTTATTTTTTATTTTTACTTAATTATTGCTGTAATCGCACCGTACTTATGAATCAGAAAATACGCAATCATAAAAATAAAAAGTAATTATCAAAAATTGCAAATAAATACGAAAAATTCGGTAAGCGTGTGGTTTTGCGTAGACTCCGTCGAGGTTACATATCTAGTGGTTTACCGACCGAGCAACAAAAATAATTATTAGATTTATTTAAAAAATTATGTAATTATCGGCAAAACCTAAATACGTCAACTCGTACATATTCGATGCAGAAATGTTTTGGGGTGCCCTTGTTATATTCACTTGAAACTTTGTAGAATTACTTTTTATTTCATTATCTAGTGCAGTTTTAAATTTGAATTTTCCATAAAATTGAATTTTTTTTTAAAAAAAATGTTACGTTAATGTTTAAACAAAATCACAAGAATACTACAGCTCGTTAAGTTGAAATGAATAATTCTGATGCAAATATTCTAGATATTTACAAAATCATGAAAATTGTTAAAAAAAATTGATTTAATTAATTAATTATATAAATAATTAATAATTATATAATTAATTACCAACGAGGCACTTTGAAACTTTGCACAATTATAAACTGAATCGTAACAAAATGTTACGTTTTCGTGGTTTCGCCTAAATTTTTCACAAAAAATATTAATTATTGTAAAAACAAGTACTCATTTCTCAGCCGGTAATTTAGACTCCGAAAATTTAAATTATCGATATTCCCCTAAAACGTATCTCGTAACATCGATTTACAATTACTAAATTTATCGATCCTACATTAACAGAAATTTAGTATGAATGAAAAGAACAGAAAACTAACGTAAAATAATCAGTTTAACATGATTTAAAAAAAAGAAAAATACATTAGTGTAAAAGGGAACGAAAATCGTCGACTCTTAAATTCACCAGAATTCGAGTCTAAAGTAGTGCTTCTCAAAAGCCTTTGGAATCTCTCTAGCCCTCCTAATTCTCCCTTTTCAACGGCATCTCTCTCCCTTTAGTCGGCAATCGGAACAAAGCTAAGTGCTGGCACCCTCGCGCGCTTATAGGTGATGAGAAATTCTTTCGCGGCCAACAGCAGCCCTCGACGATGCTGATGCTCCGAATCAAGTCAATCAGAACGTGCTTCTTTTTTGTTGTCTCATTCCTTTTTTTTTCTCTCACTTATGTGTCTCCAAGTAAAAATCGAAGAAACGATGTTTTGTCATTTTCTCGCGTCTTTCATAGAGAATAACCCATATATATATATATATATATATATATATATATATATATGTATATTTTCGGATGTAAGATACGAAGAAGTTTAAATTGAAGGAATTATTACTACATTTTCTTTGGAATAGACGAATACTCTAGTTTTTATAATTTACGAAGTACTGAAATCAACTTTTCCCTGTTTACCTTATCGACCGAGTGGAATAAAAATTGTAACTTATATATAATTACTGTGTTGGTATTTGAAAGAAGTAGGAGAAAATGCCTTTGTTTACAAACAAAATTGACCTCGGTGCAAAGTATGGGACTAAAATATTATCGATCCAGTTTTCCAAGAAACCCTTTACCAATAAGTGTTGATTATTGACTATTTTCACTATAGTTTCATATTTTTGCTACGGGATTTTTTGGAAACTCTAATGCTTTTTAATGTGATGTTTTGCACCGAGGTTAATTTTCTTTGTAAACAAAGATGCGTCTTTTTCTTATTTATTATAATTTTCTCATTTATATTTTATTAATTATAAATTGAATTTTTTGTTTATCTCGATTTGTAAGGCATAGGGAGGATATAAAAAAAAATTGACTTCGTTACCCCCTTAAAGAAAAAATAATTTTTTGATGAAACTTTTTGTGTTTGCTTATTTACAATAACGTGTGAATGTCTTTCCTAAATTTTTTAATTTACAGCTTTTACTATCTGTTACAAAATAATAAAAATTACAAACGAAAATACGTTTATTTTTCGCTGCATACATATAAAATTGCTTTCCTTCCTCCAAATATATCACTCAATCTGCCGTGCGTTTTAATCCTTCGAAACATTTTTTTCAATTTTTAATTACACTCATACTTTCGAGTGAAAGGTATGTATACGAAAATGTTGTAAAGTTAAATCGAAAAAATCCCATAGAACAGCCATTATACTTAAACAAAAAAAAAAGAGAAGAAAATACGAATATATTAAAGATATATGTTACGACTAAAGATATCCAAGAGTATTAGCACACAAGTACAACCCAACTACAAAATGTATATAACTTTGCTCTCTCTCTCTCTCTCTCTCTCTCTCTCTCTCTCTCTCTCTCGCGTAATCGGTAACATATATCCCTCTACGTACGTGAAGGATACGTAGGAGACACAAACGTGTACAGAAATATAAAAAGGAGTCCCGTGTAAGAAAAAAGAGGATGAGAAGTTGATCCGAAGGTATTGCCGAGAAAAGTTTTGCGCGAAATACTTTCGTTTTGGTATATACTTGTGCGTGTGTATATATATATATATATATATATATATATATATATATATGTCAACGAGAAAGAGTGAGGTTCAGGCGATTCTGTTTGAGTTGAGAAAGGAGAAGGAGGGAACACGATGTGTCCTCGGATCCGTTGGAACGTATCCAAGTTAAACGCGAGTGGCCGCACCGAGCAATGGTCCGTGCTAATCGCTCTACTCTTCTTTTGTTACATACGACCCTCCACGCCGCGGTCCAAAACAGTTTGACTTTTCCCTCCTCTCTCTCTCTCTCTCTCTCTCTCTCTCTCTCTCTCTCTCTATCCTCAGACTTTGATACATACTTGTTTCGTGTAATTTTCTACCGTTCTCTATGGAATCACGCGTAAAATGCTTCCTTTGTAGGGGCGAATGTCTTTTTCTTTTCTTCCCCATCTATTCTTTATTGTCAAATCCATGGGTGTTGTTAGAGGTTTAATGTTTTGAGGAATGCGTTGCACTGATACATATTATATGTCTTTCAGAATTTTCATAATTAGATCGACTTTGTAAAGTTACAACTCGTATTTTCATATGTGTATACTTATCAAATTTTTACAAAATATAAGGTGCTATTATACGTTTTTCAGAATTTCTCATTTATATCATATTGTACGATTTATATCTCGCATAAATTTAGTAAATACCTTGGTATATACCTTCCGAGATCGAGATTCCGAGAATCGAGAGCGCATCGAGCGAGTTAAAAAATCAAGTGAAAGAAAAGCGTATCGAAAACAAGATTAAATACTCGCGAGGATTGGATCCACCTACACAGGAGAGGTCCGATCAAAGACGAATTCTTCGAGGCATCAATCGAGGATCAATGCTCGGGAGTCAATGCTCTCGCTTCGGTCAATTCGCGCCGCTTTCCTGAGCCTCTCCTGATAAGACGCCTCGATTACGTCAAGAACTCAGGGACACGTTATATATATACATATATATACAGCTCGAGGAAAAACCGGATACCCGAAAAAGTCGAAAACCGTTCTTTGTCGGAACGAGATCAAAGGGAACTTCGATGACCGTCTACTAGATTCAATTTGCTGGTCTTGCCGTTCCATATATAGGTATATGGTAGGTATATATATATATATATATACACATCTCCGATCGTTTCTTTTCTACCTCGATCTTACAATATCGGTATAGAAAGAAAAGCTCGACTTTGAGGGAGGATCACTCGAGTGCGACTCTGTTTTCCATCTTTTCCGTGTGATGCTTTCTTTTTCTGTTTCTTTTCCGCGTGTTTACTGCAAACCCGTAATCGTCGAGATTTCTTTTTTTTTTTCGTCGTTCCTTTTGCGATAAAAAGGAAATCGTATTTGGAAAAACTTGGCGAGAGCTTTCCACCTGTATCTCGAGTTCGTTGTCTCGTGTATATACGCATGACGAACCGCGCGCAACAATTTTTACGCGTAATCGTTTGGAAAACACTCGGTTTAACAGTTCGCGCTCGTTCGGTTCGTTTTCCCTCTCGTTTCACCGAATAGGGTGGAGCAAAAAAAAAATATGCTCCATCATTTGAATTTTAGAGTATATATAGCGAACCGATTTTCACAAGTGAGTCCCGCGAAAATTGTTTCGAAAAGATATTATTCACGAACGGCGCGAACGATGTGCGCACTATACGAAAATTCGAATTATTTAACAAATTTTAATGCACTGAGATCTAAATGTATTTTATCGGAAAAACCCATATTTATTTAAAAACTAGACGTAATTAAGCTTTGTCGTAAATAGAAATTCATTTGATATAAAGGAATATATGCATTAGTTATACTAAGTACTGAATAATTTTGTCTTGAAGTATATTTTTTAACAGTTAATGAATATACGATCAAAATCGAATCGTTAAGTATTTCAGTTGGAAAATAACGCATTTTTCACAAAAGTATATTACATAAAAATTATTTTATAATTTTTAGCCCTGTTATATCTTACAGCAATAAATAAACAATAATATTTATAATAATATTCATTTGTGCAAAATTAATTTCTCCATATCTAATGAAACAGAAATTTCTCTTTTTTATTGTTTTTAAATATTTTATTTTGATTTCAGTACTTTCTACCCTGGCGGAAACAAGAAAAAATATAAAAAATTATTAACTTTCAATAATAATATATAATGTCTAGATTTGAGACAATTGATAACATTTAGAAACTATTATTAATTTTTATTACTTTTTATAAGTTATTTTTAGTACTGTTTTCTTGAATCATGAGTATTTCAGTCTGACAACAAAAATTAATTAATTAATAACTATTATCAATTTTTCGAATCATTATTGTATTTTTATAATAAATTGAAGATTTTATTTTTTTTTATAATTTTTTATTACTTTTTTCCTTTCTGTGAAATCGTCACTTTTTTAAATAATTTAATATTAATTTAATTTACTTTCACACACATACACTCGTACATTTTTTTACAATGCTGTTATAAATTAGAAAAAATTATTAACTATTAACAACAATTTTTATGAAAATTGATAAAAATTAATAACTATTTTTACTTGTCTCAAATCTAGACATTAATAATTTTTATTAATATTATTTAATTTTTTTATACAGTATTATTAATTTTTATTATTTTCTTCTAATTGTTTCAATTTCCGCTTGGGTAGTGGTACAACTTATTTTAAAGTAAAATAACAATCGCAAAAGTATGTTTGGAATTACACCATATACTTGCAAATTTTTACTTCTTTTTCGAAAGTGTTTTTTATAATGTTCTCTAAAAATAATTTTAAATAAAGAAAGCTAACGTTATACATGTAATAAGGAATAAACAAATTATTGATGTGAACATTAGTAATAATAAATAACATAAAAGATTATTTAAAAATAATAGTCGTTTTTAATAAATAAACTAAGAAATAACAGTTTTATTTTTGTGTATTAAAATATCAGAGAATTGCTTTTTATTTCATAATGAACATTTTTTACTGCCATTAAAAAATATAACATTATCGTATTTACCTAATACAGTAGTTATTTAACTATGTCAATATGTACATATGAACATGTAAATATGAAAATGTCACAAATAAATTATTAATATTTGTGTTTATTGTAATTTTGATGACTAATATTATAACACAATATTATACTTAATAATCATATTTGGATCTATAAGTACAAAATATGTTAGTCTTTTATACCAGTATCACTATAATTCAAATAACCTTGAAGGATTGATAAGCGAATAATAACTTAATTACTTAATTTACATTGATTTTTCTTTGAATTATTTAACTTAAAATGATTATCAGACACTCATATCTTTCAACGATAAAATAAAAATAATTGAATATTTGCAAAAGTTCATAAAATGTGCAAACTAATAATCCACCTGCCATATAAATATAATAAAGATTTGTTTTATAGAAATATTAAAAAAGTTATTGAATAATTGTAGGAATTATTCTAAAAGTAAATTATTTAGTTCGGTGTGACCGATAATACATATACAAATTGTAGGAATTGTTTCTTTTTTAATTTATTTAATTCAATGCGACTATCAAGCAGTTATATCTCTGAGTTGGAATAAAAATAATCCTATACGTGCTAAAGATCAATATAGCAGCATTTCAGAAAGAAATCAGAAAAGCGAAAGTGACAAAAGTTCTTAAAAGGAAATCGACATGTCATTTCTTTTCACGGCTTTTTCTTTAATATGCACTAATGAATTCGTATGGAATTTTTCACTAAATAAAAATAAATAAATAAGGAACAATATAGGGGTAGACAAAATACGAAAACATTAATTTTTAATTTAAGATTCAGCCAAGGAAAAATACGCATAGCGAGTTAGCTGAATATAAGGCTAGCCGCGCATCCCATGCTTGCGTCGGGAGCGCGAGCGCGCCCCTTGATTAGCGATCAATTTTTGAGTTTGATAGCCCTTGGAGACATGCACAATAAATAATAAACACTGAAGGAGAAATGCATTTATCTAATATAAATCTTTATTTATTTCACTACTTTTCTTAGATAAGTAATTTTTCATTTATAAATAAAAGAAAAATATTATGAATATAAGTCAATATATGGAAATTTTAAATCGGTAGTCTTTAAATTTTCTGCAATCCACTTATTTGCTTTTTCATTAAGTTCAGGTGTGAACATTTGGCGCCAAGCTTCACTTTTTCCTTCACGAATAAAAGTTTTGTACTTGAACAAAGCGCTGTCGTCGTATGTCTCATTTATCATTGCATTATTCTTAACATTAGAAAAATTCAAATGTTCAACTAATTGTTCGTATTCTTCATCTTTGTAAATTTTACCTAAAAATTTAGCCACTTTTTTCACTGTTGCCAGTAGATCCTAAGAATAATATCAATTTTATATTACTGTGCTCTAAAACAGCCACATCATAATAATACGATTAAACCAATTTTGACTTAACACTTACGTGATGCATTTCTTCGTAAAATAAAAATAAAAAGTTTGGATCGTGTCTGTGTTCCCAGGCTTCTTTCAAACGCTCCCAGTACGGGCTCCACAGAGCTGCCAAGACAATCGTTTTTTAGTTCATGACATCTGCATGAGAACCCCATAAGCACACTTTTAGGGAAAAAGTATTCTATGAGAAATCTTGAATGTCCGCAAAGAAAGAATTCTTTATGAAAGCAATAAGTATTAAGGAAGTATTACTAAAGTATTGGAAATCGAATACTTTATAAATAATTTTAAAGTATCTAATAAACAATAATCGGTATATGATACAGCTTTATATAAGTCTATGTACATAGTAGTAAATTAATATTAAACAAGAAATCACAAACTGTTCTTCTATCAATTTAAAGGAATATACAAGAAAATCTTCTATACATGACACTCGCACATTTTATGTAAATTTGTACTTTTAATTGTAATGCAAAACTTAATTGTAAAATTAATAAATATTATTTATAAACAAATCAACCTCGTATTATATGAAAGATAGTTATATTATAAAATGTTATGTGATAGCTGTGCATGCTAAGGCGTAGCACTTTGACTATCGGTTCCGAGTTCGAATCCCCATCAGGATAATTTTTTTTTTAATAATACCATTTCTAATTATGTCTGCTAAGCGAATTTCTAATAATAATACGCAAACATTATATTAAACATTTTTTTTAATTAAGTGCGACTAGGTTGATATTTATACATTATGCAGAATTCTTTACATATACTTTAAGGGCAGTCCGTACGCATAGCTTCACAAATACACCACCCGAATTTCGCAAGCAGAAATGGCGTTGCCGTCAGATAAGCTGAGTTCATATTCGACAATAATTATGAACATTTAAAGGAAATAGAGTTTTCACCACACAAAATCAGAGTTGAGCGCCATAGCTATTGATGTAATGGTTAATTACATATTGCTTACCTGATCGAAAAGTCAGTATTTTCGACGAATAGTAATAAGTACGAATCAATTCTGAGAACACATACCAAAGTCACTTCGTACTTCTCACTATTCGTCGAAAATACTGACTTTTCGATGAGCTAAGTAATATGTAATTAATCATTACATCAATAGCTATGGCGCTTAACATTGATTTTGTGTGGTAAAAACTCTATTTTTTTTTAATTGTCCAAAATTGTTGTCGAATATGAACTCAGTCTATCTGACGGCAGCGCCACTTCTGCTCGCAAATTTTCGGGTGGTGATGTATTCAACTATACTCTACGGACTCCCCTTAAGTGGTATCTTTTAGCGGACATTCAAGAATTATATGATAATATAGAAAAAATTCTTAAAGAAATCTTTTTTATAAAAATATTAGTATACAAATACTTAAAGAATACTTTTGGATTACTTATATAGTACTTTGTACTTATTGGGAACGCGATCAAACACTCGTAAAACAATAAGACGACATATACTTAGATCGTCTTGAAAGTAGTTCCAGAATTTTTCAAAGTCCCCGACAAAATCGAAGGATTTCAGAGTTCGATGTAAATGAAAGTACGATACCGCGCAATCTTTAGGGTTTCGAGCAACGTACACTATCTGTAAGCCAAATTACAGTTTTTTGAAAAAATATAAATTCACTCAAATGTATTAGACTAATAGAAATGTTTGATGAGAAACCACATACTTTGCATCCTGCTTTCAGAATATTTGGTACCAGGCACAAAGGAAAATGAGTTTTTATAAACCTCGGGGATGGTTGCAGTCGTGCGATATTGTAAGATTGCTCGATTGCATTACACAAAGATTTAGCCCTTGGACACGTCGGATTTTCTTGAATCATTTCTTCACGCATATTGTCACTTACCACTATTGAGAATCTGTGAATAACCAATATATTTTTTTACCGTGTGTTCGATTATATTAAGAATTTTGACCAAAATATATAGAAAAATGACAAACTCTAAAAATGGAAATCTTTTTCCTAGTGGTATCGATTTTGCGGTTGCAAAATCTAAATTGTTACCCAACAGCCAAATCAATTCCTGTGTCCATGTAGTACCTAAATCAAATAGTTGAGCATTTTGACGCGCTATAAATGTAAAAAATGTTTTAAATACGACATATAGGATGATATACGAATACCTGATCTTGGAAAAGTGACGATCCACGTATCGTCAGGTTTAACTTTAAAATTGTAATAAAGTGAACATTGTTCAACGTATGATGCGGGCATTAACCATTTTTTCTCACCAACCAGTACCCACCCAGTTTTCTCGCCTCTGAAGTATTCTAACATTTCACAAGTTTTTTCTTGGTTCAAATGCTCGATTTGTGGTAGCTCTTGTGTAGTTTCCATTTTTAATAAAAGTACTAAAGTTTTGATTGATTTTAATCAATATTTACCTCTGATCTAAATGTTTAGTTAAAATTGTGTAAGATTGTAGGATAATATGTAGTTCGAATTAAGTTCACTAGCGTAAGTATGCTAAACATGAATTTATACACATACTAACTGCACAAACTGTTTGTTGTTGTTTTTCCTCTCCTTGTAGTTATAAACTCAATTTCGTATAATTAACATTTTATCAAAAGTTAAAAATTATATTATACAATATTTATTTTATCTAGTCAACGTTATACAATTGTGTACCTATAATTGGTTGTTTTTTTAGGTATATTTATTTGTTAATTAAACCTTATCTTTAAAAAGCCGTATATCATAATTTATCAGTAAAGTACCCTACATTATTTGGCTTACTATTTTTGTTTATATTTTATTATAACCTGCAATCTTATGTAATACATAATCCAACAATTAAATATAATAAGGAACACCTTCTACGAAGGTGTAAAGCTTATGCAAGTATGGTGTAGATCCATTCACACTTTTTCAATTGATATTTTAATTTTAAAATGTTATCGCACTAGAAAGAACTGAAATCAAAATCGAATCGTTAAGTATTTCAGTTGAAAAATAACGCATTTTTCACAAAAGTATATTACATAAAAATTATTTTATAATAAGGCGTTTCGTTCTCGATCTTATTCTCGTTTCGTACTCGACCGATATTATTATACATATACATATTACCGAACGATAAAATTTTGTAACGATAAAATTTTGTATTTATAATTTTTAGCCTTGTTATATCTTACAGCAATAAATAAACAATAATATTTATAATAATATTCATTTGTGCAAAATTAATTACTCCATATCTAATAAAACAGAAATTTCTCTTTTTTATTGTTTTTAAATAAAATATTATTTGCACCACCGTTGGTTATGTGTTTCGGCATTACATTCTAAGTTACTAATCATTTACGATTTTGAACCGATTGTATCTATATTCATATCACATCAAATACTAAACAAGTTTTAGCACTTCATGTAATTGTATAAATAAATTTAAATATTAACCACTGTAACGATGTACGAGCTTCATGAGAAACATATTATATATATCTTTCATATAGCTTAGCTATTGTCTTCAAATCTTAAAATATTTAGAAGCCCACGAAATAAATGTGCCCATACATATATTATGCAATGCTTGTTCTTATTTAAAAGTGCGAAGGCAAACCAACGCGTGGTGCAAGTATTATTTTATGTAAAAACAATAAAAACGAGAAATTTCTGTTTTATTAGATATGGAGAAATTAATTTTGCACAAATGAATATTATTATAAATATTATTGTTTATTTATTGCTGTAAGATATAACAGGGCTAAAAATTATAAAATAATTTTTACGTAATATACTTTTGTGAAAAATGCGTTATTTTTCAACTGAAATACTTGACGATTCGATTTTGATTTCAGTTCTTTCTAGTGCGATAACATTTTAAAAGTAAAACATCAATTGAAAAAGTGTGATTTGATGTACACCATACTTTAAGTTTTACACCTTCGTAGAAGGTGTTCCTTACTATATTTAATTGTTAGATTATGTATTACATAAGATTGCAGGTTATTATAAAATAAACAAAAATACTAAGCCAAATAATGTAGGGTACTTTACTGAAAAAATACGGAATTTTTCACTAAATAAAAATAAATAAATAAGGAACAATTTAGGGGTAGACAAAATACGAAAACGTTAATTTTTAATTTAAGATTCAGCCAAGGAAAAATACGCATAGCGAGTTAGCTGAATATAAGGCTAGCAGCGCATCTCATACTTGTGTCGGGAGCGCGAGCGCGCCCCTTGATTTTGGGAAAGTATATATATATATATATATGGGGTATTCCACGTGAAGTGGTCCGATCAAAATTTTAAAATGCACTAAATTTTGAGTACACATTGCAAATGTTTTTCAGAATACAGAAAAAAATTTTTAGGTACTGGAATTTATTAGCTCAAAAGTTATTCTAACCTCAAAAAGTGAACTTTTTCCAGTTTTTTTCATCACCAGCTGGGTTCATCGCTATTTAACTCAAAATCTATCAACTTTTACTATACAACATTATATGTAACATTCGTTGCTAATTATGTCTAGAATTTATCCTTCTGGGTTAGAATTTCTAATCTCAAGGTCAATGTTACATAAACAACATGTCGATATTCAACTTAAAAAAAGTGTAAGTTCGGCACCATTGATTTTTTTATCTAAAAGTCTAAAAGAAAGCTTGGAGCAATACCTTTCAAATGGTCTGCAGCATTTTTATGGTCTTCAATTCTGTAAAAAGTTATGATAATTTAAAGAAACACCAAATTTTTTTAAAAATTTAAATGGGAAATACCATGTTAATTTTTGTGAATTTATTCTCTTTCTTTAAATTATCATAACTTTTTACAGAATTGAAGGCTATAAAAATGCTACAGACCATTTGAAAGGTATTGCTCCAAGCTTTCTTTTAGACTTTTAGATAAAAAAATCGATGGTGGCGAAGTTACACTTTTTTTAAGTTGAATAGTGACATGTAGTTTATGTAACATTGACCTTGGGATTAGAAATTCTAACCCAGAAGGATAAATTCTAGACATAATTAGCAACGAATGTTACATATAATGTTGTATAGTAAAAGTTGATAGATTTTGAGTTAAATAGCGATGAACCCAGCTGGTGTTGAAAAAAACTGGAAAAAGTTCACTTTTTGAGGTTAGAATAACTTTTGAGCTAATAAATTCCACTACCTAAAATTTTTTTTCTGTATTCTGAAAAACATTTGCAATGTGTACTCAAAATTTGGTGCATTTTAAAATTTTGATCGGACCACTTCACGTGGAATACCCCATATATATATATATATATATATATATATATATATATATATATATATATATATATATATATATATATTCAAGTTATAGGTACTTGTATGTTTTAATTATTATGTGTCCATGTTTTTTTTTGTACAATCTCTGTATTCACATTTTTCTATCTAATTTCGTCGGAACACACGTTGTGTGCGAATTTAATGTGTACATGTATTTCTCGGTAATAATCAAAATTCCAACACATTGGGATGAGGAAAAATTTGGGTTTAATATTATAAGATAATGTAAATTTATAGAAACCTCTAGAGGTTAAATATGTACATTTTCCTGCTTTTTATTCGTGCATTAACTATTAAGACGTACAAATTTCCTTCAGAGTAATGATTTCAATAATTATTTATTAACTATTAAATAATATTCATTTAACCGCATTCAAAGTTGGAAGTCTTAATAGTTAACGTACCGCATTGGTAATAAACACATCTTGTTCTGAGTGTGCTTTTTTTTACGTTATATAATCCTTCGTGATCATTATGCGTAAATTTATCGAGGCTCATATATACCTATATCCCGCTAATAGAGATCACAAAAATTGAGTAAAACTTAACCGATATAATACCTCAAGTTTCACTATATAATCTAGACAATTAATTTTATTGAATAATCTTCGGTGCAAAAAAAAAGAGAGAGAGAAAGAGAATCTGAAATATCGCTCTCCAGTCACAGTTAGTCAACTGGTGTCTCTAACGACCGCAATAAAATAAGTCCCCTCTCTTCCTCGTCGTGGAGGAAAGAGCCAACGCCCGGACCACAAAGAGACCAGGTTGCAAAGATTTTCGGGGGCTTATAAATTCTATATGGAATATGAAATTTTAAGGTCCGTCTATACCGCTCTGTACCCTCCTCTTTGCACTTTTAGCAAGAACTACGCGGCGACGACGACGACGGACTCCGTCAAGAACGATCGTTAAAGATTACCGCGTAAAAGAGAGAGAGAGAGAGAGAGAGTAAAAAAAATATCGACCCTCGCTTTCAACGCGCGAACTTTCCGGTGTCATTGTTCGGTCCGTTGGGGATCGGCATTTAGCGACGAATACACCGAAGCATTGTGTCGCGCGTACGATTTTCTACTCCCCCGTTTCCCCTTTTCATCCTCTCTATACTCCTTTTGCACTATACCTAAGTCTATCTCTTTATCTTGGTTCACTTCACCCTTTCGACTTTCCCGAGGTACTTTTTTCTTCTTTTATTTCTCTCTCCCTCTCTCTCTCTCTCTCTCTCTCTCTCCACTCTATTTTTTTTTCTTTCCTCTCTTTGACTATACGAGGGGTAAGTACTTACTTGATTCGCTCTTTACATTTTTAAATCTTACTTATACGCGAGTTCTTTCTCCTTGCGGTTTTTACCTTCATTTCGTGGTATTGTCTTTCGTTCTTCTCTTTATCTTTTACAAATCTGTTCCCAACGAAAATTTTACTCTCACTCCGAACAGAACGCCGGTTGGAGAACAAAGATTGGGATTTCAACTGCGAGGATACGCGGTGTATTACGAAAATTGAAAAAAAAAAATAAGCGAGGTGAAAATATGCACTAAAAAAATGGATTGTTGGTCTCGGAGGAATCGTTCTTGCTCTTTTTTAGTTAAATTCCCCAGTTTTCTTTCGAAAATAGATTCCACTTAATTATAGAAGAATATCCGCTTGATTATAAAATAATCATTTTATAGCAAGGAGATTTTCCATTTTTTCATAATATTCAAGAATTCTTCTATAAACAAAGAGTCCGTTTTTTTCAGTGTATTGATCTTTTGATTTGATCTTTGTCTTAACTCCCTTAAAATTGGTGTAATAATTTTGAAGAGAATAACCCGTAGCGATATATATATATTTCAGAATATTTCATAAAGTGGTTCTTGAGAGAGAAATTGTAATATAAAAGAGTATCTTTTTTTGAAGAATTTTTATTTCGTGGTAAAGTATACGCTTTTTAATAGTACAGCTTGTTTAAATGCTGAATTTTTTGGTATCGTTAATCTTGGAAAGTACATTAATCTGTATACATGAAAAAGGATAGACCTTGAAAACAGCTGATTAGTACTCTACTACTTTTTAAAATAGTGGTTAAAATATGATATACAAATATAATATTTAAAATGTGGTATTCAAATACTTAACATTTTCTTTGGATCTATATTTTACCATTAACAGCTTAAACATTTTGGATTAGTTTATTACGATTAATTAAATTTTATATTAGAATAAAATATTACATATTATAGAGGCTAAACCTTAATTTTGTTGTATGTATAACGACAGAATGTACATAATATACCGTCACACACTCAGTTGTTGATCAATTAAGGGGGTTCCATACTCAATTATTGATGATTAATTAATAAAAAAGTATAGAACCGTATGTGAAAAAATAAGAGAAGAGACGCCTTCGTTTATCGATAATCTAACTGTGTGCTGATTTTTAGATTAAAATATTATTGCGTTTTCGAGAAAAGTCTTACCAACAAATATCAAATATTTTCACCTCGTTGAGGTTAAATTCACATTTTTGATAAGACTTTTCTCAAAAATGCAATATAATTTTAATCTGGAATTCAGCACACAGTTAGATTATCAATAAACGAAGGCGCATCTTCTCTTATTTTTTCACATACTGTTTTATTTACAAATTTGTTACTGATAATCGCGATAGCCGATAA
The DNA here is from genome assembly GCA_026168455.1 of Theocolax elegans. Classification (NCBI taxonomy): domain Eukaryota; kingdom Metazoa; phylum Arthropoda; class Insecta; order Hymenoptera; family Cerocephalidae; genus Theocolax; species Theocolax elegans. Next base: position 58,838,460 of record CM047428.1, read on the forward strand.
GGTAGGGAGGATAAATATTGACTATGACACCCCGTCAAGGCAAATCTGTACGTTCATAGAATAATTTTCTGTAAATAAAAGCTAATAATTGTACATATTTTGACACATACATAAAGTATAAGTATCAAACTTCCTTTTAGCCATCTCAGAAAAATAAAATAACTGCTATTTTTAAAGTAAGCAACAATCTAAGAAAACAAGGGGGAAGTACCAATTTCTGGTCAGTAAATTTTCGGTACGTATATGTCAATTACTAGCTAAGACTGCTAATCAATTATTGATTGTTTGACTTTTAAATTTATTTTATTGTAATAATATACTGATCAGAAATTGATTCAAGATCGACAATTGGATACCTTACGGTACCCCGATGTAATTTATTAAAATTCTCAATTAGGAAATTGAACGAAAGTATGAATTAAAGTTTTTTTCGAAAGCGGTTGTTCTTCCCTCAATATATATATATACCTATATAGGGTATTATCGTCACCCCTTAGTTCGTCCAAGTCTCTGGTAAGGTTAGCCCATACCGATGGAGAAGAATAAGGACATTACGACATTGTAGAACCGACGGGAGGGGTGTTATACCCGAAATGCGGGAGAAAGAGAAAGTGCGAAGAGAGAAGGTCGCAAGCTGCGATTTTACGAGCGCAACTCGCTATTCAACGGGAATAGAAAGGGGTGGTGGAGCATCACCCGAGTCTTTCTCGTGGCGTATTCAGTACGCCACACCGACAAATCTCAAGACGTTCCTTACCACTCGTGATTTTACGCGACAACGAAGAGGAAGCGGAAGAGAAGGAGGAGGTGAAGAGGAGGAGGAGGACGCCAGTACGAAAGTTGAGAATGGAACGAAATGACAACGAACGGTCCTTGGTAAAAGGAGCAGCGAGCGCTTCTAATGAAAAGCCGGCGCATTCTCTAGTGCGCCACGGCGCATCTAATTAATATACGAAGCCTTAATTAATATCTCGTTCATTTGTGTTGTTATAACCTTATAATATTCATCTGGCACCGCAAGAGACTTTCTCGTTCTCTCTCTCTCTCTCTCTCTCTCTCTCTATCGCCGTTTCTATCATTCCCGTTGAAATTCATTGCCCCGTGCTTTCGAGCTGTTTACGCAACTTTCGAATTTCCGATTGTTGAACTGTATGCTAATGTTTTTGTCATGGTGGAGAGAATATAACTCGCGGTATGAATGCTATTATACCTTTTAATTATATATTTTTTTTCGACAATATGTATATTGTTCTATTAGTAATTATATATACACCCGACGAAAATCATTATTTTTTGTTTGTGCATTTGTTTTACGTGTCACGGATACATTTTTAGAAAGACAATTTTTATTATTTATATAATCATTAATTAATAGATTTTTTTCAAGCTGAGGGTGATTATAAGTTTCGGAGCTGTCCAAAATTTTTTAGTATTATTTTTTCTTTTTCGTAATTTCGTTCGATTTTCGTATTTTATACACACGGAGAGAAATTTCGTATTAAACATTAAGAAATCTTTTATAAAAATGACAATAGTTTCTAGTAAATAAATCACAAACTGACAATAAACTGAGGATTTATATTAAAATTTACAAAAGTACAATATACAAGAATAATTCTTAGAATAGATTCATATAATAGTTAATAATTATTATATTAACATTATTAAATCAAAATTATTCGATAAAATATGAAAAATTGCAAAAGAAGAAGCAAAAACCAAACGTAGCACTAGTTTTTAAAATGCTACGACGGAACACAGTTCAGACGGAAGCTTATTATTAATAGACTAGGCCACAATTTCATTTCATTCAAGGTTGAAGTTTATTAATCGATTAAATTTTTAAGAATTTAATGTCATGTTACTATTTGTTGTTCATAGTTGCTTTGTGAATTGACATGCTCTGCATGATAAAAAAACAGCCTGCTTAATTTGATAGGTTCTTAGCGCTACGAAATACAAATCCTCAAGTGTCAATTTTGGAAATAGCGGTAATATTTGTGCGTTCATTTAATAGACATTTTTTCTTGACCCAAGCAGTTTTGCACCATTAATTAATGGGATGTGGGACTCAAAAAATGGTCATTTTTAATATTTTTTTATAAACAAAAGATTAAACTTTTGAAAAAATCCTGAACGCCATGCCCTTAGACATGTATTGAACAGTATATTCAAATTTTTTCAGATTTTTAGATCCGTAATTTAATTCTGATTTTTGCGATAAAATTTCATGTTTTTTTAGAACAATAATTACCGGCCGAAATACAATCAAAACGTTAGAAAATGGTTCAGCTTTTAATTCCTGTAAAATTTTGTTATTGGTTATTGGTACTAAACGGTCGTTATGTACATATATAGGCTATTTCACGTCAAGTGGTATGATGAAAATTTTAAATCACACCAAATTTTGAGAATAGGCTGGAAATATCTTCGAGAAAATAGAAAACAATTTCTAAGTGTTGAAAATAATTTGACTAAAAGTATATATTCTACCATGAAAACTAGAAATTTTTCAATTTTAAAAAAAATTGCTATTTTCAAAGCTATTTATCTCAAAATCTATTTTTTAAAAAACATTACATACAACTTATGTTTAAAATAATCTTTAGAACTTATGCACCCGGGTTTCAATTCTTAATTTTACAATCTCGAAGAGATAGGACACTCGGAAATATTGATTATCAAAAAAGGCGACCACGCCGGAATTGATTTTGATCTAATACCGCTCAAAAGATCACATTTCTCGAGAGCTTTCGAATGGCAATGGTTAGATTATTGGCCAAGACCCCTGGTGAAAGTTATGCCTCATAAACCTCATAAAACCACTAATTTTCATGTATTTGAAGGCATAACATTCACCAGTGGTCTTGGCTAATAATCTAACCACCGCCATTCGAAAGCTCTCGAAAAATCTGATCTTTTGAGCGGTGTTAGATCAAAATCAATTGTGGCGTGATTGCCTTTTTTAATAATCAATATTTCCGTGTGCACTATATCTTTGAGATTTTAAAATTAAGAATTGTAACCTGGGTAGATAAGTTCCCTGGTAAAAAATAAAGCAGTGAAACTGGTGAGCAGACTAGTCACTAGCTAAGATCAACTGGGCAGTGTCGCTGGTTAGGCAATGGAGAAGCACTGCTTAAGAATCGATATGAATCGAAACCAACATATGATTTGTAAACATAACCTACAAAAATTTCCAACGAAATCATTTTTCTGTTCTGGAAGTTTAAGTTAACGAATTGATAGGAACTTACATGTAATAATTCATCAAAACTTTTCTTATTTATTTTTATTATTTTAAATGATATAAACCTGTAATTATATTATTTTTTTCCAAATATAGGTTGATAGCTAGTCCTTAGCTAGCGAATGCTAACAAGTATGACGAAAATAACACGTTGACTAGCCAGTCACTGCTCAACTCTGTTCCCAGTTTGTCTTTCACTCGCTATGGACTAGCCAAAAACTGCTGAACATTTCTACCAGGATTCTAAAGATTATTTTGAACAAAAGTTGTATGTAATGTTTAAAAAAAATCAATAGATTTTGAGATAAATGGATTTGAAAAAAGCAAATTTTTAAAAAATTGAAAAATTTCTATTTTTATGGTGGAATAAATCTCAGTCAAATTATTTTTAAGACCTAAAAATTTTTTTCTATTTTTTGGAAGATATTTCCAGCCTGTGATCAAAATTTGGTGCGATTTAATATTTTCATCATATCACACATATAATATAACTGTTTTACAAAAATGTAAAAGCGCACCCTCAATAAAATTTTAAAAAATTACAAAATAACCAATATTTTAATAACTCTTTTGTAATGGATCGGCGATTCTAATAATTGTTGTTAACAGTTACACTGGAATTGCAAATATGTTTAAAGCATTAGTTTATTTTAATTTTCCTAAATTAAAGTTTAATTATCAATTTTAGTCTATACGAAGGTCGTTGCTTTATCATTTATGAGCGAAACGTTGATCTGCAAAAATTAAAATGAAGACTAGGACGGAATGTGTTTTTTTTGCCAATTTTTATGTGAAATTAAAGTTATATTTGGTTACACGGAATCCAAATAGTAGATGTGAATTTATGGTTTATTTACATCAATACAAGATGCTTCGATATCCAACTTTGTATGCATTTCGCGCTTTTTTTATTACGTTAGCGTAAGTAATTTGCAGATTATGTTTACCCTACTTATTTACTACATTTTATTTATTCTATTTAGTCGCTTATAAAATTTGTATACTGTATTAAGTATAATTCATTTGAGAAGGTAAAGAAGTTGTTAAAAATATATATAGCATTATAGCAGTACAATTAATATTTAAAAAACGAAGTACCTTTTATTCCTAATTTATATCCAATTATCAATCGATTAGTTAATATAGATAACAGTAATTAATATATTGATATCTATAAAAAATTTTGTTTATAATTTGCTCAATGCATGAAAAGGATGATCAACTTGCACGTCAGCGAAATGTTTTTTAAATTATTGCAAATCATTGTTAAAACTATTACAATACAAAACCATTTATACATAACAATTTTCTGAATATTAGTATTATTTGGATGAACATAGCTTCTATTTTCAATCGAATTCTACTTTTAATTGTTAATCTCAATTTATCCGCGTTACGCAGTGATTGTAGGACATTGAAACGTTGACTAATGGATTAAACAAAGTATACATCAAAATTTCATTGGTAAATGCATTAAGAAAATAGTGAAAGAAATAAATTTTGGTTGACTACAATTTCTATAAATAATGATTCTAAAAAACGTTGAGCTTTATTATCTCTTCGATAAGGCGCGATTTCAAGTCCATCAAATTGCACTCTCTACTGATCCATCCTAGCTGCTATAATTTTTACTATTTTTTACTAAAAAAAGCAGTTGTCTAAACTACTAGAGAAGTTTATATTTTTATTAAAAATGTGTCACAAAAATTTTAGATCATAAAGATGAAAAAAACTAAAAAAATTTTTGGATCTAATTCTACCCTTAACTTTATTCCAACCATAGAACTATAGATTTCAACTACTTTTTAATGCACGAATATTTGTTTTTTGAAATTCAGCACGTAGATGAACAATACACAAACGAAGATCATCGATATCTGGTTTGTCTAGTATCCGGTGTGTTAACCCGCGTAAAAAAATTTAAGTTTATATGAAATTTGTATAAACTTTACGTTTAGCTAAACTTCATATGACGTTGGCTAGCAGGACTGAGCCGAACTTGGTAAATATTGATTACACATTTGTAGAAAGTTTATATCAACATAAAATAATGTCCTAGGTAAGTTTAAAAATAGTTTTTTTAAACGTGCAAAATTTGAATTAATAAAAAAATATAAATTCTGGACCCAAGATTCGAACCTCCGATCTTTTGTACCAAGTGAGCTATTTTATTTGTTTCTGTCATAATGTTAAATGTTGGTTATAAATTTATATACTTCACAACATATTTCCATTGTTCTGTATAACCAACATTTAACATTATGACAGAAACAAATAAAATAGCTCAGTTGGTAGAGCGAGAGACTCCGAAGTAAAAGATCGGAGGTTCGAATCTTGGATACAGAATTTATTTTTTTTTATTTTTTTATTAATTCAAATTTTGCACATTTAAAAAAACTATTTTTAAACTTACCTAGGACATTATTTTATGTTGATATAAACTTTCTACAAATGTGTAATCAATATTTACCAAGTTCGGCTTAGTCCTGCTAGCCAACGTCATATGAAGTTTAGACAAACGTAAAGTTTATACAAACTTCATATACACTTAAATTTTTTTACGCGGGAACCCTTTAATTCGCACTCTTTCGATAATAATTGAGTATAGCATTATGATGTACAAGTATCCTCTTAAAAAAGTTTGAAAAAAAGACGATAAATTAACGAATGATTGTGATTATTGTTATTACAGACCCGACGATAGAGGGAGTACGTTTCGTGAAACAAGTCGAATGGGGTGCTCAGCCACCGTCGAACCCACCGGTAAAATTAACGGAAATGCCATCACCGTACGTAATAATCAGTCACACGGCAACAACGTTTTGCTACACTCAAGCCCAATTTACAAAGAACGTCCGTTTCACCCAAATATTCCACATCGAGTCAAGAGGTTGGGATGACATCGGATACAACTTTTTGGTCGGCGGTGACGGTAATGTCTACGAAGGTCGCGGATGGGATATCGAAGGATCTCACGCGTTCAATTACAATCGACGTAGCATCGGGATATCGTTCATCGGGACGTTCAACGACGTCGAGCCGACGAAAGCGCAATTGCACGCAGCCCAGAAACTTATTGAATTCGCATTAGAGAATGGTAAAGTTAGGAAGGACTTCAAATTGCTGGGTCACCGGCAAGTTGTCGAGACTGAGAGTCCTGGTGAAGCGTTGTACAATATCATCCGAACTTGGCCACACTGGTCACCTACGCCTTGATGATATCTCGGTATATCTCGAGATTATGCGTATACTGCCTTAAACACAATTAAAACATCGCCATTGGTGTACTGGTGTGAGATGATACCTATATACATTCGTATTGCAGTATTACAATCAATTTGAACGTTGTAACGCGTCTATTGAATACCGGACGATGATTAGCGTTTGATTCAGGTGTACCCAACTCTGCGAATCAAGTTAAAACTTACTAATTTTACTGACCATCAACTTCTTTTTTTCCAAGTACGACACCATCGTTCACTTTGAAGCACCTAGATTCCAGGAGAGATTAACTCATTCGATTTTGCGTGATCGTTGAATTATTACTTTTTATTATAAACGACTAGAGTTATTATTTTCCTTGCAGATGACTCAGAATTTCCTATATTCTTGATAATCAAATGTTTATTTAAAATTTTAGAAAATGATTAATATTTATTCTAATTCTTCATCGCATGTAAAAAATGTTTGTAATTCTAATAAATTTTATTGTATATTTATACATTTACCTCGGCACTGATATACATACACACATACACACACGCATATATATATATATATGCCGTTTTCTCGTATTGCAAATATGAGCTTTTTGACATTTTACGCGTACGTACATATTGCACTAGCTATCAACTGCTGAATAATTCATTAGCATTGATTCTTGATCGAATTCCCGCTTAAAATAGTCGGAATTATTATAATTTTTACGGAACAATACGAGCGAGCCTAATTACGAGTTAATAGTAACAGGAAATCAGTGTGATTTGAATTTTTTGCTACTTAGGATTGTGACTGACGTTTCGATAACAATTAACAATTGGAAAAAAATATTAAACAATGCAAATTCCAATACGAAATAATTAAAAAATGTTTGAAATTTTACATTATTATTTATATAATGCGTAACGATCGAGGGCTATAAAGTACGATATAAGTTTATCGAATTAATATATAAGGGATGTATGATAGGTAGTTGAAATGATAGAAAACTTACTTACCCTACTAGAAATCAAAGCATCGTACGAAATGTACTTTTTTGGACAAACACTGGACAAGATGGCCAAAATCCTCAATTTGTATTAGGGTACCTTAAACATTATTTTATTAATGTCTATGTAAATACGATACCTCATTTCTACAATTTGACACTAGAATTTGTAGAGGTAACACAAGAAAAATGTCAAAATGAAGAAACCTCTAACAACTTGAAGAAAAAAAGTAAAACAAAAGCTTGAAATTGAACAAATATAAAACATTATTAATCTAAAATAATAATAAAAGTAAAGAATTAAAAAATAAATAAAAGAAACTATTAAAAACAAAAAAAAATAAAGAAGAAATAAAAAAATAATAAAAAAAAAAAACAAAAAGAAAATAAATTAAAAAAAATAAAAGAAAAGGTACCGCGCTTCGCTATGTCTACGCTGTGTTGTTTCTGGGTATAGCTAGGAGCAAAGCGCTGCAATATACGACATACTAATTTTAAATGATGTTATATTAAAATGAAAAACATAATTTCAATTCAGTACATATAGTATAGGAAATTACTTTATTCTTAAATTCTGTAGGTCGCCATATACTCTGTCCTGACTCCACATACAGTTTAAATATGTCCACAAAATATGTCGTGGTGGTGAAATTTTCGGTTTCCGTTAGGAGATAAAACTTCTCGGCCGTTGATCGATTCTGAATCGAACGAATTGGTATACGTTCTACATTGCATCTTTTCAGTATTCGCCGTGAATTTAAAAATGTATAGAATGACACTGTTTGTCAGTAGTTTCACTTTGGTATCTTGATAGTGTACAAAAACCAGTGCCAAGGCAGTATAATGTTCATTTTACGTTAGGGGATGAAACTTCTCGACCGTTGATCGATTCCGAGGATTGATAAACGGTCGGCCCCGCATCAAATAAAATTGTGACTTAGTCTATTATCAATAAACTTTCGATTGAGCTGTCGTAGCATATTAAAAACTAGTGCTAAGTGTGTTTTTTGCTTCTTATTTTGCAATTTTTTTTTATACTTTATCGAATAATTTTGATTTAACGATTAAATAATGTTTCTATCACTGTAGAAAACGCATTTTCTCCACAATTTATAGTTTTTCACGTACTTTGAGTTTAATCCATACAATTCCCATTGAGTATATGATTTACATTTTATAATTGAAAAATATATGTAAAACGTATAGAATTATATAACCTAATTATATAACCTCGATTGATCGGTGGAAAGTTATTAGCGCCTTTAAAAACTATAAAGTTTATGGAGAATAAAAACTGTAAACGAGCAATCCTTTACAAAACCATTTGAAACAAACTTACGTTAAGAATTAAAAGTTTCTTAAACTTTTGGAGGAGCACTTTCAGTTTGACGTCTGATTCTGTCCAGCGCCGAGTGCAATTAGCGGATTTTCCCGATAATAACCGGGCACTCGTAGCCTCATCTAAATTGTATCTTTTAAAATATATCGAACTTGAAATTGAAAAGTCGCCTTTTTCCTTAATTATTATACGAATACCGCCGCTGTTATAAATTTCCAGGGCGGCCCTTGGAATTTATTCGTTTTCTTGCCTTTTTCTGCAGTGTATATACACAATCTCTTATTTTATTCCTTTCCTGTTTTTTCTTCGTCAGGTATTATTCGTCGACCGCTGCTGTTTACAATTATTATCTTTTGTAATTAAAATGTTTTTATACCGTTAATTAAACGCTAACAAGTTAATTCACGTGTACATAACGTAAGATGGATAATCTATTATTTATATTTTTATCGTAAAAATATTTTTCGCATCGTCATTTATTCGAACTATATACTCCGTATAGAGTGATTTATAATAAAAATCCCGCCCGCACAAAGTTGGGCGAAATGAATATATGTCTATCGTGAATCACGATGTTGTACACCTAACGAACCAGGACGCGACGTTCGAAGGCATGTATATATATATATATATATGTATGTATATGGAGGTCTGCGTATACGTACGTTACTTTCCGACAATTTTTTTTAATTTCATTCCTTTGTCGGTGACTCTGAATCATCCGTGGGGTTTTTCTTTTCCGGAGCAAATTGTACTTTGCGAGGTTCGACGTCAAAAGACGAGCTTATCCATCATGGATGTTTTATCGTGTTTTATTCTCAAGAGGGACTGGAGGAGGAGATCCGATTAATCTCGGTCTAGGTACGAGGGAACTAAGAATATAAACCAAAATTTGATTGCTTTAGGTATATATATATATATATATTCACTATTTCATCTTACGTAATATTGTTAAAATTCACCTTTGTCGCAGTGTTGGATGTTTCGGTAATATAAATTTCTTTGTATATACACTTTATCCTGAAAAAAAATGCTCTCCGTCAAGGAAAATTTTGATGAATTTTGCATATACATGTTATACGAAGTTGTAACTTAACTTTGTTTACAATATTGTTGAATTTACTCGAAATTTAGTTTTGCAGCTGTATAGATTTTCGTTAATTACACGTCTTTCAGCTCTTTGTCCCAAACAACAATCTCTTGCAGTTAGAAATGAACCAACGATTCAAAGATTATGGGTTGACTCCTTGGGAGTCGTAGTATTTAATTACTTAATTTTACTGCACTATTTTCATTAGGTTGATTCGCCGCTCTCCGACCTGTATTCTCATCTCGTAAATTAAATATTTAAGATAACAAATTAAAGTCGCTCGCCGTTTGGCGGTTTATATACCTTTTGAATTAATGAATAATTGTCGACTAGGTAATATGTACATTATTGATTTTTATTTCAGATCTTGGGGTCATAACCTCGTCTGGCTCATATTAAGACAAAAGAAATTACAAATATTACAATTGTGATTATAAACGTAAACCTTTGATATAACAAGGCATGGAGTTGGCTGGTACGAGCCTGCTAAATTTAGGAGTATGTCTGTATTACATGTGGTATAAAGATAATTGTGAAATGTTTTAGTAATCTGACCGTTTTCGTATCTCAAAGTTTTTATAAAAATGGCAAACTAATTGATATCTGTTTCGGACAGATTGATAAATAATATTGATAGCTAGGGCGCTCTTCCATTTATATTTAAATAATAATTATAATAATGAAATGTAATTTAATAATATTTAAATTACAGTCGTTTTAAGGTTAAATTTGAACTCGTAAATAAGCCTTCGTGTTTCAACATTTTTTCTCAAGATGTCGGACCCAGAAAATGGTTATTTTGTACTTTTGTAGCCCTTAGGCATGTTTTAAATAATATACCCAAACTTTGCCAGATTTTTAAATCCATAATTTGATCACGATGTTTGGGTTGAAAGATTATGCTTTTGTTTGATTAATAATTACCGACCAAACATTGTTTACTCTAATATTATTTTAAATAATGTTTTTTCATTAAAAAATCAAAACGTCAGGCCCTTCCTTATGTTTTCAGCTATCCGTATATGAATTGTTATTCAGATGTTTAATGCAATATTTTTGATATAATTTTTGGGTTGAAAGGTGCCCTAGTAGAAATGGAAACGATTTTTAAAGTAGAAACAAGGCATTTCTAAAAAATCGATAGAAAATGGCTAGTTATGACCTAAAACATGGCTATTTCTAACCTCAAACCATTTAAAATCGCCAAATTTCTACTAGGGTGAAGATTCCTGTAATTTGGGTCCGACATCTCGTTAAGGATATAGAGTTAGGTCAAAAAATTTTTTTTGCAGAACAAATGTATCAACAATTAGTGTTAGGTGCCAAATGCTCCTTGCGGGATATTAATTTTTGGATATATTTGACATTTTTTGTCATTATTTTTTCAACTAATTGTTTAAACTTTACTCAGATTTTAAACCAGGGTTGGGTACTTAGTCGCCAACCACCCATTTTCGTATACTTTTTCATTATTTGAGTGCAAAGACTAAAAAAACAAAGTGACTTGCGTGACACCATTGTATATGGCACATACATACCAACTAACACTAAGTAATAAAGTATTCAAAAAAGTATTTGATACAATATTTTTTTCGAATACCGAGTATTCAATGAAAGTATTCGAACGAATACCGAGTAGAAATTTTGAATATAATCAAATTTTATATATAATTATCACTTTCATTATTTTTAAGAAGATGTTAGCATTTATTGCCAAAACATTATATAAAGGTGCAGAATTAAAAAGTATTCTTAAAATGTCTTTAACATATTTACATACTATTGTCAAAAATTTAATAAAAAAGTTAAATAAGAAGTTTAGCGACATTTTAAGTTTTAATTTATTAAGTTTTAGTCCAGAATTTAAACTCAGTTGGTTACCTAATTATATTAAAAAGGAATTAATTCCTTGAATTAAATACATGTGTGAAAATGAATTGTACACACATTTAATGAAGGCAAATTTAATGATTATACCAGTTCTACTGAACATTATTCGTCTGTAACAAAAAAAAACTCTTATTTATACAAAGGAAATATTAAAAATAAAATTATAATTTTTCTGGAAGAGTCAAACGTGCACCAACTACTTTACATTTTCTTTTAAATTATATCGCATATAATAACTTTATATTTCTCAAATACAATACAAGCTTATGTTCCTCAGCAGCATGTGAAAGGCTATTGTCGATAGGAGGGTTTATTTTGTCACCGACTTATGAGATGTTTACGATGTTAATTAAACTAAAATGTAATAAAAACTATCGGTAAAAATTCTTAATAATTGTAAAAATTTTTTAATTATAATTTTATAAAACTTAGTTAATCGTTTTATTTAAGTTGTAAATATAAATCTAATAAAAAAACATAATCTTTTTCCATTCTAAATGCTAAAAATATCAATATTGTTTGTAGTGTAATTCAAATCATGTTATACATTAATATCTTCTTTATATAATATTTTGGCAATGAATGTTAAAATATTCTTAAAAATGAAAGTTATCAATTATATAAAATTTAATTATATTCAACATTGCTACTCGGTATTCGAAAAACTATTCATTTAATTTTTTAATCTTTACACTCAAATGCTTAAAGTAAAAGTATTGGAAAATTAGTGGTTGGGAATACTTACCCAATCCTAGTTTAATTTACCTATAGATAATACTATTATTTAAATGTATTTGGGAATTGATACTCGAAAATTTTTCCTATGCGAGATATTTTTTGCGTTTGCTTCAAATGGATTTTCTCGTTGGTTTTTCCGCACAGGTCGGCTGCTTTAATGTGAAGACAATGTATTGAATAAACATATTATTAAGACTTTGACAACAGATTATTTTAATTTCTAAACCAAATATTTTAACCAAACGATGTTTTTATCGACTGTTACGATCTGACGATTTTTTTTTAACTATACGAGAAGATAAATATTTCTGTATAGTTGAGTATTATTTGAATCAGTTCTTAACATTTAAAATTTTATTTATTCCTACAAACCTAAAATCTTAATAGTTAGCTAAGCGTTATCAATAATTTTATACAAGTTAACATATCAATTTCTAATAACAAACACACCATTTCTTTACCTCGGTAAAGGATTTGTTTATTTCGTTTTCACCAAATTCAACAGTATATGTGATTATAAATAAATCAATCGAACCGAATGAGAGAGAGAGAGAGAGAGAGAGAGAGAGAGAGAGAGAGAGAGAGAGATCGGGGTGAACGACACTGTTATTTGGCGTGTGGTAATATAAAAGTAACATTTTGAATGAACCTGAACGACGACAAGGGCTTTAATAGTTAATTTCAGCCCAGTACTCCCTATACGTGCTCTTTTCTTTATGGATTTTGAGGACTGCGTGCCGCGAAGTATACGCGCATGAGCTATTCCTGAAATTGAAGTGCCTGATGCATTATGTACGCGGTCGGCATGCAATCTCGAGAAATAGAAAACTAAGCGCGAGCCCGAGACGCGCGAGCCCGTAATTTTTTTATACCTCTACCCTTTATATATATATACACACACACGTACAGAGAGGTAGAGAGGAATGTATACACGAAAGTATCCTTAGGTCTATCAACTAAATTACGAATGAAAATCCACTGTTGTGAATTTCATGAAGTTCCGCCGATGGACGATGAAAAATGTTTTTTGATGCTCCAACCGTTAACCTAGATGATTTATATATACATATATATGTGCGTATACGATGATAAATTTATTAATGCCCGTTTTATAGGACTTTGAGCGATGATTGATGTAACGTTTAACGTTCTCGCTACATTATATTTATGGCTTATCAATTTCATGTACTCTTTTACATTATCTTTAACATTTTTTTTTAAATTTTCAAATTCTCAAAGTTCTTCTTATCTGATCTTTAATTCATTAAAATTAACAAATTTTGATAGGAATTTTAATTTATTGTAATAAAGTTTATGTAGATAAATGTAGATATTGTTTTTGTAAAAACATTGTAAAACTTTGCTAAGAAACATTGATAGAAATAGAAACATCAAAATCAGTGATCGTATATTCACTGGTAACGTTTATTTTTGAGTTTTCATAGGATTAATCTGAAATTTTAAGAAAAGCTTCTCTATAAACTCATTGTTAAAAAGTGACTTAAATTTGTTACAAGGGTTTCAGAATAAGATATTGAAAATTGTCAATAAGAATGTTTTTATTGTTAATAATTATCCTTTAACCCTTTCAGTCACGCAATTTAGATAAATTGGTTCAAAAGTCTTAATATAGGTTTACGACGTATTTTTTAACGCTAAAACCAAATCCTTAAGGCGATTCCATAATCTTTGTTCATCAATCAAAGGATTCTAATCATAAACAGCATATGTTACTTATCAAATTTCACCGCTAACGTATTAAATTCTCAAAAACAAATGCTTTTTGACTATTGTATATTTATAATAATTATAATAATTATTTATAATAATTATTGACTCAATAGTATAGGTCCAGTAGTACCTAAAAAAGCAAAAAAATTTCAAAATCCTGCATCAATTTTAAAAAATATGAAAAAATGAAGGAAAAAAAATTAAGACACCCATATATGCGCGTCTGTGACTGAAAGAGTTAAATTAGGAACAAACAGTTGCTTATGAAGCACATCTTTACTATTAACATTCTCTGAAAACGAAATTTAGTGTAAGTGAAGTTAAAACAAGAAAAACAGCACACCAAAGCCAAAAATAACTAAATCTAGAGTTTTTTTGTTAATTATATGTTATATAAGAATAGTTATATAAAAGCTATTAGAATTTTTAATTAATCTGCCAAATAATTTGAAAGTATTGCAATGCAATTATCTATAAAAGAGAAACTAAAAATTTGGATAAAGAATAATAATATAAATTGTTAAATAGTTAGTTGTATGTTTTCACAGTGAGTATGACGTATGTTGTATTAGTTATAGTCTATTTTTAATTAGTTTTAAGTTAGATTTTAAGGTTTTTGTTATCTGGACTTGCGTACAAGATTTTACTTTTCGTCTGCAGGATTTGAGGCTTTGTAGTGAATTATTTTATAATATATTTGTCTGCATCGTTTCTTCAAATGTCATAGTATGTAACTCTGGAATAAATAAATAAATAAGAGTGGAACAAAATGATCAATAAATGAATTTAATGTTACTAACAAAGAAACTTTTGATTTTTATATAATTTCTTTTCTTTTTTTGTTTAGCAAAATTTTTGCTATAATATTGTCTTAAACCAAACAGAGAAGTTTTTTCTATAATTTTGTTCCTCTTACTTTCTAGTAATTAATTTAGAGAATCTTCCCTTAACTGGAGTAAGTGAGTGCGAACACTAATTTTGGGTCCTTCGATCAATCAAGAATTATAATGGTACTGTCTGGCCGATTTTTTAAACCAAAATTTCACAATGTTTACTAAAACAATATATCTCAAATAATGTACACAAAGATATCCTGTTTTACCATATAAATTAAACTTTTAATTGGATTTTTTTATTTTAACGAATTTTACAGATGATACAGTGTCTGATCCTTTTAAAACATGGCAAGAGAAGCTGATCGTTGTTAAACGGTTGGAAATTGAAATTTTAGAAATTTAAAGAGCTACAAATAATTCGTAAGGTAAAGTTCCTTACCTCGTAATCATAAAATTCTAAGGTTATATGGTGAGAACTTTAAAACGAATCAAAAGAGAAGGTTATTATTATTATTATCTAATAACCTATAATACAAATCACTACGAATCATCGTATTATGGAGAATGAATTCACTTTCGTAAAATTCTCAAGTCAACTGTGTGCCTTACGCACGAGCACGATTTTCTAAAGATTCCCGTAGTCATTCGTCAAAATAATCACTGAACTCCAAAGTGTAAGAAACAATAATATTTAATCTCGAATATCCTCGACGTGGTTCATGGGTATATATCTCTTCTGAAACGTAAAATCAAGCCCCGTAAACCTATTCCGGTATAAAAATACAAAACGTCGACTAGGAGTGCCGATCAGGAAAGCCGATATATATACATCCGAAGAAAGGAAAGGAAAAAAAAAATAAAGAAAAGTTGAGTGAAAGGTCCGATCATCGAGCAGCTAATCGCAGTAAAGTCCTTTTCTCCCTTGGGTGTATACACGTATATATATACCTGCGAAATAAACGAGGGTGATGGGAGCACATAATGCGTATACATCTTGCCGACGTGACACCTGCTACCTGCTGTATATACTCACTTACCTTCAAGTTTTCTTCTATCCTTTTGGCTTTTACGGTTTCGCTTTTTGGATGTGTTCCGCATTAGTTGGTGCCGCGCGAGAACTTAAACGCCCTCAAGACGAAAAGAGAAATGGAGCGAATTATGATGGTGGTATATTCCTATCTGACAGATGCTTCATCCCATTTCTCTTTTTTTTTTCTTCTTCTTTTTCTCTTACCTTTCCTATATACACGCATCGGGACTGAAAAAATATTTCCTCGGTTATAAATGAATATAGGTACACTCCTTTGATTTCTTTTTTTCCTTTCGATCGTTCACCCGGTACGATATACCTTCCATTTTTTTTATTCATATATATTCGTTCTATGTATATTTATATACTCTAAATGTAATATTATTGTTTCCTAGCAATATACGTGTGGGATGGAAAAATTTAGGCGATATATAGGGTGCAGTCAGTAATATATATTGTGTAGAGATTTGTATTTATACGGTAAATAAAAAATTATTTTTTTAATGTAATTTATACGAATGTTATATAAATTATACGAAAATTTTCGTTGTCGGAAACCATAAATTTTTTTTAAATAAAATAAAAGGAATGTAGAATTTAATGATAAAACTGCAGTTGACCCTTTGAGTCACGCAATTACGCTAAGCAATATATTATTTCACGATTATAAAGGTTTTTTTGAGGTTGTTGAATACATGCAAATCTGGCGGTTAATTGACAAAAAACAACATTCAAAATTGTGAACGTCAAATGACGTACCATGCTAATAGACATATTTATCTTTGTCCCTTACCCTAAATAGGAATGTAAGAATGTTGAATTTAATCAAAATGTAACATCGCTATATTGTAGATATTGTATATCAACCATCTTTTCAATGTTTAATAAATGATAACATTTCGTCAGTATATTATAATTCTGACGCTCTGAATAATAAAGTCATAATTTTAGATTTACAAAAATATTAAATATATAAAATGAAGAATCACATATCAACGTGTATACGTTTATAATTTTCGATCATTGATTTTCGCAGTCTCTTATTGTAAGGTATAAGTAATTTGTACAAAATTTAAAATATTTTATCTGTATAGTATTAAAAATTCGCAAAACGGCTAAATAACGTCAAACACGAATTTTGGCAAAACCACCCCTTTGGTATATCAAGAAAATAAAACTGCTCTAATATGATTTTTTTAGAATTAAACGAATTATTCTGTAATCCAAGATGAATTTCTTTTAGTAATAAATGAGAAAATACAACTAAAAAATATCATATTGTAAAATCAAGGAAATTCTACTTGATTCTAGAATAATCACATTAGGGCAACTGGTTTTTGCTTTTTGAGGCATATTTAACAAAATATCGAGTTTTCAGACCTGAATAACTAATAGTTTTTTCTACTTATTAATAATCCTACTAATCAGATTATAATAAAAGTGAGAAAAATAGCACCGGATTCGTAAAGTGTAATATCATAAATTATAACATAAAAACCGGTTAATAAAGTAATGTTTTCTAATTCTGCATATCATATATATAATTAAATCGTAAAATTTTGCAGATTTTCAACCAATTCGAATAGAACATAGTGTACAATGGTTTTTGACGTCAGTCTATTGAAACGTGGCAATAAAAGTGGTTGGGTGTTGGCTATCGTATATTAATAACCTCTAAAATCGATTCACCGACTCAAAATATCTCTGTATTCGAAATATTACGCGTTTCGTTTCATTTATTGACTTTGCTTACAGTCTGAGCATGAATAGTGAAAAATGTTATACTGCA
Source organism: Theocolax elegans (assembly GCA_026168455.1). Taxonomy (NCBI): domain Eukaryota; kingdom Metazoa; phylum Arthropoda; class Insecta; order Hymenoptera; family Cerocephalidae; genus Theocolax; species Theocolax elegans. The sequence goes on from CM047428.1 coordinate 58,856,360, forward strand.
GTCAATCAGTTAATGAAAAAAAAACTTAATCCTTACTACTAGACGTTTGTCCGCTATAATTTGTTAATAATCAAATAATTTTAACAAGTAAATGAGAAATCAAATCATACACAAATATTTATAATAATTAAAATTCAAAAGTATATATAGCAATGTATATCATTAAAATAAAATGATTCCACGAAATATTAAAAAAAAAAATAATTTAGAAGTAAAAGGTATACGTTACGGTACGATTCAAAGGGTTAATAGAATTTAAGCTCACCAGGTGTCTATTACAGTAGTATGATAATCATTTTTTCCAGACAGTGTAATTTAAAGTGATGCGTAGCAGTTTCTTTTTCCAATCTCTGACAGATGTTGATTTTTCATTTTATGACTACTCACATATTTTTCCTCTTCGACAGGTTGTAACCGTTCTTAACCTTTTTAAAAAATAATTCTTCCGAAATTGTTTTCGATACGTTACGGTGCACATTTCCAAGCAACCTTTACCTTATCGACACCTGGAATTTGATGACTCAATTTTTTTTTTAAATTTACGTTTTTAGTATACCGCGAATATATTTATGGAATCGCCGAAATTATTATCTATATCTATTGCTTATTCAATAAAATGATCCATATATATATATATATATATATACATATTGTGTATACGTATACAAACGTATTATATAGATATACGTTTTACACGTTTCACGACCGTAAGTTACACCGAACACATAATACTACCAAATTTTTTCATCGTAAAAATGAAAAAAAAAAGAATCGGATAGTAGAAAAAAAAGCGAGTAACGCTTAGTATTCCAGTCACAGTCTCGTTTCAATTTCTCAGCCCGCGGACAGGATAAATCCCAAGGTAGAACACGATAAAACGAGGGTGAACTCGATCCGGAGACCGAGGGAAAATATTATCTACGAAAAACGATGTGTAGAAATAAGATGAAAGTCCTTCGGTGTAATCCTTTTTATTACATTTTGTTTTTATTTTTGTTTTAAATGCAAAACACCGCTGAAAAAAAAGTGCGCGTCGAAAACGCCCGTGTATTTATGTGTGTATCGATCAAACGCGAATAAGAGAGAGGGAGAGTCATTTCTGATTATTGATAAAATAATAAGCGAGTTATTAACCATAGGAGGGTTGGGCTTAGGAGGGAGGATTTACCGTCGTTGATAATGTAATGCGTGTCGGCATGCGAGCCAACAATCGTCTGCATGTACCGCTGGCACGCACGTGGTTTACCCTCCTCTCCCTCACCCCCATCATACTCGCTCATCTTGCATTCCCTCGAACACTTGTTACCCTGTAGATTCAATAAAAAATAATCAATTATTGATAATTATTCAAACGATAGATTATTTACTTGATTTTAATTAATACTTAGTTCATTGTAAAAAATATATTTTTTTTTTCTCTATATTTTTCATTTTACTTGCAGTTTTACGGGATGTCGTTATTATCCTCCCTTTACTTGATCCATGTTAATATTACAGTAAATGGAAAATAATTATTAAAAAGCACTGATTATTACTAATTTGGGAGATACTCGTTGTCCTTTGTATGTTTATAATTATAGTCACATATGGTATAGATTATTTATAAACATATTTTTTAGATATTTAACCATTGTTTACGGTTAACGCGTTAATATCAAATTTAATTTTATTTAAAAATTTTTAATTTTAATATTTTATTTAAAAGAAACGTGTTAATATCAAATAGGAACCTTTGCAATTATCAATATTACAATACGTTTATATGCGTAAAAAAATATTTTATTTTTTATCTTTTATAAAGAAATAATAATAGAATATTGCACTTTAACTATCAAAATTAGCTAATAAATAGCTATAATAACAATTTGTAAATTACAATTTAAATTATTCGTTTAACTTTGTTGATAAGGTATAGGGAGGATAAAATTTGACTTTGGTATTTTGTTAACCTTTAATCATAACGACGTCATATATCTCATTAAATTGAAAATAATTGTATAAATAATAAAATTATTGGCATTGATTCATAAAAATCTTAGAGTTCATCGCTTTAAGTTTACAAGTTATTTATTTATATACCAAATATTAGACAAAAATATTTGTTTGAAACACTTTTACTTTTCTTTTCTTATTTCTTTTCCGTCTTTTTAAGTTTTTATTAATTTTATATTACAATCAATTAAATTTTATATATTTTTTTTGACTTAGCTTGTCTTAGTCTTTTTTCAAACACTCATCCTGTGAGGTTTCTATAGTGGCTGGTATTAATACAGTCCGCCTTACTTGAGTTGTGAGGAATATTTCTTTGACTTGTGGAGATCAATAAATTCATTTATCATATAACTAAAAATATTTGTTCTTTTTCGATAAAAAAAAAAACACTTACCAACAATACGTAATTATTTTCTCATATAACACATTAGCCTATTTGAAATTTATTTTAAATTTTTGGTATAAAGACTGGTTTTTTACATGTAGTGCATACTTTCTGTAATACCTAAACTTAAATACACAGATCGCAACTGTAAATGTGTGAGTAGGGTCATGAACTCTCAGAATTCCATAAATTAATGCTATCTTTTAATTGCGGTGATTTTTATTCGTTATTTCACATCGATATAAAGTAGGGAGGATAAAAATAGGGTAGCACCCCCTAAAGAAACAATCCTCAACAATCGTATAATATTCATAAGTTTCACTCTAAAATTTGTCATTTTTTTTTAACTTCATTTCGCTTAGTACATTACGTTTTCCGTGTACCATTATACCTACGTTCTTATACTTATATTTTTTTTTTCTTGTTCGTATATGGCTGAGCTAACACGCGAGTTATTTGTATATATAGGCTGCATTATTAATCCTCGAGAAAATCGTGGCGTCGTGTTCACGCGGGAGAAAAAAAAAATTACGTTCTCCCTGCGGTGCGATAAAGCCAACGGTATTATTACGATAGCGGCGCAATGTCGCCCAATTTACAGAATGATAATGCATATAGATATATAGATTACTCTATTTTTTTTTCTTTCGTTGCCTCTTTGGGGATTATTATAGTTGACAAATACATTTCGTGTTTTCTAATAAAGTGATACGCGAATAAATAATTGACATTATGAAAATACCGAGAAAACGCGTATAGATAATATAAAAACGGCCGGGTTTAAAGACGCGTCGTTCGGTTAAACGAAGAAATGATGAAGAAAAACGAAAGAGAGAGAAAGAGAGAATAGGTTCCTCATTACGAGTAAAGTTAAATTTGCAGCGTCAGCGGACGTTTAAAAGTTGATGACGGATAAGAACGAAATTCAAAGTCTATGCGAGTGCGTGTGCGCATCTTATCGATCTTAAATGTGCACCGACATGCGTGCGTGTCGACCAGCAGCTCGATAGAACCAGCCCTTCTCCCTTTTCTTCGACGTTACACTTTTTTTTTATGTCTGCGTGTATTTCTCATGTATATATACACTATCTCGCAGCAGGTTATACTGCCATTGAAAATCACGATTTAACATGCGGTTTACAGCGATATGTATATACAGATTGTACGATGTTAGATTTTGGAGATATTACTATAATTGTATTGTGTAGTTAACGAATAATGCCGCGTAAACGAGAATTTTAAAATGAACGTGGGTCGATGGGAAACGTGTACGAGTTGTTTGATATTTTAAAGGAAGGGCGATTGAAATATCGCTAAATTCTTTATAAACCTTATAACATCCAATAATACTCTTACACGAGTTGAGGATACACCATTTCTTTTTTTGTATACTACAGAATTGATTATGCGCGTTATTTTTTTTTAACGAAATATAATAATAAACTTCATCTTAATATATACATAAAAATTATATGTAAAAATTACTCAAGTGCTCCAGTAAATTTTACTGAAGTAACTGTATAGTAAAATTTTTTGGACTAAAATTTTAGTAATACTTATTTAAGTACATAAAAGATTTATATGTACAATTTTGTCTGATATTTACATTATAATTACTCAAGTAATAGTTTGGATATAGCATGAAAATAGTGTATTCGCACACACACACACACATATATATATATATATGCGTGGTTCTCTGTGACATCGAAGATGAAAAAAATAAATATTGCTATAACTGTGGGAATATGTTTTAGAGGTATCCAGTAGTTCTCCTGAATTTTTTCAGATTTTTTCTGGGCCATTATTTTAAGTTACAGAGAGTCAAAGTTGACATTGTAGCACTTTTTTGCATTATATGCCCATTTTCATGAATTTTTAGCTCCCAGGGGATGCATTTTTCACTAAAAACATAAGTATGACTTTTTTTGTAAAATTTTCCGAACTTTTCATTAAAAATACTTTTAAAGACATAAATGTATGCTGTCACACTCTTCTAAGCCATTTAAACCTTAAATGGTGAAAATCAGCAATTCTGCTCCGGACTCTGGCAACCTAATACTGTCTAAAAGATGTCTTTTTATAGTCAGAAACTGCCTAAAAATTTCCAGAGTGGGTCTAAATCATTAAGATCACTTATGGTCAAAATATCCGGGAAAAGTGCCCGAAATATTAATAGAAATGTATATTTGTTGCCTTATAACGATGAATCTAGTAGCATGATCATTGCAAAAAAATTTATGCACTTACCTTGGAATGGTAGAAAAGTATCTCCACTTGTTTCAGTATCCATCTTATCCCCTGTAAGCTGCTAAAAATACAAATATTATTATAAAATTATAAAAAATTATTATTTAATCATTTATAATGCTGGATTTTTAGTTTTACATCCCTTACAAGAATTATAATACTAATCTGAAGGATTACTATAAAAGTATCAACATTATTATTATTATTATTCAGCAATACATTGTTTAGATTTCACAAACTTGTCACTGTCACGTTATCGTATTATTCATTATAATTATATATCCGATTTATTTATATATCTTTTGTATTAAATACGTATATTCAGTTATTGTTATAATAATGTTTATATATTTATAGTAATCCTTCAGATTAGTATTATACTACTTGTAAGGGATGTAAAACTAAAAACTCAGCATTATAAATGTTTAAAAATTAATTTTTTGCATTTGTATAATAATATTTATATTTTTAGCAGCTTACAGGGGATTAGATGGATACTGAAACAAGTGAAGATACTTTTCTACCACTTCAAGGTAAGTGCACTAATTTTTTTGCAATGATCATGCTAATAGATTCATCGTTATAAGGCAACAAATATACATTTCTATTAATATTTCGGGCACTTTTCCCGGATATTTTGACCATAAGTGATCTTAATGATTTAGACCCACTCTGGAAATTTTTAGGCAGTTTCTGACTATAAAAAGACATCTTTTAGACAGTATTAGGTTACCAGAGTCCGGAGCAGAATTGCTGATTTTCAGTATTTAAGGTTTAAATGGCTTACAAGAGTGTGATAGCATACATTTATGTCTTTAAAAGTATTTTTAATGAAAAGTTCGGAAAATTTTACAAAAAAAATCATACTTATGTTTTTAGTGAAAAATGCATCCCCTGGGAGCTAAAAATTCATGAAAATGGGCATATAATGCAAAAAAGTGCTAAAATGTCAACTTTGACTCTCTGTAACTTAAAATAATGGCCCAGAAAAAATCTGAAAAAATTCAGGAGAACTACTGGATACCTCTAAAACATATTCCCACAGTTATAGCAATATTTATTTTTTTCATCTTCGATGTCACAGAGAATCACCCATATATATATATATATATATATATATATATATCAGTGTAAAATAATTGAATATATTGATGCTATTTCGAAATATTCTTTTATAAATTATTATATAAATATGAGTCAAAATTATGTATATAAATCATTTACGTACTTAACTCAGCATTACTAAAGTTCTAGACCAAAAAATTTTAATATAATTATTATTTATAATTATATAATATAAGAAATATTGTTATTTTAACTATTACCTTGTCTTGTATATATACTAGATTTAGAACAATAATTTTTTAAATATTTTTATTCATCATTTATTACGATGATTGTCAGATATTCCTGTCACAATTCATGACCGATACGATATATAAGGAGCATGTGTATTACACGGAGAGAAAAGTTTGAGTAAATTTTACTAAAATATCACTAGTGCGGCAACAGACAAGAAATGATTGAACTTTACTAAGAAAACTAATAAGTTTTACTAAAAGTTTGGGAAAATTTACTAAAATTTTTCTCTTAATGTAGCCAATCATATAACAATCATCATGATCTTTTTTATAGACAAAGAATACGCAACTAATTCTTTTTGTTGCTTGGGGTTATATAGGTGTATATATATATATATAGAGTGAAAAGTTAAACCGCCGATTTTGTCCACCGATAATTTCAGCTCATTGTTCTCGAAAAAGCTCGAGGACACGCACGCGCGTGAGGATCTTTAGAATAGTCGCGATACCGAGCTCTCGCACTCTTTCACGTGTGACTTTTACGAGGCGCAAATATATATATAAATAGATAGATCGGCTCGATAGTGCGTGTCCCCGAAAAGAGCGTCTCGAGATAACGATCGTATCTTCTCATCGCTCTATAGAATTTGTTACATACGTAATTGGCAGTTTTTTTTTCTTTCCTCTCTTTCTCCTCTCATCACCTTTCATTCGTTTACTAGACTGCGCGGGTGCTGCTTCACGTATATTTATACATATACATATGTCGGATGTATCGAAATTTCGCGGAGGAGATTACGATTGTTTTCGTGATTCGCATTTTCGTTACTTTTTAAATTCCTTCGCTATATATAATTGTATATCAATCAGCTTGGTATATCGCAATAAAAAATGTCGTTAAACCGTGATCCGATTCAATAGGTATATGTCTATTCGAACGAACAAAAAGAAACACCGTCGCGAAATTTCGCATATAGATATGTTTAATTCAATAAAGTGTATATACATATACATAGCGATATTTATAACAACGTTAAAGTACTACATCGGCCGATAACGTAGACACCGAAGAATTTCGTGAAAGTCGAAGAAAAAAGAAGGGTGTATAGAAGTGGAGCGAAGCGAAACAGGTTCCGAGATATATCCGTTAATTGGGTATCGACTGGACGAAAGTATATATAGGAGGTGCAGAAAGAAGCGCGAGCTTGCAGTATAAACTATATAGGTAATATAACTTAAACTCTGCAGCTACTAGGAAGACGCTGAAAGGGAAAGAGTAAATGTGTGTGTGTGTGTGTCTATATCCGACTAGGTTTAACACGGAAAAATTGCTCGAACCGAGTTTTTACTTTCTCGTTAAATCTCGGATGTATACGTTCAAATTGGATATAGTAGCGATTAATCAATCGTCTCATAATTTTGGACTTTCGCCAGATTGCAGACTTTTTTTTCTCAAGTTGAAAACATATATATATAAACATTTGGCATAAAAATTGATTATTATAAAACAGATCACACATTCACTTTTACATTTATAATTGCATTGTTAATATATAACATTTTAAATAGTTAATTATACTTATATTTGTATTAAATTTTCGAGGAGGTTTTTATGCCTTTATGGCTTTTTCCCTCTTCTATTTTTGAGCTAATAAATGCATATTAATTTCTGCTCAAATCAGTTTATTTAATTTATTATATAACCTACCTGTTTTTCCTTTATCGTTATATGTAACGATATTGTCAAAAAATATAAATAGTATCAAATAATATATAGATTTACAAAAAACATTGGGAACTCTCCATGTTGGTGAGTTTTCGACACTACAATATTTAATATACTTAAAAAATATATAACTATCTCTTTCTTTATGTTTGTCCAGCGATTATTCCGAAACTACTGGTCTGATATGTATGAATTTTTTTTAATGATTAAGTAATTATCCTCTAGTGGCCCCATTTCATTTTTTTTGTAAATATCAGCTAAATATTCAACTATATATATTTATCTCTTTTCATATTATCCCGCGATTATTACGAAACTGCTAGACAAATTGAGATGATTTTTTAAAAATAATAGCTAACTATCTTCCGGTGGTCTCATTTCACTTTTTGTAAAGATCGATGAAGTATTCACATAGTATTATAGTATATATTCACGCATCCGGGCGAATCTCTCCAAGCTTTTGCTAGGGCACTCCTCGGAACGAATTTTTGACATTTTCTTCCTTGCTAGAGAAAGACGTCACCTTTCTGTCTCGCGTAAACGGTCTTTTCTTTTGCGCGCAGCATCATATGTATTTTGACCCATCATATTATGAAATAAAAAAGGTGAAATAAATAAATTATTTTAAAAAATTACATAAAAATACAATAAAAACGTGAAATAAAAAAATATTATTTAAAAAAAAAAACGATTTTGGAAAACAGTGCTAATTATTATGAAATAATTCATAAAATAAGAAAGTATAAAATAGTTCATAAAAGAATATTTTCGGAAGAATATAAGAATAAGTCGGCGCGAACTTTAAGGATATTCTATGGTTACGTCAAAGTTAACGGAATTTAATGAAATTGAAGTATATTATTTGTAAGAGTGTCAGAAATGTCTATGAAATTTTTCAATATTTTTTTCCGCGCAAATTTTGAAGATATGCGACATAGAAGTTGACTTCTTATACATAGGCTTATATGGAGACTCGGAAAAAATGTGATTGACTTTAGAGTGCGATTGATGAAAAGTGTACAAAATTTAATAAAAAACTAGAAACATCATAAGTGAATATAAATAAAGCGGTATGCAAAATTTGAACCCATGTCACCGCGCAAAAGTTAAAAAAATTAATGAAATCGTTAACAAAAAGTCAAGTTCATGGGCCGTGCAGGGAGCTGCGCGGTCATAGCAACGGTGTGTGCGGAGAGAGGGGAAACTCCCTCTCTTCCCCGCATGGCAAAACACCGTAGAACATCCTTAAATCTGATGTAAAATTTATTTAATACAGTTGGAATTCCAAAATAGTGCGAGCTATTATATTCTTTGCCCGGTATAATTTTTGTGCAGGAGAGCGCCACTCAGGCAATCGCCATCTATCGACTTTTCACAAACTACTATACTATACTATACTACTACACTATATGTCACTCTATATACACTAAATTAGATCGAAAATAATATCACCAAATTTATGTCTGTGTATTACAGGCACATTCAGCGAATTCGAGAATTCGGCGCTGACTTTGAAAATATTATTTTTTGAATTATTTTATACTTTCTTTGTTTTGTGAATCATTTCATAATTTTCAGCGTCCTTATCAAAGTCGACTTTTTTAAAATATTTTTTTTTATTAATTTTTTGGTTTATTAATGTATCCGGAACCATTTTAAAGCTCTCGATAAATTCTATTTTTGGGTAGGTTAAGAAAAGAAATTTAACCTTGCCGATAAAAGGTCGTTAACTTTTAAACATACATGTTATATCCACCAATCATAAAGGTTTATTATTTAAGTGAATTTTATATAATGGAAAAAAGTTGATACAATTTATCTTAACATTTTATCAACATTTTTGTATTTAACATGTATAATAAAAGATTGATAAGTTATGAGATATAAGATCTTAAATGTGGACAGAAAGTCCAATTTTTTAAAAAATATATAATTTTTTATTAGCTACAGTATTAACAGCAATTTATACGGTGGTCCAAAATTATTTTTAGTTGATTAATGCCATAAAAAATCAATTTCAAATTTTGACTTGACCAGTTGACGCGAAACATCCCATATACGTATATGCTTACGTGGGTCAACGTATTTCCTTAATATGTAGTGCGTTGGACAGTAAAGGTTTGTACGCAAGGTTAAGTATAAGAGTCTTTATTGGGAAGTGTGTACAGGTCGACGGAATCAGAATATCTGGCCATCGAGATGCGGCCTGTCTTCTTCGGCTTGTCTTCTTACGAGGGGCACTGCGAGTGCGTTTTACGTTGCGGGCCTCGGAGTTGGACTGTAACAATATACGTTTAATATACTTTTAAAATTGTCTGGAATAAAGTTTAACCGTATAATCATACATATAATGTAGAGCGGCCGAAATACCTATGTAAAAGCTACGTTTTTACATATCAGGCACGAGCGTCATATTAGTTTAATAAAAAAAGAATAATTAAATATTTAGAAGTTACCATAAAAATAAAATTCAGCCAAACATCGGTCAAAAATTGACTGAATTTTTCGATCAACTTGTTTACATGCACATGTACGTACACACATACGTACATTTTCAAAAACGTTTAAAATTACTTATATTCATGGCAAAATGTTTTTATGTATGTATATATATAAACAATTATTCATGGTATTAAATTTTTTACGACGGAGAAGATTTAAGGCACCCCCATGCAACGGTCATCGTACCTAAAAATTAATTTAAACGAAGACTACTGTATTTATATATTTCGACACGAAGATATTTAAATTAGTTAAATCTTACCGCAATGTATAGAGTATACGCACACCTAAAAGGTTCTATTATACCAACAGTGTATATATATAAATATATACACAATGTGTACATTAACAGTAAGCATATAGCATGATCAAAAGTAAAAAGGCTATTTACAGTTAACCGTAATAAGTGCAAGACCTCATATATACTCTTGAGATAAAAATCGGTAAAAGTACTGGAAGAAGCTCAACATCTTTAGACGATCAGGCGCATAATGCGAATATCCATCTAAAACCATTATCCCATCTTATTATTATACGCACGTATATATACATATATATATATATATAAACACACATACATCTACAACGTTTTACCGTTGAACAACGTATATGTATATACATATAGCTATAGTATATGCGTATATATATATATGTATGAAAAGGAACCTACCGGCGTTAACTACATTTATTGTGGAAAGCCCGCGGGCGTCGATAAAATTATCGGACATTTCGATCCTATATGACCAAGAGAGAGAGAGTGATGTATATATATGAAAGAGGGAGAGAGGGAGAGAGACAGAGAGGAAGATACGGAAGGTGGAAATAATTTGCGCGATCGGTATAGGGATGTTAGTGGCGTGATGTTATCAAAGAGGGGCTATATAATTGGTGGTCAGGTTTGCATGAAACTATATTTAGGAAGAAGAGTTGTGAGTACGCGCGCTAACGTTAGAATATAGCCCGAGAGAGAGAGAGAGAGAGAGAGAGAGAGAGACCATCATCAACCGCGGGTTTCGGAAGTATGCGGGAGTACGAGAACTTGCGACCGGAGCCTCTTTCTCTCTCTCTCTCTCTCTCTCTGTTTCATATGTGCGCACAGCGAGGGAAAGAGAAAGAGCGAGGTCAGAAGAGGCCTCTTAACGTCACGAAAGCCACGAATTATTACGCCATTCCGGTCACTTATGGGGTGAGGGGTGCGACCCGCTCAGCTATTATCGAATATCTCTACCAGTTCTACCTCCGTCGTTCCACTTTTACCCTAACCTATTCTCGTGTTTAGATCTTTTACTCTTAAATGTATTAATTCAATTCTCAGTCTATATGTATAATATATACGCGTCTCTGTATAATACGTAGAACTTACCCGCGTACCAAAATTTAATTTTATATGAACATTATATACACTTTAAGTTTGGCTAAACTTCATATGTATATAACCTTGGCCAATCAGACTTAGCCGAACTTGTATAAAAGTTTATATAAGGTTTAGTTAGAGTTTAATAATCGTTTTTTATATATAACTTTAAAATATATACCTCATATCAAACAAGAAAATTTTGTAATTTAAAATAAAAATTTTATAAGATAGGTTTTCTAATGCAAAAATATGAAGAGAGCCAAAGTTATAGACCCTAATGCTCCTTTTTCCAAAGTTATGTGCTACCAGACCAAATTTTCAAAAAATTCCACTTCCACTTTGATTGCTTATAACTGATCAACCACTTAATTCAGTTATTATTAGAATTTGGTTTAAACAAAAAGCTCAGATCAAATATAGATATACGATTTAAAACAAAATAACCTCGAATCCGTTTATTTGTCAAAAATTTATAAAGAAAATGACAAGTAACAAAATTTTAGACCTACACCTGAACTATACACCTGACTACACCTGAAAGGTGTAGGACAATTTGATTCTAAAATGTGATTAAAATTCCTTACAATTTGTCTTTCTTTTATTTTACTTTAAATGGACGGAAGTAAGTTTATTTTTTAAATCGTATTTATTTGATCTGAGTTTTCTTTTAAAATGAAATTCCAATAGCTATATATATATAAAGCGGTTGATTAGTTACATATAAGCAATAAGATTGGAAACGGTATTTTTTTGATAAAGGAGCGTTAGGGTTTAAAACTTTAACTTATTTCTTCATATTTACACATAAGAAAACGTGATAATAGTGAAGTTTAGCGAAACTTAAATTTTCCATAAAAAATTGAATTTTTTTACGCATTTCATGCAATTATATACTGTATTTTCCATTAGGATCGGAAAGAGTGCAGCGTAATTGTATTTACATCAAGCTCCTCCGCACAGAGGAACAATCAAAACAATAGGAAAATAATCGTACAAGTCGGACTAGCGTGAAACAAGGACGGTAACAACAACGAGGAGTTCCCTTCGCCGCGAGAGAACATCGATCCATAACGATCTCCAAGCTAAAACAGGTATCGAACTCCGCAATTTATACATGTGCGCGCGTCTGTGTAACAAAAAAAAGAAGGAAAAGAAGGAATTGAAAGCCGAGAAAAATAAAGGGAAAAGGGTACCGTATATACATATATACATATATACATATATATATATATATATGTAGAAGAGAAGAAACGAGTCTCGTCGACAGTGTCGCGAGCGCGCACGAAAGACCCATCGACAGTCCCACATGAGCGAGCTCGCGTTCGCGCTCACGCGCTATTATTACCCGTCCAATTATCGGCGAACTCTCTTGTTCTCCTCTCTCGTCGTCGTCGTCGTCGATCGCAGAAATCGATAGCGCGGCTTATCCACACGACCGCCACGCAGAACAACAACAACGAACAAGCGAATTCCCTCTTTCTCTCTCTCTCTCTCTCTCTTTCTCTCCCTCGTTCTCTTCTTTACCTATGCCTTTCACGATCGAAATTCCTGAAGCGGTTGAGTGTATACGTATGTACATGTATGTACGAAAAGGGGGGAAAATCCACTATGTATAAGCGAAAAACGTGGTGACCCGAATGTATCGGCAGATGATACTGGTCAATAGGCTCTCCTCGAAAAAAAAAATGAGGCTAAGGAGCTACCGCTACTGTGCATAGTCTCTCGATTCTGTATACGAGAGAAGAATGGTGAAAGATGGATTCTGCATGCGTGCATATACTACACTGAGAAAAGTAATTATTTGGAAGAAAGAATCTTCGTTAACTGTTAAGAAATGTGGATTGAAATATGGCGAAAGGCACACGACTTAATAATAAAGTTTTCTATCACTTGATTTGGAAAGATGCACATTTCATTTAAATTGACTTTATAGTTAAGATACAAATCATTTACAGGTAAAAATTGTGATTTTGATACGAGTTCAGTGAATTAATTAGTTTTCACAATTGACATGTATTAAATTTAAATTAAATATGATTATATTAAAGAAAATGAATAAGAATAAATAAATTGAGATTAAATTTTTACATATTTATAAATAATAATTTATTTGTATATTATAATTCAAATCAAATAAGTGTTTTGCGTGCAATTATAAATTTTCTAAAAATGATTTTTTTTTCTTCAAGCCATATTTCCTAACTATTAATAATTATGTACTTCATACAAGATAATGGATATTTTTCTTTTACAAGAAAAAGTATGTAATAGTAAAGGAATATTTCTTAATTATTAAGAAATCGACATTTGGTACAAATAAATTAAAATTTTACGTTACGAAATTCATGGTTTCTTTGAATGAAAGAAACGTTTTTCTCACTGTACTACTACATCATGTTCTTTAGATATCGCTAAAAATCAAATATATCTTTCCTTCTTACACATCTATTGGTCGAGTGTAAACTGCAAGATGTACGTGTACATACACACGATACAGACATATGTAATATGATATATGGAAATTTTTTTTTATATTTAAATGTTTTTTTTTATAATTTAGTTTCATTTTTCACGTAAATGAACGCAAATATATAATCTTTTAATAAAGAAACTCCTGTATGTTTATTTTTTTTTCATATACTCAAATTTTCCATCGACGTGACATTATATTTTTTTACACGCATGCTCGAGATATCCCGTTTAAAAACCAAGTAAAACATTTGAAATTTCGTCGAAATAATACTCGACTGAAAGTTTAATAAAACGAACATTCAAAGAACGTTTTTTTCAATCGTACTTTATTTACCTATCCCACGACTCGTTTTTTTTTGTCGTTGAACCTTCACTCCCCGTACAGAAAAAAAACTTTTTCGTAACAATAAAAGTTGCAATAAAAGCAACTATACCAATCTGAAACTTATTTCGTTCCCCTTCATCCGCATCGGTAGCCGTGAAAATTCACCCCAAAATTTTGCTTTTCCTACACAGGTATATACATATACGCACCTATACAATTCCCATCATCGATGTATCGCACTGGCAAAAAAAAAGGATAAAGAAAATATACGTAGGTAATGCGAACAATTACATCTCGAGAATAGTAAATTATAAATGATACAATATATATGATAAAACGATCCGAAGTATAACAGTAAACAGCGTTAGAATTGTAAAATATAATCTCGGAGTAAATCCCAGGGAAGGTTTGTCAGGTTGGCGTGCGTGATAGTCGAACGAAAAATAAAAGACGGGCGCGCATCAACACCCCGAGAGAATTTCCATGGCAAATTGCCGGCCGTTCCCGAATATGCATGACGCGCATTCATTCACCCTCTCTCGGTGTGTAAAGCGCGTGTGTGTGTATGCACACGAACACACGTATATATAGACAGACGCGGGCGTTAGAGGATAACAAAAACTGTCGAGTCACGGTGAGTTCCAGGCAAAGCGATGCTAAGTGCACAATTTTTTTTTTCTCTTTGTCCACCGCGCCTGGAAGATAGAGACGCGCACATCAGAGGGAAGGAGAGGTTTAGTACAGAGATCCGCGAGGGGAGAATTATGTATATAGCGAGTCACACACGGGTGACGAGCGTAAACACAGCTTGTGATGCTCATTCAACAATATACGTATACGAGGTACGCGCCCTTATGTGAAACTCCAAGTTGCCCTTGTGCTACACCGAGATTTTCGAGAGGGAATATTGTGGAAGGTTTTCGGAAGGTAAACTGTACTTATCTCTATAAGGAAGGGACTAGACACCATTTCCTACTATAAAAAGATGTATATATGGGGTGTAGCACAAGAAACGGTGAAAGGGTTTCACCGCGTGTACTATTCTACGAAGAGTCAAAAAAAAGAAGATTGATAGCTTTGGATTGCTCTGTTAGCTTTATGGTAATACCCATATTTCGTAGATTTTTAGATACTAAATGCCTTGAGCCATTGTACGACATTCTGAAGGATACATTGTATACATTTTCGATTTTGGATACATTATATGTACCTATTGTAATATGTCCTTCTCGTGATTGGAGAAAATGTGGTACTCTATATGTAATCTACTAAATTGAGAACAAGGGTAAACGTTGTACACGTTTTAGTTGATTATTATAAACTATTCGAATTAAAAAAAACTCCTGATGTGTAAAGTTTAAACAATTACTTGAAAGAATAATCACAAAAATTTTCAAATACATCCAAAAATTGATGTCCTGCAAGCAGCATTTGGCACCAAACACTAATTTTCAATACATTTGTTTTACATATATTTAAAATAATTATGTCATTTTCATAAAGATGAAAAGCAAAAAAAAGCCCTTAAGTGCTGTTTACTGAATAAAAAATAAAATTGAATTAAATATTGAATTTGCTTGCCACATTGGATCCACAATCTTGAATTTTAAAAATTTAATGTGTCAAATTCGTGATTAGCACGACCTTAATATAAACCAAAGTCGAATGCTTCTTAAAAATGAAATAAAAATAGAGTTAAAAGAAATAAAAATTCATTAAAATCTGCTATAATTAAAATTTTTTAGTTTTATAATTGATTGATTAGTTAAAACAAGATGCGAATAAACTTAAAAAACTACGGGAATAAAAGTGTTCGTCAAATACTTTTGGTCGAATACTTGTTAAAACTGCTTTAAGTGTCTTAAACCTAGTTTAATTTCGCAGACATCACTTTTTTGTTTCACCTCTATTATTATTTCATTTTCAAAAAGTATTCGATGAAAAGTTACAGGCGAATACTTGACCATCTCTAATATAAACTTTGTATGCACGTTTACTTTGATTAGGATGGATTATATAATGTTTTAATGTGTTTGATAATATAAATAATTTTATATGTTTGATACCCGTATTGGATTGGCCATTTTGAACAATAAGAAATATTAAGCATCTTAATTGATTAGACTAAAAATTAGGATGGATACGAAATCAAGTGAAATTGACTATAAAGCCTTTATAGTACATTTGACTAAAGTAAACCAGTAATATTAACTTAATCACCTTAAAAATCGATCTTTAGTAAATTTTACTTACGTATCCAGTAATATTAATACTTAAGTTTTTGTTAACTTTGAGCGCGAGACGAGGAGTCACAGTAACGTTCGGTGGCTCCTGCCGTTCGGACACGGCAATGATTCACTTCACCTCAAATGGACCCAATGATTCACTTCACCCACTAATAAAGGTCATACAGTAGGCTACGATCCTCGGAATCGAGACGATGCGGTAGAATAGGTTCTCTTAGGTTTCGATATATCCATTATACATATATACGTTTCGATACAGATGCGCCTTCGTCTCTCTAGATATCCTTCCATCATTCTTGCGCGCCTTGATCCAACGATTTTCTTAGAACAGTATAATTAAAACCGTTAATTAAAATTATATTCGTCTACAACGTTGGCTGTTAAATAATACCCAAATACACGTACTAAATCCTTGAAAGATCGTTAACTTCTTGGCTTCTCGCATACTGCACCACCTCTTCCTGGACATTCACAATTAAATCCGCTTATCTTCGCAGTAGCACATCCATTCATACTCTTTAAAAGAGAGAGAGAGAAAGAAAAAAATGGATGGTATAGGGAAGAAGAGAGGAGAATAGAACCCACAAAGGCGCAAATAGTAAAGGAATATAATCACTGCACAGGGAAACAGCAGGGAAGAAAAGTGAGCGCAATAGTGAAAAGAAAGGCGCATGCATATAGCGGATCTACTGGGGATTAGACGCGACGCGGCTTGGTGTGACGTGTCCTGGAAAAAGCAAACCCCTGACAGCTTAATGCCCGATCAAAATCCGAGACGTACGTTTAAATCCCGCCCACTCACCTTCTCGACTACCGCGAATTCTTCCCTATGTACACATATATTCTTTTCCTCCCGTACGTTGCATTCTCCTTTTTCCGATATACTCAGCTCACACTCCCCTTTACCTATATATATATATGCATATTATTCTTTACCCCAGAGCGCGTTTTGCATTTCTTTCTTCTTTATTTTTACCTTTTTTTTTCTTGCACATCCTCCTCTTGAACTTGTGTGTGTGTGTGCGTGACTCGCTCAGCTGATATTCCCAAGGGAAACGCGCTTAGGTGCATCCCGAATAAAGCTGGTGATCGGTGTGAAGGTGTGGATGTGTAATGCGTCTCTACCTCGAATGCTCTCTTTTCGAGGTACAGATGTGGCGTTGACGATGCGAATTTAGGACACTTTATAACCTTCGCAATTTTAGAAAATTGTCTTGTTGGTATTTATGTACCTTGTGATTTTCAACGAAATTACTTAAATACAAAATCTAACGTACGATATGATTCAACATGTAGCTATACATCAATATTCGAGGATTATCATTACCTGAACCAATGGCTTTAATCTTCGAATTTAGTAAATCCTCGTTATATCGTTATATAGTTATATATATTAACGAACAGGTCGTTCAAGAGTAACTTCACACGTTACATCAATACACATCAAAAACCATTCACTTCAAACTAAATCAATATAATATTTGGTAAATTATATGTATACACATATATATATAGATTTGCATTTGTAAATAAATAAATAAAAAATGAAAAAATTATCACTTTCAATAAATTATATAAATAAATATACCAGGAATCTCGCATGTTCTCTTTTTCTTTCAGAAATAATGCTATACGTATACCTAGAATTTCTCGTGGGTAAATTACGTAAATTAGCGTTAAAATTATTAACAATTAAGGTAACTCCGCAACAATTAAGCTAAATTGCAAATTGTGCCTCGTATTTCATTAACCGTGGTACTTGCGTGCGAAGCTAAAGTTTTTCCATGCGCAACCTTGCAACTTATATATGAAAATACAAAAAAAAAAAATATATGTACGGTGCACCGGCAGCAATGATCGTGCACGCGCATTCTCGAATAGGGCCTCCATTGTTTGCACTAAGAGATAATGCGTGGCTTATCGTTTTCATACACGGAAATACCGCGTGCTTGTATATATACGTATATATATACCTAGAACAACGCCGCACCGGGACGACGACATCGAAAATAAGTTACCTTTTTTTATTCTCGCTTTTTTTTGTCTCTTATATTTATAGTTATTGATAAGGTGTTCGGTGAGTTCGTTAAACTTATAACCCACTTTGTTTTAATTAAAAAATGTGCACGAAACGAATGTATAATAATCATATTTTTTAATAATTAATTTTTTTGTCGATTGTTTAGTAATTTAAATTCAATCAGAATTGTTTCGATTTTACAGTCCACAAACTGTACAAAATAATGAAATATTTTCTATAAGAAAGTATAAAAATAATAGAAAATTACATAAATAAATTTTTTCGATGATTATACTTGTCTTGCACCTTCCATTGTTGATTTAAAAACTTAAAAGTATTTTTTTTCTATTTCTTAAGGGCCACGTAGGTTTCTTAGATTAAATATAAACAATTATAAATAAACAGGTAAAAGGACCTGTTAAGCAAAATAAAGTATGATAAGATAAATGATAAAAATACCATTTTTTACTAAACCCAAAATCATATTACCACTCGTAGAAAACTGTGATAAAATTACTCAAATTCTAAAAAAAAATATAATTTTATGACGCTGCCGGAAATAAACTCCGGAAAGTTTAAAATCAATTGTAAAATTAGGGAAAGATAGGAGAAAATTTTTAGACATACATAACGTTGGAGATTAATTTAAATGTAAAAATTGTCCAGCATCATATATTAGTGAAACAAAAAAACAGTAATAATTCGAATAAACGAATATAGGTATAAAAATAGTAAAAATGATGAATTGATGATTTGAGCACATCAGTTAAAATTTAATTCATTTTATTGTATTTAACCATATAAAAAAATAATTATTTCAGGTATATGATCCATATTAAAAAAAATAAAAATATAGTATAAGTAAGAAAGTGGATGTATATTCACTGAATAAAGCTTATTTACATCTTCTAAGAAATTAAAAATAAAATTTTTAATTATGATAAATCACCCGTGGGTTTACATTTTGCACCTATTTGACACCAATTTGTATATAAATATAGGTAAACATTGTCGTTGTGTTGATTTTATAAAATTTTGTGTTATTCGTGTTTGATTGTGTTATGCAATAATAATAATGGTTTGTCTAGCCTGATTGGCGAATTTCGCCAACGAAACGTTGCATATAACGTAAACAAATGGTTTCTTTATTTATATAAACTGAAAAACGAGCTGAAAAATCTACGTGGACCTCTAGAAATTGAATAATATTACTTTTTACTTACAAATTTTTTTCTTATAATTAAGATATTATTTTTTATATTTTAACGGACTGTAAAACCGAAATAATTATGTTGTAATTTATAGTTATGTTTGTCTCTTACAAATTCTCTAAATAATTAAAATGATAATGACGACTTTTGAAAATGTATATATATATATGGGTGGTTCTCTGTGACATCGAAGATGAAAAAAATAAATATTGCTATAACTGTGGGAATATGTTTTAGAGGTATCCAGTAGTTCTCCTCAATTTTTTCAAATTTTTTCTGGGCCATTATTTTAAGTTACAGAGAGTCAAAGTTGACATTTTACCACTTTTTTGCATTATATGCCCATTTTCATGAATTTTTAGCTCCCAGAGGATGCATTTTTCACTAAAAACTTAAGTATGACTTTTTTTGTAAAATTTTCCGAACTTTTCATTAAAAATACTTTTAAAGACATAAATGTATGCTATCACACTCTTGTGAGCCATTTAAACCTTAAATAGTGAAAATCAGCAATTCTGCTCCGGACTCTGGTAACCTAATACTGTCTAAAAGATGTCTTTTTATAGTCAGAAACTGCCTAAAAATTTCCAGAGTGGGTCTAAATCATTAAGATCACTTATGGTCAAAATATCCGGGAAAAGTGCCCGAAATATTAATAGAAATGTATATTTGTTGCCTTATAACGATGAATCTATTAGCATGATCATTGCAAAAAATTTTGTGCACTTACCTTGGAGTGGTAGAAAAGTATCTTCACTTGTTTTGGTATCCATCTAATCCCCTGTAAGCTGCTAAAAATACAAATATTATTATAAAATTATAAAAAATTATTTTTTATACATTTATAATGCTGGATTTTTAGTTTTACATCCCTTACAAGAATTATAATACTAATCTGAAGGATTACTATAAATATATAAACATCATTATTACAATAACTGAATATACGTATTTAATACAAAACATATATAAATAAATCGGATATATAATTATAATGAATAATATGATAACGTGACAGTGACAAGTTTGTGAAATCTAAACAATGTATTGCTGAATAATAATAATAATAATAATGTTGATACTTTTATAGTAATGCTTCAGATTAGTATTATAATTCTTGTAAGGGATGTAAAACTAAAAATCCAGCATTATAAATGTATAAAAAATAATTTTTTATAATTTTATAATAATATTTGTATTTTTAGCAGCTTACAGGGGATTAGATTTGGATACTGAAACAAGTGGAGATACTTTTCTACCACTCCAAGGTAAGTGCACAAAATTTTTTGCAATGATCATGCTAATAGATTCATCGTTATAAGGCAACAAATATACATTTCTATTAATATTTCGGGCACTTTTCCCGGATATTTTGACCATAAGTGATCTTAATGATTTAGACCCACTCTGGAAATTTTTAGGCAGTTTCTGACTATAAAAAGACATCTTTTAGACAGTATTAGGTTACCAGAGTCCGGAGCAGAATTGCTGATTTTCACTATTTAAGGTTTAAATGGCTCACAAGAGTGTGATAGCATACATTTATGTCTTTAAAAGTATTTTTAATGAAAAGTTCGGAAAATTTTACAAAAAAAGTCATAGTTATGTTTTTAGTGTAAAATGCATCCCCTGGGAGCTAAAAATTCATGAAAATGGGCATATAATGCAAAAAAGTGCTAAAATGTCAACTTTGACTCTCTGTAACTTAAAATAATGGCCCAGAAAAAATCTGAAAAAATTCAGGAGAACTACTGGATACCTCTAAAACATATTCCCACAGTTATAGCAATATTTATTTTTTTCATCTTCGATGTCACAGAGAACCACCCATATATATATTATTTTAGGGTTAACTATACATTAATAATAATAAATTAATGTACCTCAGCTACAAATTAACAAATAGTTATAAAAATGTATTCCTTATAGGTGTAGTACGCTTTATTCCTAGAGTATATTGTATATGTATACAGGTTATTTTAAAGCCTTTAGGATCGAAGGGGAATGAAGTCACGGAGGTGAAAAAGGCAGATGAAATAAGAGCAACAACGGCACCTGCACTCGGAACAGGAGTAGAAATCTATAAGGAAAACAGCTGGATGGGAAAAGGAGAAGCATTGGAAGATGTTGGAGAAACGTAAAGCCGATGGTCCTTTCCCTTAGGATTTGAAAATGCAATGCATGTACAGTCGCCATGGAAGTTACGTATTGCGAATAAAAAATTCCTTCGTACATATATATATATATATTTTCTATAAATATATGACTTTAAAATTCGTTCTTACTTTTCATAAATTTTGTTTTTTATTTTAATATTTAACACTTGTAGAAATTGAGGTAGTCGAGTTTGTCGGAAATATTATTTATTATTAAACTATACCCGCGGATATCGAAAGTAACATTTTATTTAAATATATAATGCGCCATTGAGGTATATGTACGAACCATTGAAACATGCGTCGCGTACAAATGAAAAATAAATGTTTTTTTTTTTAAATGACTACGTAAAAAATGTAAAACACTATATCGACATAAGATAAAATTTATGTGTAGATCAACGTATTTCAACGAAACTGTATTCCCAAACTTGGAAAAATTATATTAGACATTTGTGTAAAGTTCTGGTATAAACTAAAAATAATGTCTCAGGTGAAGTTTAAAAATATATTTCTTTTGTACGTGTAAACATTTGAGTATTAAAAAAATACAATGTTGTTAATCTGAAATTCAAACCGCCGAGTTTCTGCTTGAGATTAAGGGTATAGTTTAAAATAAAGGACAAGTAACGATTCTCGAGTATGCGCTGCGATTTCGTTGACGAGTATATATGCAACCGACCCTTGACAAACGCCAAAGCTCTGTCGACTTTTGATGCATATAGTTCGAGACTTGTTATACCCGGTAGATTTTATGTAAGGTCGAAGGAGAGTTATACGTGTGTATATGTGTGTGTGTGTGTGTGTATATAAAAGAAAATATGGCCGGTAGCGCGTCGATCTCCCAACGGAGCAAAGCCTCAAGCTTAGGGATGTAAGCTCCTCAAGGCTGCATTTCACTCTATTCCTATCTTTATCCTTCTCTATTCTAGCTCTTCTTTTTCGTTCGTAGACACATAAAATTTCCGGTGAAAATCACGACTCCAAATTTCATCAGGTAGCAATTTCCACTAATTTGTGAAGATTCTCCTCGGTTTTATAACACGCATCTACAGATGTCGGACTCGGAAAATGGTCATTTTTAATATTGTTTTTATAAATGAAAGAATAAGCATAGAGGGCGCCTGCTCTGTGTTCTCTCGCCGCGGTTTCGTTAGTGCGTTCGAGCGTTTCATCGCACTCACTCTCCTTAGGTCCTTTGACGAGATAAGACGTGCTTGTAAATTCATATGATATAAGTATTATTAAAGGAAGTGTTTTATTAAGTGCTTGTGTTTCTCTGTCGCCCAACTCACAACATCCATCAGGTTATCGGCCCGAAAGCACAAAAGTGATACGCCTTCACTGCGCATAGAAAAGCAATCTGCTATAGGCAGAAAAAGGAAAATATCAAGAAAATGTCGGACGAGGAAACGAAATCGGATAACGCCGAGAGGGAAGAAATCCAAGAGATGTGTAAGTAAAAATGCTTTATTAAAGTGGAAGGTTAAATGAAGGTAAGGAAAGTTTTCGCGTGATTGTGTAAAGTATAAAAGAAGGACAACAACAGTTACTATTAAAAAGGAGAAAAAGACGATGCGAATGTAACTTAAAATAAAAAGACAGTGATGAGTACAAGTTCTATTTTAATAACTAAAAGAAAAAAAAATAATATATGCGCTGTTAATTACGTGGATGTGGTAAACGACACGTGTTTACAAATAAGTCGAAAAACAGTCGAAACGCGAAAACAAAACCTATCCGTTAGCGATTCCTGGAATCGCAGGTCTGGGCAAGAAACCGGCACGGCGCTGAGGTCGCGATCGGGGAGGTGAGCTGTACATGTCAGCGCGCTGTGTATATGCAGAGATGAGCAGTGCATGAAGAAGGGGGAGAGACGAGTAAGAATAGAGAGAGAAGGAATATAGCGGCGCCGCGGAATATAGATATAGCTCGAGCAAGTAAAGGGCGATACGATGTGTTGAGTTGTGTATATCTCTCTCTTTCTCTCTTTTCTGTCGTATTCTTGAACATGAGAATCGGCGTTACGGCGCGGTATTTTTACGCGTTTGAATGCGATTGCTTGAAGGGACGCCTTCGAGTTTATACGCAGAAGTAAATTAATGTCGATGTGTATGTGCTATAAAGACAGGTTAAATGATGCGAATAATTTGAATTAAACATTGGTTTTCTAACCTAAAAACAAAGAGGTGTATAAGCTAAATGTATATATATACTGTGTAAAACAAACATTAATTTAAACGATTTACAGCTGAACAATCGTTGTCGGAACTTTGGGACATTTTGAATAAATGGTTTAAACTTGACGTCAATCATCAAGGAGAGAAAGTAACCTTGACTATACGAGGGGATATCCTGACTATATTAACAGAATCAGGAACGAAATATGTAACAGGTGAGGTGTAAATAAAAAGCTGACAATATTCTAAAAGAGAAGTTTTACACTTTGATACGTATAGTTATAGGCTAGCATGTAACTAAGTTAAAATATACGTAATTTGACTTGGCAATCTAATTAATTTAATTAGTGTTGTTTGAACTTTGCAGATTAAAGGTTGAAACTTTAATAAATTTAATAATAATAATTTTCCGAGAGTTGACTAGTGTTTGTCTATTTGAGTACAAATTGTCATGATCTAGTTAACTTGAGTGTTCATACAAGAGATTCGAGTGCGTGTCCTTGTATGTCCACTCTTTTGATTTTAGCCATACCTGTGTTCGGCCAACTGATTTCAAAAATACAGTTCTTGGCATTTACTACACATACGTGTATTATATACATTAAATCAAATATTGATTAATCTGACTGTTTACAGAAAAACGAATGCTGACAGATTGCAAATGGGAGAATCTAATTGAAAAGATTGAAGATCAATTACTCGATGATCAGCCATTCGAAATGCCAGGAACCACCTCGGAAGCAGGCGCAACCATTGAAAATGACGAGAGACAAGAAGAAGCGAAGGGAGAGGTGAAAGAGGGGAAAGAGGGGAGTGTACCAATAAATAAACCCGGGAAAATCGAGACAGACAAAGAGGAGAATGAGATGAAATTGAAAGGAGATGCGATAGAGACGAGTTGCCAAAAGACAATGGTTGACGCGTTGCAAAATGGTAAGAATCGACCTCTAACAATTAATGTAACACCAACAAGCATTGATGTGTCTAGTTTAAAACAGAAAACATCACTACCTACGAGTGGATCTGTTATTAAAAAGTCTATTCCAGTTGAAACTAGGTTGGAAGTCCAAGAAAATAAAACAACGGAGATAATCGCATCCATGAATAAAATATGTACTTCCTCTTCTCAAATAATGGACCAATTCGCCGATACATTGAAAACTGTCAAAAACGAATTAGCTGCGTGTAAGACAAACAGTCGAGATGTGAAGACGAGTGAGCAACTGCATGATGAGATTCGAAAAGAATATAATAAACAATTCCTGGAAATGCAGGAAACCATCAAATCAATACAAAAGGAGGTGTCCGTCTTAAGACAAAATCAAAAGGGATTTTCCGAGCACAATGATGAGGTAAATAAAGAAAAGGAGTTAAGTAACGAAAAACTTTGCAAAGTTTCTAATTTACATAATGAAATCGATAAAGCAATAAAAGAATATTTTGACAAAAACTCAACCCGGGATCATACAAGAGAGTCAATTAATAATATAAGAGTAGCAAACAAAGATGCGAAAGAAACTGTAAAATTTGAAATTATAAATAAAGGAATAGGTATGAAACGCGACTATAAATTGACAAACCAAATGAAATTTATACATTTTTTTGATTTGTTTTCTTCAGAAATAAGGTCACACGATCTTTTGCACATAATAGAAAATAGTAGTAAAACTAAAGAATTGGATGCGAAAACTTTAGAAGAGCAGAAATTTAAAGTACGCGACATTTTAATTAATCACTTAGATCAATATTATCATGGCAAAGTTATGCATCTTAAAGATCCGGCAGAGATTTTAAATAATTTACGTGAACTTAAGAGATGTGAAATTAACGTAACGTCACATGCAGTTAGACAGCAATTATATACAATGAAATATATAATTGGTAAACACAAAGCGTCAGAATTTTGTGAAAAATTCGAGGATACGATCCGAAATTATGAAAACTCGCCAGGTGCTAGTCCATTATCCGATAATGAAAAGAGAGATGCGTTTTATAATGCAGTTATGGTTTCTGTACCCATAGTACAGACAATTGATTTTGTCTCTCGAAACACAGAAGGCGAAGGTACGTCGTATGAAAAATTAAAACTCCTTGTTTTACAGGAAGAGGCTACGCGAAAGCAAACCAATGATGAGAACGATGAGCAGAAAGCTGTGCATATGACCGAGTCAAATCCGAGAAGATGTTACGAGTGTCACGATATGGGGCATGTGGCGGCTAAATGTCCTAACGCAGGTTTGGGAGTTAAATGCTACAACTGCGGAAAATTCGGACACAAATCAATGGACTGTACAACGAAAAGGACTTCTGTTCCGCTCGATAGACGTGGATCTAAAGTATACTCCAGGTATAATAGCGGTTCTTCTCGTAATGCTTTTGGTGGTAGATCTCAAAGTCGAGGTTTTAAACGTAAATCAAATGATGAGTCGAATAATAATGCGAAAAGAGGTCGGTTCAGAGGCTCGAGAGCCAGAGGTAGAAATAACTACTCGAACACTAATCAAAGAAATAAGAAAACCACAAATTCTTCTGACACAATCAAAACTGAAGACAAATCGAAGGGTAAGCAAATTTTAAGTGAAGATAATAAGTTTAAAGCGTACGAAAAGTTAAAAAGCAATAGTGTACAAATTGAAACATCTTACGTTAATACCGATCGAACATATAATGATGAGTTTATAACAGAGTTTTTAGCTGATTCGGGTGCTACCGAACATCTTACTAGATCGAAAATTATTTTTAAAACATTTGATGAGTCAAACTATGGTGATATAAGATGCGCAAATAAAGATGAGTCCGCGAATTTGAAAACGGAGGGAGCTGGTAAGATAGAAATTCGATTGAAAAACGGCAAACTCTTTGAAATAGACAGGGTAATTTATGCTAATGCTTTGAAAGAAAATCTGCTTTCTTTACGTAAATTCGCCGAGATGGGATTAGCGATTTATCTAGATAACGAGAGAATTGATGTGTTTGATCCAATATCGCATGAATCGTTTTTAGTAGGTGTATATAAACGTCCATATTGGATTATTGAACTAGAAATAAATAAAGGTAATTTTGTAGGTGAAATTAAACCTGAAATCGCAGATCGGTTAATACTTGCAAATCTAACTGAGGATGAGATCACGACGAGAAAATATATGACACGAAGCGCTACAATAAAAGGAAAATTAACGGAAAACCCGAAAATGGAAACGGTAGTAATTGATACTGAAAACTCGGATAAAATAAAAATTAATGATGAGCGTGATGAGAATCATGATGAGATTTCCGAGTTGGACGAAAATGAAAAATTAAATAAAAGACCGTACGAACAATCAAATTTTGATATTACAATATGGGATCGTAAATTTCATAATGTGGACGAACTGCCTGTAGTTGAAATTGATGAAGCCGAGTCTCCCTTTTCGAATCAAAATCGATTATTCAATAAAAATAACAAGGCAATGCTATGGCATGTTAGGTTCGGTCATGCATCTCTAGCTTATCTAAAGGCATTACAATCTAAATTTTCAAATAATAAAGAATTAAGAGAAGCGATTTTTGACGAGTCAATTTTAAATTGTGAAGTGTGTCTTATAGCTAAATTTAATAAATTACCTTTTCATTCAGTACGTAATAGAGCGACTGCACCACTACAAATTATACATTCCGACATAATGGGGCCTATTTCGCCATCGTCTTATCCGAGAGTATACAAATTCATTTCTGTATTTGTAGACGATTATTCACGACTAGCCATGGCATACCCAATGAAGACAAAAAGCGAAGTGGGAAATTATTTGGAAATGTTTGTAAGAAGTGGGAGAAATTTGTTGGGTTATGATGCGAAAATATGCTATTTAAGAAGTGATCAAGGTAAAGAGTATACTGGAGGATACACAACCGAAGTTTTAAACAAGTTAGGCGCGGAATTACAACTGTCTCCACCTGATACTCCAGAACTCAATGGTGTGTCTGAGCGTTTTAACCAAACAATCCAAAAGAAAGTTCGGTCGTACATATATGACTCTAGGCTGCCAGAATACTTATGGGATTTAGCACTGTCAGCAGCAGTGTATGCCTACAATCGTACGCCTCACAAATCTAACAGTATGAACACACCAATTGAAAAGTTTTCTCCACATCATAGTTTCAATATTAATCAGTTAAAAAGATTTGGCTGTTTAGCTTATATTAAAGTCCAAAGGAAAACAGGTCCTAAATTTCGAGCTGAAGGAAGACGAGTTGTTCTAGTTGGTTATACTCCGACTGGATATCAGTTTCTGAGACCTGAAGAAGGCAAATACTACGAGAGCAGAGATGTGCGCTTTAACGAAAAATTAGTATATGGCGATGTGTATAAGAAAAATAAAATTGAAAATTTTCCAAAAATGTATGATCAGTTCGATAAAACAAAATGGTTTATTGATTTTAGTGAAAAAGAGTACCAAAAAGAAGAGTCTTTAAAACAGGAGGGAGAAACTAAAAATAAACGAGGCAGACCTAGGAAAACTAAAATGCAACCAATAGATGAGAAAGGTACGTTATGTACGGATAATCAAGAAGAGGTTATAAATGATACTAGTTTTTGTAATTTAAAGGTTAATGAAGAATTGAAAGCTGAGGTGATGTTTTCAAGTATCGATGATACTAAATCAGCAACCGTAAGTGCAAATGATGAGATTTTACATGCACTTCTTGCTGATACCAACTCAGATCCTATCAGTTTCAAAGAAGCGATGTGTACTAAAAACAAAGATGCGTGGCAAATAGCTATTAATGATGAATTAAAATCAATGGAGAAAAACAATGTATGGGAAATAGTCAAACGTCCAATAAATGAAATAAACAGGAAGAGAGAGAACATAATTGATTCGAGATGGGTTTTTAAACGTAAAATTGAGTCTGACGGAAAAACAAGATATAAAGCGCGATTAGTCATACGAGGTTTTAAAGATAAGAATAATTATGAATTAAGTGAAACATACGCCCCAGTTTCTCGATTAGCTTTAGTTCGATCTGTGTTGGCCATAATAAACAAACATGACTTAATCGTTAAGCAGTTAGATGTGAAAACTGCATTCCTTAACGGAAAATTGGATGAGAAAATATACATGGAAATACCTGAAGGTACAAATCATACGGCAAAAGAAAGAAAGGAGTATGTCTGTTTGTTATCACGTGCGATGTATGGGCTAAGAATCAGTCCTAAAAGATGGAATGATGAATTTACTAAAACTGCTTTAAGCTTAGGATTGATAAATTCTGATTTGGAACCGTGCCTATTTAACTGGAAAGATAAAGGCAAAATGATGATATTATTACTGTATGTGGATGACATTCTGGTGGCAAGTAACGATGAGATAAAAATAAACGAAGTGATAAATGCTTTTAACAATAAATATGAAATGACAAACTTGGGTGAAATGAAAGAATTTTTAGGAATATCAATTAAACGTGACAGAGAAAAGAAAACAATTGAATTAAGTCAAGAAAAGTATATAGACAAGATTTTATCTAGGTTTGGTTTAGATGAGTGTAAACCACAACGAACTCCTATGAATACAACACAGGTAACTAATCGGGAGAGAAAATCCAGAGAAAACAACGATAGCAATGACGAGATACATGATAAAAGAATTAAATTAGATGTGCCTTACAGAGAAGCAATAGGATGTCTCCTGTATCTGTCTGGTGCGACTAGACCGGATATATGTTACACTGTGAATGTTCTAAGTCGTCATCAAATAAATCCTACAAACAATGAATGGACAATGGTTAAAAGATTATTTAGGTATCTAAAGGGAACAAAATCATTAAGTTTAAAATATAGAGGTGATAATGACGAGATTCAAGGATATGCGGATGCGAGTTTTGGAGATTGCAAAAATGCACTCACGACTTGTGGATTTTTAATCAAACTGTTTGGTGATACAGTTGTGTGGCGCACACATAAACAACCCTATGTAGCATTATCAACATGTCAAGCCGAGTACGTTGCGATGAGTGAGACAAGTCAACAAATGTTAGCTATTTACAATTCCTTAAAATTGATTTTGCACGATATACCGTTACCTATGACTTTAAGATGTGATAATCAAGCAGCTATATCGAGTGCTCAAACTAATGGGGGAAATAAACTAAGACATATGATAGACATTAAAGAACATCATGTTAAGGAATGTGTTCAAAGAGGGCTCGTTAAAATAGACTGGATTCAATCCAAAGAACAAATAGCTGACATATTTACCAAACCTCTATCCTTTGAAACCCACAGCTTTTTAGTAAATAAGATAATGAATTAATATTATTATAGAATAAATTGTTTCTTGTTTTGTTTGTTCACAGGCAATAATTAAAGATGAGTTATAAATCGGAAAGAAATAAGCCATCAAAGATTGAAGAAGCGTCAACTTTCACGAGAATTTTTTTATTGTTTTGAGATCATACATTGTATTATATATCACTTATTAAGGATATCACACAAGAACAGTCGGGAGGGAGTGAAAGAATAAGCATAGAGGGCGCCTGCTCTGTGTTCTCTCGCCGCGGTTTCGTTAGTGCGTTCGAGCGTTTCATCGCACTCACTCTCCTTAGGTCCTTTGACGAGATAAGACGTGCTTGTAAATTCATATGATATAAGTATTATTAAAGGAAGTGTTTTATTAAGTGCTTGTGTTTCTCTGTCGCCCAACTCACAACATCCATCAATAAACAAAAAGAATAAATTTTTGAAAAAATCCTGAACGCCATGCCTTTAGGCATGTTTTAAACAGTATACCCAAATTTTATCAGATTTTTAAATTTGTAATTAAATTCTGATTTCCGCGATGAAAATTCATGCCTTTTTAGATCAATAATTACCGACCAAAATTTGTTTATTGAATTATTATTAATAAATTTATTTTTTTTTTTAAATCAAAATGCCATGCCCTCGTTTTTGTTTTAAACTAATCTTATGAATTTTTTCAGATTTTTAATTCGAGATGTTTCCAAGATAATTCTTATGTTGAAAGGTGTAGAACCCTGTAAATTGGGTCCGAGATCGATCCCGTTAATATTTATAATTTATAATAATATTTATATTATATATTCATCAGATTAACAAAAAAAAATTACATAAGCGATAATATCTATACACACATTTCTATACGATCAACTAGAATTTTTTATATTTATTACACATTTTTAGAAAATAGTATGAACCTCAGAAATAAAAAAAAAAAAGTATTCACCATGTCGATTAGTTGGTCTAGGAAAATTTGATTGATGGATTTTCATTGGATACCGATGAACGGTTACGTTGTATAAACTTGGATTGATAGATGTGGAATCAAATTTGTGGTCAAACTCTTTTTGTTTTCGATACACACGAAAGGTATTATTAAATTTTCGTTTTTCAAAATGAAATAGAAAGAAAATTCGAAATACAAGCTGAGCGATATAATAAACAATTATATATTATTTACATCATATTTACACGATACAAACATATTTTACTTTAGACATTTAAAATAAAATATATAACGATTGTAATAAAAAAAAAGACAAAGTTAATAATAAACAATAAAATGTAAAATATTTACAAATAGAATGGTATACCAAATATTATTTAAACACCGGGGGATTGGAAGCTCTTTGTGTTTATAATTCAACCGCAAAAGCGAAACACTCGGAATAACTTTTAATCTTTAGTAACTTAAATGCTTGATAAAAGAGAGAAGAAGAAAGAAAAAAGGAGTATTAATACCCTCGTGTTTTAAAGATGAATGAATATGAGCGAGTTAAAAGGTATATATCGTAGAATGAATAATCGGTGAATTTAAAGTGTATACATAAACTGTAGTGGTTATATATATATATACCGTATACATTACGACTTTCGTCGCGAATTCTTATTAAACAATATCGAATAAATTGTATAAACAAAAGAAAAACTTGGAGTATATATAAAATTTAACTTGTATATATTTTTACGAATTCCGGATATGAAAACGTATATACATACATTCTTCGTATACAATAAAAGTTATCGGTTACAAATACATTCTGAATACATTATCTAAAGAAATTCAACAAATTATATCGTAATGATGAATCGTCTCAAAATATTTACGGAACGACAAGAAGACCGCACGGTATATACTTATACCTCTTATCTCACTCGATTTCGTGAAAATCATAAAAAAAGATGGTATATATATATATATACACTGTCTTTCATTGATTTTATCGCGTACAACTTGGATACAACTATGTGTGTATGAATCACGATCGTACGCACAGCTCCAAATGCCTTTGAGGTATTTGTCTTTTTTTTCTCGTCGTATGAAAGTTACCGATAAAGCTGAGTAAATATTGACAACGCTGCTCCTTCGTAGGCGCATTTATTCCACCATTTACAACGTCTGGAAACCGTGAGATTAGGTGGACCACGAGGGGTGCGCCCATTATTCGTCGATAAGTTAATGTAGTACTAATAATACTACGACTACCGAGTCGAGTTTATATACAGTTTATCTTGTGTGTTGCTCGTTTCTTCTATGAGTCTATGTACCAATAAATTAGTTCCCGCGAAAAATAATATAATGAATATTTATACAGTGCCGTAAAAAATTTTATTTGTATAAATAAGTTTTTACCCTCAATTTCAAACACGTGCATCTCTGCGATTTTGTCGTATAGGAATGGAAAAAAAAATATTTTCAAGTACTCGCCAAGAGCTTTCTCTCTGTATGATTAGATTGTTTATTTTTGCATATTTTGTTACTGCGTAATATTTAAAATAAATTTTTGATTTTTTTCAATTTTTTGCTTCCTCATAAAGGAAGCTTTGTAATAGTAAAATTTTTCGACTCGCTGACAACATGTTATAAGTATGTTTATGACATGTCAGAAGTCAAAATTCGAAATCATGTGTTTTTAGAAAATGTCTGTATGGATGTGTGCGTTGTGTACGTATACCGCCGCATTTTCGAAAATACTCGGTCAATATCGGACAGCTTGCGTGTGTACTTTGCTTATTATTTTCCGGATTCCGCAAAAGACTTTGGTAATTAATCCCCCAAATAGTTTCTGTTTTAAAAACAATTTTCGACTTTTGAAAAATTAATTATTCAAAATTTTCGATAATATTATTAATTTTTTTTAATTAGACCAAACGAACTTTATAGAGTATAAAAAAATGTATCTGCTCGTTTTTGGATTCACAAATTATATCTCCATTAGTTTTTTTGTTATTTAAAAAAAATGATTTTTTAAAAATATTTTATATTTTGTAATTTAATCAGTCAAATGTGCTGAAAAAAATTATGACGAAAGAACCTCCTAATGGTTATGAACTGTTAAAATTTCAATTAATTATATCGATTAATTTTGATATAAAAAATTAAAATGTGAAAAAATTGAGGTTTTTCTGTGGAACGTCTTCAGGAATAAAAACAAGAATAAAATTGGAATAAAAAGCATTTAATCCACTTGAAATTTTGATCCCTAATGTTTTTCAGTTTAAAATATAGTTGATGGGACGATTTTTTAACAAAATTAGAAAAAAACCTTCCATTTAAAATAATGTAAATATTTTTCTAAAATAGAAAAGTATTGTTTAATCAGTTTCAGTTTTGTTCGAAAATTAATTCAGGTAATTCTGAATGATATCAGTTTAAAGAAAACACCTGTATTTTGCTTTCTTTTTAAATTATTCTACGATATTTTCATTGAATGTAATGTACTATACACGACTAGTAAGTCAGAAACGATGAATCAAAGTAAGCAGGATAGTAATGATTGATATTTTTTTTCTCTCCGTGTAGAAATTAAGGAATAAAAACGGTTTAGAATCCTCAATCGTACACGAAAAGAAATATAGTATTAAAAATTACAAAATTTTTCGCAAAAATTATTAAAAGTTTGTTGTGAATAATTCACAAACTGACAAAATAATTCACAACTGAAGAAAATAACTACAATTTATATTAAAATTAATAACTATATATAAAATTTATAAACTATAGTAATTTTCCTGAGTTTCTCAATCCGTGACTTGTTTACTAGCCACTATTGTAATTTTTAATCATATAACTCTTTGGCAGTGCACGACTGAACGTTGAAAATCCGAAAATATTGAATTATAAAACCACCACTGGAGAAGTGCAACAGAAAAAGTGATTCGTTTGGAGGTAGAAAGTAAAAAAAAAAGAAGAAAAAGAAAAAGAAAGACGAAGAAGAAGAAGAAGAAGATATAGGTGGCTCTCTTAATCCCATAATGCAGAGCCAATCCCATAAAACATCTCAAGTCGACTTTTACACGCGAGGTATAGAGAAAAACATTCGAAGCCCTGCGCATTGCACACCCGTTTGCCTTCCACTCGTCGATATATTTTATATCGAGCGATTTTACCACCACCGTAGACGTACTCTCCCTCCCTCTCTCGTAAGGGAAAATCCGAGCGATGCGCCGTGGGTACACCTGAGCTCCCATAACAGCCCTCCCAGAATACGGGAGAGAGGCATGTGCGATATTCATTCCTTACCCCTCTCTATGGTTGGCCACTACGCCTTCCCTTGGAATCTACATATACGAGGTTTATATACATATGAATATATCGCTCCCGTTGCTGCCCGTTTAACCTCCTATATATCCATTCCCAAATACAGGGTACTTTCCCTCCGTTTCTTCACTTATTTACAAATGTTCTTATACATATACACGTACACATACATATCTTCTTTTCTCTTACTCTCCTACAAAATTCACTAAGATCTTTCGGTTCCTTTTACCAATTTCCTCCTCTTGAATTATTCTTTCACGATTCTCTCTCTCTCGCGACGTCAATCTCTTTATACATACATCGCTATTCCGAATTGCACCGCGGGCCAATTTAAACTTTCAAATTCGACGCGATGTATCTTTAAAGATTTCTTTTTTTTTTTTTTAAATGTTTATGTAACGTATACGAGTTGTACGTAAAAGAATAATATAACGTTACATGCAACGTTTAACGTGTATATCTATACATGCATTGCTAACCGTGCAATTCCTATACCGCGCAGGATGATTTTAACGTCAACGTGTAACTACTGATCTCAGCATCTCCTATATAAAGGAATGTTCATCGGACATTCCTCATCGATTCGCGTGGTAACGCGCGCGCGTGTGTGTGTATATACATCAAACGCATTTGCCACAGTAAAGTATTTTTCAAAAAAAAAAAAAGAAATACGTCGTATCATTCATACTTTTACAATGTCAAATTGAAACGTTCAATTAAATTCGTTTCAAAGGATAAGTATAATAAATTAAATACGCGTGTCAAGTGTTATTTAATACATCCTACAATACCGACGGATATATTTTCAGAAAATGAATGCTCGGTGAAGTTCGAGTTATTACATTAGTTCCGTGTGTATATATATATATATATATATATACACCTACATTGAAACAATATAATGCGTCAAAACTGAAAACGAAATAGCAAAATTTTAATTGTCGTAATTACTTACAACCTTCGTAAATTAGAAATGATGATGCAACGCCCCTTCAACTCTAGGTTATCAATTTATCCCGTAAACGAAACTTTCAGGATAAGCAAAAGAAAAAGAGGTTTTTATTTTTGTTACGTGTACGTTGTATCATAATTCAACGTTAATTTATTAATTATTGCGGTTATTTAAAAACTACTGTAATATATATAAGGTTTAATTTAAGTTAATTTTTAAAAAATGGTATATACCTTTAATTTCACAGTTTGTTACGTTAGGTATACACTTTCTATATATTAAATTTGTGCGTAATTTATATAATAAAATGTAAGAAAAATGTTTGGCTAGGAGAGTATCAAGCAGTTGATGAAATTTTGACGAATATTTAGTACTATAAATTTTTTTTTCATTTATTATTCAGAAGTACATATTTACATACGGTTTATTTACATCTTATTTTATCTTTGATATATAATTTTTATATACATTATATATCTCGATTTTTAAATTTTTGCTTGAGGTTCATCATTTCTAGTAAATTGATGGTTTTTTTTACATTGAGTCTTGTTATTTAAGATGTTGTTGTTTTAACGGTCAATAAATTGTCAATATTACAAAAAAGTATGTAAAGATTTAGACTACGAATTTATCCGATTTCCTAGACCAAAATTTTATCAATCACTTGCTGCATACTTATAACTTCGTTACAAATAAAAATTTTTAAGCGAATATTTTTTTTTTTCAATCTAAACTACTTCATCTCATCTTTCTGATGATTTTGAGATAGAGTACATATCTCCACTTTGTTTTCGAGTTATAAGTTATTAAAGTGAAAGTTTATTTAATATTATTATTCGCTTCGACGGCAAATTAATAAATTTACATTTCACGATATATTTAATATTAGAAAACATGTACCCTAAATTTTGGTTAAGATCCGTCATCCGAAAGTCTGACACTTCTCCTAGCGAGAGTGACTTTTCTAAATATTTCAGATTGACGATCAGCAAAAAATAAGATAAAATCTTTTCCGCACGGGTAAAAAGCAATATTTTCGTAACGAGTAAAATCCCTGTTTTCCACGTAGAGTGACACACATCCAACCAAAAATTGCGGATGATGTATATATGTGATTTATAAAAGGGAAATAAAGGTTAATGAATCCGTCGTAAAATAAAACGAAAAAAAAAGAAAAAGAAGCGGTGGGTTATATATAACATAATGTGAACCATATAGCGAGGAGAGCATCGTCCGACTGAAAACTCAAGGCTTCTTTTTATCGTCGTCGAGAAAGAGTACGCGAGTAGAAAACGGAAGAGAAAATCCATAAAGTCCCATGGGGTGCGGGTTCGGAAAACACCTGTCAACCCTTTTCAACCTCACACCGTATATATACCGAATACTCGTCATAGCCGGGGAGAGAGCGCATCAACCGCAGTCGCAGCAGCACAGCATCCAATCTCGTTACTTCGTACCGGGTACGCGACCTTATCTTAATTGACTCGGTAAAGCCTCTTCCCTTTTCCTCTCCCTGCCAAATTTTGTCTTTATAGGCAGTCCGAGCACGACACGACCACCTTTTTTTTCTCCTCCATTATACGCCGAATCTTCCAAATAGGCCACTTTCGCCTTGGAGGAGATCTATACGTGTCCATATATATATATTTTACTTTATCGGTTTAAAAAGGGTTATACAACGAATATTGTGACCAAGCGCAAGATTGTACAATGGTGAAGATTTTTTCCCTTACTCGCAAAGAGTAAATAAACGATAATGTACGTCGTGAGATACATCGTATTCACATATATTTATAATTATGAGTGTCTTATGAAATTATATGCTGTTTGCACTTTTTCTGAACTATACGCAATCCTGGTAGGTTTATTATTGATAAGGAATCGCTTAAACGACCCTCAAATCAATAATTCACAATATTGTTGAAATTGTTCATATATAGTCATAGTGAATTCAACAAACGATACGAGAATGGTGTACCATATATATATATATATATATATGTTAATCTTGAAAATCACGGAGAGACAATCGAAAAGCAACATTTGTGATAAATCAATTCCTATATATATATATAAAGATGATTAGCTCGATATAAAAGAAATTAATTAAACCGCTAGATTTCCATAATAATGCATTATTCATGAAAAAATATGACAGAGGAGGCTTAAAAACAAGGAGCTTCGTTATACGAGGAGGAAGAAAGCCAAAGCTAATAATGCAACTAAAAGGAGGAACAAAGCACCGTCTATATAATAATACGAAAGAAAAAAGAAGATGGAAGAAGAAGATGGAAGAAGAAGAAGAAGGAGACGACGGAACGGACACGAAGAAAAATCCTCTGAAAGCCCCTTTTACAAGCGAAGAGTCGGTCTCCTAATGGAGCTTCACGCGGCGTTTCTCGCGCCCGAGATGCGAGATAACGGCTATGGTTCGTGAGCCTAAGTTCATTTGCCATAGGTTCTGGGTTCGGTCGCGCAAAAATCGCACGTGGCTAGCTCGCGTGCGGGGATATCGTCGCCCAGCGTGCGTCTGCACCCGAGCTGACAAGAAAGAAAAAGAGAGAAAGAGAGAGAGAGAGAGAGAGAGACAGAGAGTACGATATTATCGGGCTCGCCTCAACCTGGAGGGAGAAGATGATTGATCGGCTCTTTTAAGGGACGCGTGCTGTAATTATTCTACATTTTTAAAGTTTAATGGAAATTCTTAATACTGAGATTGTAACGCGACAGCGGTGTATATATATATGTATATAAGGGAGGGTCGGTCAGTGTACACTGGACGATTTGACTGATCGCAAAGTATTACACGTATGATTAATTAGCTTCGTTTTCCTATAGTTACATCGGTAAGTGTCGTTTACCATATATTTTTTGCTCGAGAGATTGCCAGGACTGACGCTTAAGATGGTGTTTCTTTTATGGTATAGTCACTATAATCAAAGGAGTGAACGATATTTCTTAACCACTTAAATGGAGTCCGTATTAATAGCTTCACAAAACCGCCACCCGAAAATTTGCGAGCAGAAGTGGCGCTGCCGTCAGATAGGCTGAGTTCATATTCGACAACAATTTTGGACAATTAAAAAAAAATAGAGTTTTTACCACACAAAATCAGAGTTGAGCGCCATAGCTATTGATGTAATGATTAATTACATATTGCTTACCTGATTGAACAATCAGTAGTTTCGACGAAAAGTGATAAGTACCAAGTGACTTCGATATGTGTTTTGAGCATTGATTCGTACTTATCACTATTCGTCGATAATACTGATTGTTCAATCAGGTAAGCAATATGTAATTAATCATTACATCAATAGCTATGGCGCTCAACTCTAATTTTGTGTGGTGAAAACTCTATTTTCTATAAATGTCCATAATTATTGTCGAATACGAACTCCAGCCTATCTGACGGCAGCGTACCTTTGCTCTAAAAATTCGGATGCTGGATTTGTGAAGCGACGAGTATGCCCTTCAGTGGCATGGTATTTTTCACTTTTAGGGTTCAAAATAGTAAACCTTATACCAAGTTTCATAAAAATCCGTTGAGAAACATGAACGTTATTCGATTTGATTATATATATATATATATCCTTTGTATACCGCATTTTGAGTCGGAGAAATTCAGATTGAGAGGCCCAAAAACTTTAAATGTATCGAACGTTTCATTCAAAATCGATTGGAAAAACAAGAAAATTATTTGATTTTATCATATATATCGTACAAAGACAGAATGGCCCCGACTCTTTTTTATCATATACGATAGAGTACCACTTAGCCGGTTAAACACGCGAGATACATATGGTAAATAAATAAGAACCATATATTTATATATACGCAAAATACATCAAAATTCTACGCGTACACGTATTCTTAAATGCGTGTGGCAATAAATTCAGCAAAAAAAACAATAAATAATCCGACACACGCAAACCGATCGGTATAGCATGTGTGAAAAAAAAGGGAAAAAATACGGAGAGTCCGAAAGCGTGCGGTATCGCACTTACGTGCCGAAGGGGCCGAGCCACCACCGGGCCATTTAAGAAACGGTTCGCGCTAAAATAAAAGGAACCCAAGTGCACTCGAGTTGTAATCTTGGGGAGTCGAGCCAATGAGCGCGACTCGCTCGAAAATGCATTTTCCATTAAATAAACAGGCCCGGGCGTACGTGAGGCGATATCCCAGCGACGGGGTAGACGAGTGTGCTTCGCTCTTCTTTTCTCGAGAGGGACGCCGATCTCCCACCGAATACTCGATCGGACAATGTATAAAGTATCTTTCGATCTCTCGTGCGTTTACGATGACGGGCTCGTCAAGGTGAATCGAACCGGATTGATTTCCCTTTTACCTTAAAAAAAAATTGGAATCATATTTTCATGTGACACGGTTAAATATATATATATATTGTTGAAATACAACGATTCCTTATACTCATTGCTTTACGATACGACTCCTCGTTAAGTATGATCGTAAGGATGAGTTGGGGATAAATTGACTTGCAGTATTTATTATGTTTTTCATTGACCCCACGAAATAGTTAAAAAAGGGAAAATGGAAGAAATCAATTCAGTTCGAGAGATAGTTCAAGAAAGACCATCATCACGATACGGTTTACATTCTTAGATGCGATTATCTCTATCGTATTTATACTTGTAATTGTTTCACATATTTATCACGTTATACTCTTTACATTTATATACTGCATTGTGTGTGTCTATATCAAATATATTGTGCATTATATTTGTAAATAAAGGATCCTTATAAATAAATAATATATCATACAATATATTTCATTGTAAGTATACATATATATATATATATATATATATGTACAGTGGAGGTTTCATGTCAAATGATCGGGTCAAAAAATAAAAATCGTTTTGGAAATCACTTGGAGAAAGTAAAAGAATCTTTTTGGATTTTTATCTCACGTTGGTGCAATGTTACAGTCAGCCAAAAATTAAAATTTTTCCAAAATTAGTATTGGTAGCTGTTTAATGTTTCATCCCAAAAACTATCAATTTTTTCATATATTCAATGGGAAAAAGTTTATACATTTAAAGAAGAACCTGACGAAAAATTGTAAAAATGTTAATAACCACTTTTATAATAATTTAGAACCACAGTAAATCTTAAAATACAAAAAAAGGAATGTATGTCATTAAATTTTTTAATGAACCAAAATTTTTCTTATATCACAATTATCTTTCTATTGACCCCCAACAGGTTTATGGCTGAGCACTCTGAACCGAGTTACGACATTTTTAGTAAAATGATGGCATGTAATACATGGACATTTCCTTATAAATTGTTTTAAATTCTATACAAAAATTGTAGGTTGCAACTATATAAAACGATTTTATTTTTAGTCCCGATCACTTAACATGGAATCTCCCATATACATATATATATATACAGACGAGTTATATTACTCACTATTTACGCAACTATATTAGTGGTAGTCAACCACTTTTACTGAAAGTAGATGTATATAAAATTTAATTTATCAATTACAGAATTTTTTGTTTTGTTTCGACTAATTGCCAATTGATTTATCAACCGATGAAATGTACTCGGTCAGTAACATTCAATTTTGTCGAGAGACACACTGTGATCTTTTATTCCGAATAACACACCAGTTTCTTAATTACTTCGGTTGAAATATATATTTTAAATCGAGTCATCTCATATATTTATACGCGTATATAGGTGTATATATATATAACAGATAAAAATGAATGTTCGAATTCACTCAGTCAGAATGAATTAATTTTAAAAGCTAAACATTAAAATGACGCAGAGGTATATATGTATAAAAAGATGTATTTAAAAATGTAATAAAAAAAATTTAAGTGTATTTTTTTCTGTTATTGATGAATAATGTTAGTGATATATATACATATATATATCGTTTGTCGGTGAAAATGCATACACATATACATTTCGTTGGAATTTATGGTTGGTAATGATGCAACGCTTTCCAAATCGTATACTAAAAGCGTTATAAAGCAAGCACGAATTCTATCGTAAAAATTAAAAATTAAAAATTCGTGTATATACATAAACGCACGAAACCAAATGAAGATATATATTTATAGGATATAATTATTAAACTTTAATAAAATAGCGAATGTTATTGTAAGATAAAATATACCCTTATCCCGTTTAGTGTCTCTTAGAATCAATATGCAAATTGGACATTTCCTGTAAAAGTTATTCCAGTGTGCGTGCGTGTACGTCTCTATATTTTCTTTTTTTCAACGGCGTATTTTCACCCGCGAGCATTTAACGTAAACACTCTCCCGGTGAAAACGATTCACTGCACTCGGTGAATATTATCTTTTAGTACAATATAAAAACGCTATTTACTTAACATCCATTAAATATTTAATGATATACGCACCGTAAAACTTTACTTCCCCCCCCCCCTTCTCCTATTACCGCGCCGGTGAAAGCTTTGAGAACCGCGACGTGCGGTCCAACGATTTTGATGCACGTGTGTATATATATTTATTATTATTCTTTCGTTTTTTATAAAAAGAAGGAATAAAAGAAGAAGATAAAGGATAGAGACTTGACCTCTTAATTAGAACATTTGCCACTGGGTTCATTCTACTTACCTCTGTAGATTCGCATAATAAGCCTTGCATCCACCGTACATATATATATACACGTATAGCGCCGCGCTATTTTAACGCAACTCGCGTATTCCCTTTTATCCTCGGTTGCAGTGTGTCTTTCTCTTCTTTCCTCTTCCTAATAACACATACGCGAGTTTCGAGTCTCTCATTTGCATTCATTATTCTTTACGCTCTTTTCTCTTCTCTGTGTATAACCTCCTCTCGAGCATTTCCTTCCCTTTAATCTTTACCTTTATATATACGTACCGTTTTCTTTCGACATTTTTTTCACTATATGATATATCCCTTCGTCTTGTATCTCGTACCCGCGCCGATGAAATATCTTGGATTGTCCACTAAGGCATATAGCCGAATAATTTCAATGTTTTGGTGGCTCTTTTTTTTTGTATTTTAGATTTATGTGGATAGAAGAAGGTTGTTATCTTATAAGATGGATTTTTACTTTTCTTTCCGCAACCGTTTTACCGCAATGTGAACGCGTCCTTTTAATTGGGGAACAATATTGTTATTATTATCGGCGAAGATTTACCGACATTTGATTTTAGTTTTATTGTCATTATTTGAATTAGTTGAACACTTCTTAATTTAAAATAATGAATAGTCACTAATAAAATATTTGTTTTTCTCTTTCACAAATATCTAGCTATTAAGAATGTTTAAGTAAATTATTAGACCTTTTTGGTGCACAAATTAGAAATGAAGACCTCATTAAAAAATGTAATCCATAAAAGTATCAGTATCTGTCAATAGCTTCCTTTTGAGCCTGATTACGTTCGATTTGGTTCAATACTCGTCGAGCAAAAGTGTCCCATGCGATGAAATTCAGGAAATCGAGGTATCGAGCATAGGAATTAATTGCAAGGCATAAAAACAACATTTTTAGGTCCATCGCCGCAAAAAAGTCTCATTAAATACTTCAACCTGAAATTTTTTTGTTTATATAGTTACAAAAATAAAATTTTGACAGCGTGACAAAATTTTTTTTTTCGTTTTAATTCAGGCCTACCCCTTTAAGAAATGTATATTTTCACTATTTTGATTAGTAAATAGTCACTTTTTGTTAGTATTTTTTAGTGTGATATAGTAAATTTTCACTAATTTCCTCTAAGAGAGTATGTCGTTAGAGCCACAAAGGTGGCAACTCAGACTTTTTTTCTGAAACAAGCCAAGTGTAAAAATAATTTTTCTAAAAACTTAAAAACCTTTTATGCACTTAAATGTTTCAAATTATTACATTTTCTGTCTAAATCCTATTACTGTATATTTACTGGTATTATTTTAATTGTACAGCTTATCATTATCAAAAATGAAAACTTTTTTCACTTAATATCACGTTTAATCAACCAACAAAATTTTTCGGACCTTTAGTAATTAATATTAAACGCATAAATAATTTGAAACTACTGCACGAATATAGTCTCAAAAATTTGCATAATTACAAATATTAATTATTTAATTCTATTATATCTATTATTTAATATTAGTTATTATATTTTTAAATTATTATATTTAAAAATATTAAAATTAAAATTCTCAAAATTAAATGTAATTTAAAATCTTTAATACTTAATCTCTGCAATTAAATGTCTCTAGGGATGTATGAATAACAA
Source organism: Theocolax elegans (assembly GCA_026168455.1). Classification (NCBI taxonomy): domain Eukaryota; kingdom Metazoa; phylum Arthropoda; class Insecta; order Hymenoptera; family Cerocephalidae; genus Theocolax; species Theocolax elegans. The sequence goes on from CM047428.1 coordinate 58,900,218, forward strand.
ACAAAAAATCTAAATTAAAAAGATCTCTAAAAATAATAATAGAAATAATAGATGCGCTCTACTCGTGAGGTGTAATAAAGGAATTTATGTAATTCGATTAGAGTCCGGTAAGTAAACAAAATCCACATTTCCATAAAATAACACGGGATATTATTTATCGTTAATTATCAAACTTTTTAACGAGCCGGCATATCGTTACCATAAACGAGGCTTTTCAACCCAGTAGAGGTGTATAACTATTATACACGTAAGAGGGCAACTCGCAGCAGCAGGTGTGTACAGTTGCATCGCGAAGTCACGCACAGTAATGCATTGTAGACCGTTGTCGTATAAGTACAACCAACCTGGAGCTGAACCAACCAACGTGGTTCATGGCTACCTCTCTCACTCTCTCTCTCTCTCTCTCTCTCTCTCTTCGTATGGTTATATGGGCTCGTGTAAACACACGTACACAGAGAGACCGAGAACCAGGACTTTGATGAGGCTAGGCCACGCGCATTTTCAAGAAGAGGACCGATGCAGCTACTACGAAAACATCCGGTTACAACTAAAACCGACCATCCTCTCTTACCGTAAATGCTCGCAACCTTGTTTACTCCCGTTATTTTGACTTTCCGACTATAATATGTACTAAGGATAACGCACCATGTGTTTCGTCTCTTGATTTTTAGCTCCTGTTGATATTGTTTGGATAGCAGATAAGAGAGAGAGAGAGAGAGAGAGAGAGAGAGAGAGAGAGAGAGAGAGAGCTTTGTTAAGTTTTATGGAAATGTGCTTAACGTTGCAACCACGTTCAGGGTACGAATATTTTCCAGAATGGTTAATCCTTTCACTGAATTTTTATGGTTATTAAATAACTCAGGGTTTTTGGATATTGGTGTCAAAAAAATTAATGATTATATTTTGATGGTGACGTAATTTTTTTGTTTTCGTATTATTGCGTTCGATCAAAATTGAAGAGAATTTAATGATTCTACATACAGGATGCAGTCGTGACTTGATTAATTAAGTAGAGTAGAAATCAACTGGATCGGTAGATCGGTGTCTTGTCCCGATCTTTCTAACGAATTGGGTCTCAATGTGTTGTGTAATTTATTTTTATCTACAGCGCAGGGAATTATTCTTCTTCGGGAAGTTGATATGTGAGCCTGATGATCATTCCCGGACTAATATACGAAATATTAATAATAATAGTAATAATAATACCAATATACCTAAATAATATTTTTCAAGAAATAAAAATTTTTAAAAAATTAATAAATAAAAATATAAAAAATAACTTAAAAAAAAAAGATAAAAAAAGTTAAAATAAATACCGTAAGGTATATATACTGATCAGTATATTATTACAATAAAATAAATTTAAAGATCAAACAATCAATAATTGATTAGCAGTCTTAGCTAGTAATTGACATATACGTACCGAAAATTTACTGACCAGAAATTGGTACTTCCCGCTTTTTTTTTAGATTGTTGCTTACTTTAAAAATAACAGTTATTTTAATTTTTTAAGATGGCTAAAAGCAAGTTAAATACTTATTTTTTTGTACACGAAGAAAAATGTTATAATAAATATTGTTATGCTGTTGCGGAATTTAGGAATAGAATGGACAAATCATTAAAATTACTATGTTACATAGTAAAATTTATTATAAAATTAAATTTTGCCAAATTGTATAGTAAATTTTAGAACGTAACATGGTAATTTTTCTGATTTTTACAAAAAAAATAGTAATTTTTATTATAACATTTATCTCCGTGTATGCGTTAAAATATATACAATTATTAACCTTTACGAACATACAATTATTCTATGAACGAACGGATTTGCCGTATCTGATTATCAACAACTCGGTATGTAACAGTAATAATTTTAATTATTTTTCCGAATGATTCTTAATATTCGGTACGGTCATAATTATTATTATTTTTTAAATAAAAATTACTACGCCACCATATTACATAATTATTACTCATACTTGTAAAAATAAATTCTTAAATCCGAGCTACAAACTATAAGTGTATTACACGCCTGATCCGGTACGAAAATTTTACGTTAGATCCGAACTGGAGGATGATCACGTCTGCCTCGGAATTTCTATAAAAAGAAAAGAGTAACATACACCAAAAATCAAATCTGTGCGTTATACGTTGCAATACGATTACGCAAAGAAAAAGGGTATTTTAATAATGAAAGGAATAAAGGGAACACGACAATACTGACATATAATATACATCAAAATTTCCACTACGATATTTCTGAATTTTTATTTACCCGCCTCGTCGTACGGGCGCTGCGTTCCCCATTGTAAAAGGAATATATAAAGCCCATAAATACGAGTCAACAAGGAAAAAGCCCGGGAAACATATAACGACAAGAGCCAACAGAAAAGTCAAATAAGAAAGCGTGCAAGAAAACGAGCCCCCGGAATTTCACGTCAGGAGGTTGCGCGCGCGCGCTTTGAAAGACCTTAGAAAATAAAGAATAATAAGAAAAAAAAAGAAAAAGAAAAAAAGAATAGGAATAAAGAATAAATACCCAAGGTTGGTATACGTGTAATACACGAAGCGCGAGCTATACAGCCTCTCTCTCTCTCTCTCTCTCTCTCTGTTTCTAAGGTTTAGCCGCGCGTATACGCAAAAAAAGACCGCGAGAGTAATATAAATGTTTCCGTTTAATATCTTTATGGAGTAGCGAGCGAAAATATGATGAGGTTTCCTGTTTTTAATAATGTAGTCGACACCACCTGTACCTCGTAACTCTCGGTCTAGGTTTCTTTCTTTCTTTCTTTCTTTCTCTTATATACACATACATATAACGTACAAACCCAAAGGGTTAAAACGACTCGGTTCGCGTTTGCCTTTTCACTTTATATACCTTTTATTTCGACCAACGTGTGTACGTACACGCTCTGTACCACTTTTTCTCCCGAGTGTTCTAAGAACACGGTATGTTTTTTAATAGCTCTCTTTATATATATATATATATATAGTTGGACTTGCATACACGGAAAGATAGGAAGCGCGAAATCCGCGTGGAAAATGTGCCAAGAGCGTGGTACCTCTGATTCTGAGCTAAGGAGCATCTCTTTTTTAATATATAATAATTCGAGCGAGCTGTGTGTTTTTTTTTTGGAACATTTACAATTTATGTATTTAATTGTCATTAATTACGATATATTCCTGATTCTCGTTATTACCATAGTTAATATCGTCAAATTATATACCTATATAACGTTTTCGGAAGGCCAATTATAGATATTTACTTTTTTTTATCTGGTATTAATTATAATATCTAATTAATTATATGTATATATATGTAAATTAATTACTAACTTTCACATTCGTCAAGTGTGTATTGAAATTTATTATTATTTCCGTGCTCGTATATATTTTATAAACCAACCATTGAAATTCTAGGAATCTCGGTATAATGTATATAAATATGTTAATTATTATTATCGTGTATAAATTATTAAATCCGTATATTTCCAGGATGTCCAAACCGCAAGAGGATGTACACCTCGGGGGATTGCAAAAAAATTAAACGAAACACAATTCTTGACAATATATATATATATATATATATATATTAATTTTAACAATATATATATATGGGCTATTTCACGTCAAGTGGTACGATGAAAATTTTAAATCACTCCAAATTTTGTGAACAGACTGAAAATATCTTCCAGAAGATAGAAAAAAAATTTTAGGTGTTAAAAATAATTTGCCTAAGAGTTATTCCACCATGAAAAATAGAAATTTTTCAATTTTTTAGAGAAATTACTATTTTCAAAGCCATTTATCTCAAAATCTATTGATTTTTTTGAAAATACATTATAAACAACTTTTGTTCAAAATAATCTTTAGAACTTATCTACTTGAGTTACAATTCTTAATTTTAAAATCTCGAAGAGATAGAGCACTCGAAAATATTGAATATCAAAAAAAGGCTACCACGCCACGATCGATTTTGATCTAACACCGCTCAAAAGATCACATTTTTCGAGAGCTTTCGAATGGCTGTGGTTAAATTATTAGCCAAGACTGCTGGTGTAAGTTATACGCCATAAACCTCATAAAATCACTAATTTTCATGCATTTTAGGGCATAACTTACACCAGCGGTCTTGGCCAATAATCTAATCACCGCCATTCGAAAGCTCTCAAAAAATGTGATCTTTTGAGCGGTGTTAGATCAAAATCGATTGTGGTCGCCTTTTTTTGATATTCAATATTTCCGGGCGTTCTATCTCTTCGAGATTTTAAAATTAAGAATTGTAACCCAAGTAGATAAGTTCTAAAGATTATTTTGAACAAAAGTTGTTTATAATGTATTTTCAAAAAAATCAATAGATTTTGAAATAAATGGCTTTGAAAATAATAATTTCTCTAAAAAATTGAAATATTTCCATTTTTCATGGTGGAATAACTCTTAGGCAAATGATTTTTAACACCTCAAATTTTTTTCTATCTTCTGGAAGATATTTCCAGTCTGTTCACAAAATTTGGAATGATTTAAAATTTTCATCGTACCACTTGACGTGAAATAGCTCATATATATATATAAATATACATATATAAATATATATATATATATATATCGTTTAATTTTTTTGCATATACTTATAATGGATTTTTATTTTTTATTTGCGGACCCGTGTATAGTATATATTTATACTTTAATAAGTAATTTGAAACTATAATATTTTTTTTTTTTTCATTAATTTATTTATTGTCGCATCGACTTACAAGGCCATTAGCGACTTTATAATATTTTATTTTATTCGCAACATGATTTTACGTTGCGCCGTGACCAATCGCGTATTTAATTGTCCAATCGTGGCCAATAACTATAATAATTTAGTTATTATAATGCAAATACAATCTTAAAAATATATATCATTTTTTCGTAAGATGATGCACATTAGTATCAAAAATTTATTTATTTACGTATTAATCTATTTTCTTAATAGCAATGGTATATGATTTATGGTTTAATATTATTTATATCATACGATTTTGATTATATATATATGTATATTATATAACGGTAAATAGTTGAAATGTCATTTTTTGATTTCCAGTGCGGTGTTTGGACGTGGAACCGATACTCGGCGGAGAAACACCGAAAATTGGTGATATAAGGTACTTGGTGTCTTTTCAAATCAACGGTACGCACGTGTGCGGGGGCGGCATCATTTCGAATAATTACGTTGTGACGGCGGCTCACTGCGTCGTCGACACTACCACCGGTGAGTTTAAAAACGGCGCGATGCAAGTACTAGCTGGAGTGGTGTATTTGCATTCGAAAAATGGGAAACGAATTAAATCTCACGTTCGTAAAATTTACGTGCCCTCCGCATACAACAGTTCGCGATGGACGCTTACTTCTACGCCAGAAGGCGATATAGCTGTATTGCAGGTAAACTATAACATCTTTTTTTTTTTAGTATACTGAGAGAAAGAGAAACACGGTGCGTTTGTTATTATAATTATAAGAATATTAAATTTTTTTTTATCAAGATTTTTACAAAGGAAAATAGTAATAATGTATAAAGTCAACTTTTATCCTTCTTATACCTTATCGATGGTGTGTTGCACAAAAATTTTAAATTATAATTAATAAAATGTAACAGTGTTTGAATAAATACTTTGTTTACAATAAGAGTGACCTCGGTGCAAAAAATTTCCAACCGAAAGACAATTATTCTATTTCCGAGAAATACTTTACCAAGAGTGTAAAAAAATCAATAATCAACACTTTTTGTTTCTCAGAATACCGATTATATTTTAGACTCATATTTTGCACCGAGGTTAATTTTGTTTCTAATTTTACAAATATTACATCATATTTTATTAATTAAAATTAAATCATTTGTTTGTTGCTCGGTTGATAAGGTAGGGAGGATTAAAATTAATTTAGAACCCCAAGGAAGTATACTTGGTGGGTTACCGATCGATCAAAAAAATATTTATTACATTTGTTTAAATATGTACGATTTTCAGTGATTTTTCAGTGCAGAAATGTTTTAGGGCATCCTTGTCCTATTTACTTGAAACTTTGTACAATGACTTATTATTGAATGATCTAGTGCAGTTTTTGAATTTGAATTTTCCATAATATTGCATTTTATTTAAATAAATGTAATGATTGTTTTTTTGCTCGGTGGGTAACACACCGAGTTCAATCGGTAATTCAGCCCCTTAACATAATTGATACTAATAATACTTAATTGTAAAGAAATATTAAAACGTCGATTGTTTAAAATATTTCTTTCTCTCAGTTGTTACATTAAATCCTGATACTTAATATTCGTTAATTAATTAATAAAAAATAAAACAGCGTGTAGAAAAATAAGACATCAGGTGGTTTTGTTTATTTACAATTTGTGCATTGAATTTCGAAGTATAATATTATTGGGTTTTCAAGTACCATCCCTTACCAACAAATGTCAAGTTTGTAGAGATTCACATTATTTGCTTTTCTCAAAATTGCAATAATATTTTATTATGAAATTCAGAACATAGTTGTAAATTATTGATAATCAAAAACGCCTCATATCTCACTTTTTCCACATACTTCTTTATTTACAAATTTATCACCAAACGTCGCATTTGTCGGTAAAGTAGGGATGCTAAAAATATATCGACTACAAGACCGCGTTAAAAATAACACGTTATTCTTATAGCTAAAAAGAAGTTTAAATCTGAAGCACAACAGACATCTAAAAAAACTGGTATTACCAGATGTCGATAATGGTAATTACAAGAGTTTCGAAGGAGAGAGAGCCGTGATAGCAGGATTCGGATGGAACAAAGTTGAAATAACGTCGGATAGCAATTACATGTACGAAACAGGATCATCGGATTATCGATTACACAGCACAGAGGTCAATGTTATCAGCAATTCGGATTGCGATAGACGTAGCTTTGAGGACATTGTCAGTACTTTATTGTGCGGTGATTTTGTTGACCGTAACGATACCGCATCTCGAGGAGTGTGTAGGGTCAGTTAATAATACCAATATAATTTTCCATTTTTCATTATTGTTTATTTAACGTGAAATTTCAGGGTGATAGTGGGAGTCCACTGGTTTACGATTCCAGCACAATCATCGGAGTAGCGAGCGCGAATGAATTTGGATGCAATGGTATGGGTACCTACACCAGAGTCTCTTCTTTCGTTCAATTTATAAAAAATGCTCAAACAAATGTCACTGATGATATGCGTGTTAGAGAACTCTAACGCTAAAGGAACAGCGAGTAAATAATTAAATTAGTTTTTAGGTTATTTAAAAATTGTTTTTTTTATACTGCGAATCAATTGTAAACCTACTTTAAATACGTTATTAATTCGACCTTTTTTCCGTTTGTATGATAATAAAATAAATTATCCATATTTTTTGAAAATTTACTAATGAAAGTAAGGAAAACGAAATACACCTTTAATCTGTATTTTAAACACATCAATTTGTTCGGTGGATTAAACAAGATTGTAAAATTTGACCGTTATACGGGAAAGTCTTATATTTCGAAAAAAAGTGTTGTTCCACGAATATCTCGAAAAGTTATCAACCGATTTCGCTGAAATTTTGAGGGTAGTTTTCTCAAACGTTGGGAAGGTGCTGGTTATAAATGTGCATTCGAATGATCAATTGTTTGTATCGATAAGAATCGATAATTTTTAACGTCAAAAATTTATTTTGTAAAAATATAGATATAAAACCTTTTTAGATCAGATTTAACACCATTGAAATGAAAAAGAAATGGTTAAACTTTAATAATAAATTATTACACGATCTATCAAAATAAAGTTATCTCTATCACTCTTCTGACTGACATGCGATGCGTATACTCGTGAATTTTTAAATAAATCGCACGTCAATTAGAGGTTCAGTTGAATCGGCACGTGAACAACGTGAATTTATACGGCAATAAAATTTTATTGTAGTACCTCTAAAGTCAAACACACAAAATTCGACAATGGCGAAGGAAAGAGTGAGAGAGCGAGAGAGAGAGAGAGGGAACAATGAGCCGCAATATTAGGGTGAAAATCATCGCGCGTCTCCCACGCATCTAATCCCTTGATTTTCCGAGAATATCCAAAGTCAGCCATGACGTGGACACAACGCGCACATACGCTCGATGTCCATCTACGGGATTGCAGAGGCGCGTTTTGCAACAGCTGGTCACGCCGATCAATGTGTCGAGTCCGATGAATCGTAGGGGGACACAGAGGGAGCAGGACCTTTCTCATACGGTCAAACGCGTTTATAATAGGAAACTCCGCGTTCCATCCTCTTATATCGAACGACGTTTAACACTTTAAATTTAACTTCGTATCGAGAGACTGGAAAATTCGAATTGTAAGCCGTATAGGAAGTGTGCGAACACAATGAGTATCGACGTGCGAATTTATAGAAGTATATACGTTGAAAATTTATAATACAATACTTTCGATCAAAAGGTTATTTTTATTATAATCTACAAGTTTTGGTATTCAATAACGAATTTGTTAATAAATGTAAAATTTATTAACGAATCGATTTAATTCAATATATATATTAAATCGATCCGCTAATAAATATATAATGTTCGAAATATTGATTTAAATCGATAAAAGCTCCTTGGGACACGTGCAAGACACAGATAAAAGAACTTTTTGAGAAAAATATAAAAATAATTGTGAAATATAATTCGCATTGACTTATAATAAAATTATATTTATTCGATATTAACTCAGGATATTTAATTATTTATTTATTCCAAAATTACATAATAACATTTGCAATCCGATTACAGTAGAATAGATAATACTACACGTAATGATACGTATAATATATTTAAACAATTATTTGTAACAGTTAACGATCCTACAATCTCGCATATAAAACATCGTTTCAAAATATTTAACTTTATATATATATATAATTGATACAACATATAAATGTCATTTAAAAAAAAAATTGTTTTTCGCAAAATTGTTTCGTTGGTCCATAAAAACTAAAGCGAGATACCGAGTATATTCATTTTTCAAGGATCGTCGGTACCTTGAATAACGATTATTAATTAAAACAGCCCGATGGCCGTCAATACATCTTTCCCGGTCCATAAAACTACTAAATTGATAGAAGTAGGTTTAATATAGAACGAACCTTATCGAATGTATATGAAAATCCCCAAAAAGTTCCGGAGATGAATGGTGCATCCCTCATCGTTTAGATTAGTACACGTGCACCGTAGATAATACGCGGGAAACGGTGAATATAACGCTACTCCACAATAGCAACTCAACCAATGTACATAATATTGCGTTCGGATAATGGTCACTCAAGGATGGAGGGTGGGGAGAGCGTATCAATATTTTCCGGATAATAATAATCGTTCGTCGAAACACGTGATGGTAACGCAACGTCTAGTATACATATATATATACATATACATATATCAGCCCTTCTCGCGCACATTGTTGTCCAAAAATTCTACATACCAAACTCTCCTTTCCTTATAAATGGCATTATAAATGAGAGAACGTCTGCAACTAATTTGGAGAGTAAGGCGTACATATATATATAACGATCTCAAAGATCCTCGGGTCTCTATAATTCTCACTTCGAGCTTTCCGACTACCGGCACTTTACACTTTCTTTCCCGTTGTACACGTGTATGTGAAAGCTCTCTCGGGTCTTTATCTGTGTGTGTTTGTATATACGTATACACAACGCCAGTTCTTTAATAATTAATTGGAAAATTTATGTGTTTTCGTATCGCAGGACATATTGTTTTTGTATATACATATATATATGGGTGGTTCTCTGTGACATCGAAGATGAAAAAAATAAATATTGCTATAACTGTGGGAATATGTTTTAGAGGTATCCAGTAGTTCTCCTGAATTTTTTCAGATTTTTTCTGGGCCATTATTTTAAGTTACAGAGAGTCAAAGTTGACATTTTAGCACTTTTTTGCATTATATGCCCATTTTCATGAATTTTTAGGTCCCAGGGGATGCATTTTTCACTAAAAACATAAGTATGACTTTTTTTGTAAAATTTTCCGAACTTTTCATTAAAAATACTTTTAAAGACATAAATGTATGCTGTCACACTCTTGTAAGCCATTTAAACCTTAAATAGTGAAAATCAGCAATTCTGCTCCGGACTCTGGTAACCTAATACTGTCTAAAAGATATCTTTTTATAGTCAGAAACTGCCTAAAAATTTCCAGAGTGGGTCTAAATCATTAAGATCACTTATGGTCAAAATATCCAGGAAAAGTGCCCGAAATATTAATAGAAATGTATATTTGTTGCCTTATAACGATGAATCTAGTAGCATGATCATTGCAAAAAAATTTATGCACTTACCTTGGAGTGGTAGAAAAGTATCTCCACTTGTTTCAGTATCCATCTAATCCCGTCTAAGCTGCTAAAAATACAAATATTATTATAAAATTATAAAAAATTATTTTTTAAACATTTATAATGCTGGATTTTTAGTTTTACATCCCTTACAAGAATTATAATACTAATCTGAAGGATTACTATAAAAGTATCAACATTATTATTATTATTATTCAGCAATACATTGTTTTGATTTCACAAACTTGTCACTGTCACGTTATCATATTATTCATTATAATTATATATCCGATTTATTTATATATCTTTTGTATTAAATACGTATATTCAGTTATTGTAATAATGATGTTTATATATTTATAATCCTTCAGATTAGTATTATAATTCTTGTAAGGGATGTAAAACTAAAAATCCAGCATTATAAATGTTTAAAAAATAATTTTTTATAATTTTATAATAATATTTGTATTTTTAGCAGCTTACAGGGGATTAGATGGATACTGAAACAAGTGGAGATACTTTTCTACCATTCCAAGGTAAGTGCATAAATTTTTTTGCAATGATCATGCTACTAGATTCATCGTTATAAGGCAACAAATATACATTTCTATTAATATTTCGGGCACTTTTCCCGGATATTTTGACTATAAGTGATCTTAATGATTTAGACCCACTCTGGAAATTTTTAGGCAGTTTCTGACTATAAAAAGACATCTTTTAGACAGTATTAGGTTACCAGAGTCCGGAGCAGAATTGCTGATTTTCACTATTTAAGGTTTAAATGGCTTAGAAGAGTGTGACAGCATACATTTATGTCTTTAAAAGTATTTTTAATGAAAAGTTCGGAAAATTTTACAAAAAAAGTCATATTTATGTTTTTAGTGAAAAATGCATCCCCTGGGAGCTAAAAATTCATGAAAATAGGCATATAATGCAAAAAAGTGCTAAAATGTCAACTTTGACTCTCTGTAACTTAAAATAATGGCCCAGAAAAAATCTGAAAAAATTCAGGAGAACTACTGGATACCTCTAAAACATATTCCCACAGTTATAGCAATATTTATTTTTTTCATCTTCGATGTCACAGAGAACCACCCATATATATATGGAGCATTCCATGTGAAATCACAAATGAAAATTTTAAAATTACTGATATTCTGCTAAACAACTCCTTTTTGAACCTAGAATATGTAAAAAAATTTTTAGATGCTTTACTTAGATAGGAAAAAAGTTATTAATAACCAAAAAATACATATTTTTCTATTTTCTACCTATATGACCAATTTTTATGACTTTATAATTCAAAATATATGCACCCTACAGAAAAATGATAAATACCTTTAAGACTGTAAATTACATCAAGATTTTAATAAAATTTTTAATTATAACCATTTATTAAATATTATTGCACTTTTATTGACTTTAAGTCACTAAAAAGTCATATATTTTGATTTTTGACATTGTTCGGCACAGTTGATATTACTGAAAAAAATCACAGATACTTTAAATTACATGTACTTTATGTGTACCAAACCGCTTAGTGGCATAATTAATAGTATAAAAGATATACACTTTTTCTGTAAAGCTAACTGCAAAAATAAAAAAAGTTCAACATGGCTGTCAGTTGCCGATGAACATGAGCTTTTTTAATTCAAGATAATTAATAATTTTAAAAATACTGATACATTCTGCTTTTCATTTGCAACAAAAAATATCTCTATCAATTTTCTCCTGAGATTAATAGTTTCAGAGAAAAAAATTCATATATAGAAATATGATAAGAATACCTCTATATGAATTTTTTTATTATATAATAGCTTTATAAATTTTTTTTTTATAGAATATAAGAAATAGTAAACCATTAGGATGTACAAATAATATTTATGTACAATAATAAATAAGTAATAAATAGATATATATAGTAACGTATTTAATAAAATTCAAGGTGACGGGACAAATTTATTAACGATTATAATACTGACTAGGAGAGTTTCTCATTTTCTATTTAAAAATTTATTAATTTTATGGCTGAAATTGCTTCAATTGCTTATTTCTTCTATATAATTTTGAGACAAATTAACCGATTTGAGCTATATATCTTTTTAAATTGTATGTACTTTATCTCATCTTTCTTCCAGATTTTGGTCCTAGTATATCGATTAAAGTAGATGTAATTTTTTTTACAAAATTAATAAACGTGTATTCATATGATACTAATTAATTTTCATAGATATGTATTTATGTATGTAAATTGTTTAATATTATTATATAACGCATTAAATATATTAATTAAAAAAAATGTAAAGTTACGTTAATGAGTATATAAAATATTTTATACTCGGTGATATAGTAGATCAAGCAATCAGTTGTATACAATTATACCTAATCAGTATGTATGTTACATATATATATATTGAATTAAATAGAAAATCTATTAACACATTACTAACTTTCTAAAAATTATTTGTATTTATTTTCTCCATTTACTGAGTGTCGTAATTTTTATATTGTTTATTTTATATATATAGGTATAGTAAACACTAAAATCTGTACACATTGGACAGTAAAATTTTCTTGTAAAATTTACCGGGTGAAAATGCATGTGCAGTAAACCTGGGACCTTTAAACATCAACCTAAAAATTACTGTAAAAAAGTGTAAAAATTTAATTACAAATATTATGAGTTTCCAAGTTAATTTATCTGGAGCAGCTGATAGATCCCTGATTCCCGCGGTTTACCGTGCTAAAAAATATATAACACTATACCGAAACTAGCTAACCGAAAACTTAGGCAATTGTACCTTGGTTAACTTCGGTAAGCGTAATTACACCATAACTACGTATGAGCTAAGCTACACATTTCAGCTTGGGTACGTCAAGTATGTATATATATAGAGCGTTGACGTCGAAACTGACAGGTCGCACTTATATATACACCGTAAAGTCATGCGGTATTCATCTTACAAGTATACTTTTGATTGTGTTGGAAAATTTAATTTGATTCTACATTAATCGGTTTGATGTTGATATAAATATAAATATATATAAACCAATATTATTATTGTATCGTGTTTGAGTTGATCTATAGCGGGTAAAATTTTAAGGTACTTTTCAAGAGATCGTTACAACGAAAAATCCAATAATTTAAGTATATACACACACTCTTACGTTACACACCATGCGTTACATATACGTACACGAAAATATTGTTTAATTGACAAGGTTAAAAATAGGGACACACATATCGTTTATATATATAATAGAGGTGGAACGAAAACGATAAATAATTTCCAAAACAGTAGGTTAACACGGAACAATGACTATAGACATCGTAATGCAAGAGTAGAGAGAGAGAGAGGTGGCTTTGTGCAGATCGCGCGAGTGAGTTCAACCCCCGCGTGCGTTTACGCGTTATGTGTGTACGACGTGTAGTCGGTTGCTCGGTGGGTTGCGCATCAGGACCGCCGCACGCGAATGGAATCGCTGCACGCGCCGACGCCGGTAAACGATTGTTGCACCGTACCTACCTACACACACGCGCGCGCACGCACAACACTGTGATGCAGCCCTCCAGCACGCGGAAGAAGAGAGAGAGAGAGGGAGAGTAGGCGGGTAAATGGGAGGTTGGAGAGACGCCCGCGAAATTTGGCTCGAGGTAACCAAACGGGAGTACAGTTTATACAGGGGTTACACACTCTGACGTTATATTGCAGCTTGACTCGTTCCGTTCTTCCTCCGCTTTTTTTTGTTCGTCGTCTCTCACTCACTCTCTCGCTCTCTCTCGCTCTTTCTTCCACGCATCGTTTTTCTCGATCGATGGGAGTGGTTACGTTACCAGGTGCATTGTTACGGGGATTTTTCAAAATTTTACGAACCTCCATTTAAATCATAAAAGAAAATTTTTTTGGTCCATATACACGTATAGACACATTATGTTCGTTGTTGTAATTTACGACGACGAAGGTATATATATACTTTAGTTATTTTATTGAAATTAATGAAATATATTGCAAACGTACGATTTACACACGTGTAACGCAGGGATTGTAGAAAAAAGTCACGCCTTATTCCGGATAATACAGTTTATATGTGTAATACATATTTTGCTTTTGTGTATATTGCGTATATGCTGCATATAGGATGAATTTCAATGATTTTCATATAGGATATACCTACCTTTGTGTGCGCGTGTGTACATAATCGACAAAATATATGTATATTCGTCTTGCGCATAAATTAAATCACCGATTGTTTAAATTAATTTTATCTTATATAAAGATATTTTTAACATACGCTAAAATTAAATTTTCTATACGCGTGTTATATTTAGAAACTTAGAAAAAAAGGCTGTTTAAAAATTATATCAACGCATTGTAATAGACGATTTAAACGAATAAATAAATAAGTGAATAAGTATATTTTAACGTTGTCATCGATATATAAAAATGACAATATTTATTGAAATATCCTATTGTTCGCGAATTAACTAACAGCCACCATAAATAATTCGAAAAATATCTACTTATCCGCCAAAAAAAAGAAAAGAAAAAAAAAGAATAAAGTGAAAATCGTATAATCCCACACTCCCGTAAATCCGAGTTAAATAAGCCACAAATTTACTGGGTGACATATTCGATTTCCAAGTACCGGCAAAAAGAAGAAGGAGAAGAGAGAAGAAAATAAGTACGAGGAGAAAAGTAAATAAAGCAAGAGAAAATGGAAAAAAAAGGGAAGAGCCTGACTTCCTTGACTTCTTTCCGGTTGGACCAACGGACGTTCGTTGGAGTAGCCTCGGTACTGCTGCTATACTCCTCGTATCAGTCCTCGTTTAAGAAGCGAAAACAAGAGGATCAGAGGATAAAAAAAGAGAGAGGGACAGACGTTCGTTTTTCTTCTAACGTATAGAACTAGACTTACTCCTTCTTCGAAACCTCGTGCGTTTCTGTATCTTTTTTTTTCCTTGGCTATACTATCACGTCCGAGTGAGAATCAGTGCGATCTACTGCTGGCGACGGAGCGCACTGACGCAGCCGATGAAAAAAAAAACGACCGTATATACGATAAGACGATGGACGACCTCGGTGAAAGTGTTAACCATCTCTATATATACCTATTTCGATTGGCCAACGTATTTTCCCTTTGTCAATTTGTCACGCGACGAGCATGTTTCTTTCTACGTTTCTTTTATTATATATATGTATGTATATATAATAAAATTTATATATTATTTATAATTTATAAATTTATAAAATGTATATATGTATATATATTTTACTATTTTTTATTATACACGATGGACATACGTGGATTTTCATTATGTTAACTAGTTTTAGATGAATTACTGTGAATAATAGATGCTTTTTCAAACATCCCCGGAATTTTTATTAAGTTCAAGAAAAGAAATTTTACTATCTTAATAGTACAAATTGCGCAAACAAAAGTTAATGTCTGATATAATAATTTTTCCTATGAAAGATGTAACATTTTACAAATTTAATAGTTCAAATTTTTTAAAAAAATTATCCTTGATTATATAATATACGTTAAGTAATTAGTTCTAAATGTGGCCGCTATGAGCGTGTTCGACACATTTACTATAGATTCTCTATACGCAAACGGCTGAATCTGATTTCGATGTATATTTACCATTTAAAAAACATTAATTAAAATATAAAAGAGAAATTGAAAAATAATAGTTTTAATTTTTTTAAATTTCAATTATTTAATTATATATATATATATATATATATATATGTGTGCGTGTGTGTGTGTGTGTGTGATATTGTCACGGGTGTCGCCGTGCGACCTATAGGTGTATGATATAGGATATAAAGTGAGCGATAGGACGTCTCGACTAATGTAAGCGTTGCATTGAAGCACGGATGATAACTCGATGGTTAGAGCACGAGATTCGTAATCCATGGTGCATGGGTTCGAATCCCGTTGTCCGTCTTTTTAATCCACAATAATATAAGGTATAAAAAACCCAGTACTAGGACAAATTTGGAAGGTGTTTATAAACAACCGTATATTTATCGAACCGATAAGAATACGAATGAATGAACCTAATGATTCGGCATACAATATACTAAATAATGCATATAGAAGCACATTTAATTGCCGAAATAATTAAAATATAAGATCGAAATAGTATGTTACAATTCGGATATACTCGAATACCGTATGTCGAGGTGGACTTTGTACTCGGACACTTCTTGGACCCATTACTCGGACATAAGAAATTACGTGTTATTTTGCGTGTCCAATATTTTTTTGTGAAACTTAACCTCCAATATTTTGATCGCATATTATTAAAAATTTAATGGTCAAAAGAACATTTTTTTAAATTTTTTCAAATACATCAATAATTATATTAGTATACTTACGCCTGTCCGAGTACTACACTACCAATTTTTACGTTGTGCGAGTGCCTGCGTCCTTTACCTTATACAAATTGATTAAATAATGAAAAATTATATGATAAAAAATTGATACCATAATTTTAATTGCATTATATATATAATACACCTCGCATCAACAAACGCAGTTAAATGTAAAAAAATACAAACATTATATTGTAAAAACGTAGAAGTCATATGCATAACGTAAATTTCATATTTCCAAGAGCGTTTATATCCAGTAATATATCCCGCAACTCGCGGGAAGAGAAGATGTTATTTTATCTTGATTCAACTTCTCATCCTTAAGCAGAAGTTACGTAAAGTTAAACATTCACAAAAGCACCTCGTTAAAATTCCGTGTGTATATATATATATATATATAAAATACATGGGTTTTTGTTTCGATACATCGGAACTTGTTACAAAACTCGCGCCTCCAGAAATCCAAGGGTTTAACTCGGTATGGTATACGAGGACCAAAAACCCGGAAGCCCGTTTTCGTGGTGAAAACGAGAAAAGGGACGACGACGGCGAGGCGCTCTCGTTTTCCTGTCAACGGCTAACGAGATCCAAGCTGTATACACCACCTACCGAGCGTCGCTCAGTTCACGCGTACATATATATAGACGCACTAAAAGAGCCTCGAGGGAAGAAACGGTGGGCGGGATGGTAGTCCAGCCTTCTTTCCTGGGACAATATTTTCTTTTTGATTCTTCAGAATCTTCTTTCTCTTTCCTTTCTCCAGTGACCAAGCTGTATATATATATATATATTATAAACGATTCTTAAGCCATCGGGCTATTTACGAGGTAGCACAGCTGGCTTTCGCTATGTTTTCCTATATGTATACAACTACGTATATATATATATAGATTTTTCACTGGGATATATCGAGGTTTTGCGTTTACTATGCAGATTGCCGAATAAATATATTTTGTATCGGTATGTGTGTGTGTGTGTGTGGTGGAGGAAGGACGAACGGAACTGTACTTTCGATGGATATTGCCGGTGGTGCGCGGTTGTGTAACGCGCGATTCAAAATTCTATGCGATTTCTCTCGGTCGCTCGCGAGGAGAAATGAAATTTAAAGAAAATTTCGGTATGAAAAATTGTTTTCTGGAATACCAATTTGGGGACAATACAAACTGTATACGTACTTTTTATTCCTATTCGCTTTTGTCAAATATATATTCAGGGATTATCGATTACCTCTTATTTCAATATTAACTTATTATATTATATATATATATATATATATATATATATATATACAGTTACCTTGTATAGAGATTTTTTATTTGGAAATCTATTTTTTTCCTTTAAATATATTTATTTATAAGATACTGCACAAATTTAATATTTAAACGCATATATATATATGTGTCAACGTCACGGGGTTAACGATTAGATTATAATTATAAAAAATAAATAGTTAAAGTTGGACAACTGTTTAGAAAGTTCGTACCTCAAGTATATTTACCTAAAATTTTAAACTGCTCGATAGAAGTCGCTCGACTCTATGTACTTAATTTTTACATCAACCGGCTCGAAGTTTCGCAATTTATAATAAAGTTATACAGCTCTTAAGAATTTAATATGCATATAAATCGATTTTCTTCTGATCGGCGTAAATCTTGAAAATAAAAATAAAATACGTTAACTCTTATCCGTATACTT
The DNA here is from genome assembly GCA_026168455.1 of Theocolax elegans. Classification (NCBI taxonomy): domain Eukaryota; kingdom Metazoa; phylum Arthropoda; class Insecta; order Hymenoptera; family Cerocephalidae; genus Theocolax; species Theocolax elegans. Next base: position 58,918,661 of record CM047428.1, read on the forward strand.
AGACATTACACTGTTAAAAAAAAACCTTAAATTTCATGCACTATTAATGTACATAGACGCATTAAATATAATGTACTTGTAATAGAAACATATGTTAATGTACAAAATATTTAAAATTAATGCATTTATGCGGAAAGATTAATGTGTGTAATAAAATTTCAAGCATAGTTGACCAGAAATCCAAGGGTTTAACTCGGTATGGTATACGAGGACCAAAAACCCGGAAGCCCGTTTTCGTGGTGAAAACGAGAAAAGGGACGACGACGGCGAGGCGCTCTCGTTTTCCTGTCAACGGCTAACGAGATCCAAGCTGTATACACCACCTACCGAGCGTCGCTCAGTTCACGCGTACATATATATAGACGCACTAAAAGAGCCTCGAGGGAAGAAACGGTGGGCGGGATGGTAGTCCAGCCTTCTTATATAAAATACATGGGTTTTTGTTTCGATACATCGGAACTTGTTACAAAACTCGCGCCTCCAGAAATCCAAGGGTTTAACTCGGTATGGTATACGAGGACCAAAAACCCGGAAGCCCGTTTTCGTGGTGAAAACGAGAAAAGGGACGACGACGGCGAGGCGCTCTCGTTTTCCTGTCAACGGCTAACGAGATCCAAGCTGTATACACCACCTACCGAGCGTCGCTCAGTTCACGCGTACATATATATAGACGCACTAAAAGAGCCTCGAGGGAAGAAACGGTGGGCGGGATGGTAGTCCAGCCTTCTTTCCTGGGACAATATTTTCTTTTTGATTCTTCAGAATCTTCTTTCTCTTTCCTTTCTCCAGTGACCAAGCTGTATATATATATATATTATAAACGATTCTTAAGCCATCGGGCTATTTACGAGGTAGCACAGCTGGCTTTCGCTATGTTTTCCTATATGTATACAACTACGTATATATATATATAGATTTTTCACTGGGATATATCGAGGTTTTGCGTTTACTATGCAGATTGCCGAATAAATATATTTTGTATCGGTATGTGTGTGTGTGTGTGTGGTGGAGGAAGGACGAACGGAACTGTACTTTCGATGGATATTGCCGGTGGTGCGCGGTTGTGTAACGCGCGATTCAAAATTCTATGCGATTTCTCTCGGTCGCTCGCGAGGAGAAATGAAATTTAAAGAAAATTTCGGTATGAAAAATTGTTTTCTGGAATACCAATTTGGGGACAATACAAACTGTATACGTACTTTTTATTCCTATTCGCTTTTGTCAAATATATATTCAGGGATTATCGATTACCTCTTATTTCAATATTAACTTATTATATTATATATATATATATATATATATATATATATATACAGTTACCTTGTATAGAGATTTTTTATTTGGAAATCTATTTTTTTCCTTTAAATATATTTATTTATAAGATACTGCACAAATTTAATATTTAAACGCATATATATATATGTGTCAACGTCACGGGGTTAACGATTAGATTATAATTATAAAAAATAAATAGTTAAAGTTGGACAACTGTTTAGAAAGTTCGTACCTCAAGTATATTTACCTAAAATTTTAAACTGCTCGATAGAAGTCGCTCGACTCTATGTACTTAATTTTTACATCAACCGGCTCGAAGTTTCGCAATTTATAATAAAGTTATACAGCTCTTAAGAATTTAATATGCATATAAATCGATTTTCTTCTGATCGGCGTAAATCTTGAAAATAAAAATAAAATACGTTAACTCTTATCCGTATACTTAGACATTACACTGTTAAAAAAAAACCTTAAATTTCATGCACTATTAATGTACATAGACGCATTAAATATAATGTACTTGTAATAGAAACATATGTTAATGTACAAAATATTTAAAATTAATGCATTTATGCGGAAAGATTAATGTGTGTAATAAAATTTCAAGCATAGTTGACCAGAATATAATATACACAACAATTTTACGAAAAATTCATTAAATACAATGTACATGTACTGACAAATAATGTACAACTACCATAGAATTCATAGGAGGTTCACTTAACGTCCGCTAGATTATAAAATGAAAAAGGGAATCTTAAAAGTCGAAAATATTCGAAAGCTATACATATTCTAAATATACATGTTGCATTATAAAATGTAATTAGGATAAGTACGAGGCTAATGAATTAACATCGAGATAAGCGTCTTTCACCGAAAATCATAATTTAAAACTACCGAAATAGAAGATATCCTCTTTTTTTCACGAAAAAAAAATAAAAGCGGATAAAGGTAAGAGATAGGTAAAGAGGTGTTTGAGTCTAATATTTAAGGGACACTCGTAGCTGCGAACCTCTTTATCCTACTGGGAGTTCCTCGTGAAGCGCATATTTTTCGTGGCGTGAGCCTCAAAGGAAAAACGGTCAAACCAAGATCGCAAGCTCTCTTACTCTAGGGGGTTCTCTCGCAACAATTTTTGGGCGACCGCCAAACACGTACACTGAATTCCTTACTCTTGATAGAGAGTTCGAAGAAAGAGAAAGGATGCGACCTGGTGTGTGTGTATATATATATAAGAAGGTTTTTGGACCGAACAAATGGAAGGATATAACAGAAAGTGAAATTTCGTGTATTGTTTTTCTTTCGTTCCTAGTCCGAGGACGTTAATGGATACGATGGTGATAACGATCGTTATTTTTTATCAGAGCTCACTTTTGTTACTCTTCTAACGTACGAGTTGTGAGGACTGTAGAATTAATCAACGAGTTTTCATACTTAAATAATTAATACACTATTAAATAAACGTTATTTATAAAAATTGGAAAATCACGTTTTCAAGTTTTTGTCATCATTGTATTTTCCCTAGTAGAAATTAAAAATTTTTTTAATATTTTAGGGTTAGGAATAGCTTTTTTAACAAGTTGTAATTACTCATTTACTACCCATTTGTTTTTAAATGGCTAGTTTCTACCTTAAAAATGGTTTACATTTGTACTAAAGCTGCGGTCATTGCCACTATAGCTAATAAGTAATTTTTCTCTCAACGAAGATAATTAAGGTTGTATGATTGCTTGGTCATAATGTTCACACTTCAATTGAAAATATCTAAACAAAAAAAATTAAATTAATTCATTAAATATTTTATTGACTAAGGTAAAGTGCTCAAATGTGGGACGAATTAATAGTTAATGTTGGGACATGCAGATTTACTAAATACACGATTAAATATGATACAAATAACTGTTGGTATACTAACTATTTACACTTCATTAAATTTAATTTGGTATTAAGTGGATCGTAAATATTTTTAAATATTTAAAAATTAATGATGTTTACATTTTTGGAGGTTAAGCTAGGGTCTAATCATCTTCACTATACCTTCAATTCAAATTTTTATTTTTATTTATGTCTCAAATAATTTTCCTTTTTAATGATAAACTTCTATTTTTGCAATTTAGTCATCATCAACTAGCGCATATTTTTAGTCGGTAATGTAAATAAAACTATTATATTATTAAATAAGATAGTAATTTTTAGATAAACTTCATACTATTTGGATTAATTTGGTCGCGCATTCGGGTACTTTACTTTACATTATAAATATTATCGGTTTGAATATGTTATAAGAAAAATATATATTAGAACTAAGAATTTTCTTTTTAAGTTCGAAAAGAAATTTAATTCGAAGAAAAATACCGTATTTGTAACTACAAAATATTTGTTAATTTCTAACAAATATTTTTTTTCAATGTATTCAACACAAAATTTTATTGAATCAATAATTTTTTTTTCTCGATGTACCAATCCACTCAGAATTTCTTCCAAAAGCGTATTTCTCATACACGGAGAGAAATTACTTGTAAATATTAAATATCCGTCTAGTAAAAATTCGTGAACTGTCGAGTTAATGTGGTAACAGGCAGCGAATCTCGTAATTTTTACTAGACTGACAATGAGTTGTAATTTTAATTATTTTTTTAAATATTGAAAAAAATGTTATTTCTTTTATATAATACTTGTTTTAGATAGAAGATATAAGAGTTATTAACATTTAAATTTGAGAGTCGAAGTCTTTGCCATTGCGCCACTGAACACACATTACGTGCTGTTTCACTAAATCATCCTTTTGAGGCAAACAAACAAACACGCAATTCCAACAAATATTTTTTTAATATATTTTCGTAAACGGTATCAGAAAAAATATGAATTAGGAACACCCACATTCTTATTTGTAAAATATTGTACGTGATTATCTCAAATTTGACTAAATTTAGTGTAAATTTTACTTGATATTGTGCACATTTTACTTGTCAGTCTAGTACTTTTTTGAATTTTTGCGGTATATGACCATATTTCTCGAGAGTCTTGTAATTTTTACTAGACTACTTTACAGTATTTACAAAAAAAATTTCTCCATGTATTATCTAACCACTGGTCCGAAGTATAATTAACCCGGTAATTAATCGTGAATAACAGAATTTGATGAATAATTTAGCAGAAATTCGTTAAATAACGAGAGACGAACGACGGAAATAGGGAGACGGATAGCCGCAGACGCGCGCGCTCTCCGTGGATAAAGAGAAAACGAGTAAAGGATGGACGTTAGGGTAAAAGGAGAGATGGAACGTAAACGTCCAGTAGAAAAGCCAACGAGGGAAGAAACGGAAGTACAGTCTGGTAAGCCGGTGAAACCCGTACAGACGCAACGAAAGCGAGAAAGATAGTCAGAGCTTTCGTCGACGTGAAAAAGGATTCCCGTATATATATATATAAGTATATACCCATACATACATATAAGCGATGGGAAAAAATCTATTCCGTTGGCGTTTGTCATCCCCGTGTTATCTTAACAGCAGTTTCTCGGCACTTTTTCCCCAGAATCAACCAGATCTACAGTTCTTTAGCTATATGGAATTTAAAATATATATTCTACGAGTGTCAATTTATTGCTCTCTAATTCCGTTCGAACAAAAAATTTAAAACAAATAAATCACTTTCATTGAAGCGAGGATTGACTCACTCAGTTCTAACTCAAAAATTGATTTTCCACCCTAATTGCACTTTATACGAATAGAAAAAAAAGGTTAATTAAAATATAGTACAATTACACATATCAGAAGATATATCGATGTCGAAGGTATAAACCATCTATTTAACCCACAGGTTGAACTATCAGCACTCCAGGGTGAAACTCTCCCCGCGTCCTTTTCTCGAGAACCCGAGGCAGCTGAGAAACTTCGTAAACTCGAAAAGTTCTCATGCTCCTCTCGAGAGGACGTAAGAAAGGAGGACAAAAACTTAACTCACCCTCTCTCGGGATATATTTAATGTCTCTCACTCTCTATCTCTCTAACTCTATCTATTCCCCTTTCTCACCCCCCCCCCCTCTTTCTCTCTCTACACCCTGTGAAAATCCTTGCACTGCATCGAGTGCTCGTCCAATCATGGTTCAAGACAATGGACCTACGACCGAACAATGAGGGTCCTAGTGTTTATGGCAGAATCGCTATCCCGTGAAAAATCATCACCTTTAATTAACGCGAGAACCCTACAATATTTTTCCGTCTCTCATCGCGTGAAATATACGTTACGGACGTTCCTTTGCGCTTTTCGACGTTGCTCCTTACACGTTTTGACTTACATATGGGCCTTTTCATTTCGACTGGTTTTGGTTCAAAATTTCATTCAGAAACCAGAAAAACTGCATTTTTAGGCACTTGTTATTTGTTTAAAAGTTATTCTAATCTCAAAATATGAATTACTTCAACAATACCCTAGTAGAAATCGTATTCCATTAAATAGGCAATAAATAGGTATTCTAAATAGAATGGTCGAAAAATGGGTGAAAAATAGGCGAAAAATGTGCTAATTTTTATCCTCCCGGTGAAACGCTTTTTCTCCCAATTTTAAACCATTAAATAGACTAATATATAATTTATATTCTGTTTTGAGCTAATTTTTAGCTTATCAACATACATAAAATTTGAGTCTAGTTATATGCTATTAAATGTCTATTAAAAAACTATAGGACTTTTGAAGTTTACTATTACCGGAAACCTGGAAACATTTTTCAAATGTTTTGAGGTTAACGGGATGTCGGACCTAAATTACAGGAATCTGCACCTTTTAACCCAAAAATTATATCTAAAATATTGCATTAAAAATCTGAAAAAATTCATACGGACAGCTGAAAACATAAAGAAGGGCTTCACGTTTTGATTTTTAACGAAAAAGCATTTTTTAAATAATAATTGAGTAAACAATGTTTGGTCGGTAATTATTAGTCAAAAAAAAGCATAATCATTCAACCGAAACATCGTGATCAAATTATGGATTTAAAAATCTGGAAAAATTTGGGTATATTATTTAAAACATACCTAAGGGCTTGACGTTCAGCGTTTTTTTTTTACTTTATTCATTTATTTATAAAAAAAAGTACAAAATGACCATTTTCTGGGTCCGACATCCCCTTAGTGAAAAAGCGTTTCATCACAAGGTATTTAATACCAATGTTTAATTCCTAGTTCTTAGATTCAAATATCTGTTTTTCTAATAAATTCTATCAACTTTTACTTTATAACGACATGCAACGTTGATATCTAAAATTTGGTTCATTTTAAAATTTTGACCAAACAAGTTGACGCGAAATGATCCATATACCTTCAAAATCTGAACGTATACACAGAAAAAAATTAAAATAAATTAATAAATACATAAATAAATAAATAAATAAATAAATAAATAACCACACAGACAATTAATTCAAAACAAGAGCGCAATGACATCTAGAAATCGACAACAAATCATTATACTATTTTTAGCACAATCCTACACCACAAAAATTGATTAAATAAAAAAGATAATTCCTTTTATTTCAGTGTTACAGTCAACTAAATTCTTATTTCCTAATGTATAAACAAACCAACACCTATAAAAAAAAGACTAATTAATAAGACAAAATTACGAAAAATAGGTATACCTAAATAATAAAATAAAAAATTACCTTCTTGAAAAATCTACTCCTAATAAAAGCCACACCACATTGGGGATAATAATTTTTTTTGTATTATTTTAACGTCGCTGTTTTTACACTTCAAACTGGTGGTAATCAGAGACGGAGGTCACAAGATGTCTATGCCAAAGCCAAGTTTTATCCTCCCAACCTTACCGACCTCGAAAATCATGTAAAATTAATAGTAATTAAAAAAGAACGTTAATTTACGTAAATCTAGGAATACAGTCTCCTTCCTTTATTAATAATCTACTTAAGTTCAAAATTTGAAACAAAAATATCGATTGGTTTTCGAGAAAACCCTTACCAAAAGTCTTGACATGCCTTTTCCATTAGTCGAGCGGATAACCTTAAATTGCTTGAAATCATCATAAATTTTGGTAAGGGATTACTCAAAAACTCCAAAACCAATTGATATTTTTGCTTCGAATTTTGAACTGAGGTAGATTATTAATAAAGGAATGGGACTGTTCTCCTCAATTTGCGTAAATTATTGTCCTTTTTTAATTATAACTCACTTTCCATGACTTTTGAGGCTGGTAAGATAGGGAGGATAAAATTTATACATTCCGCAGTGGTGCCTGTATCAATTGGCCGGGGTCGGGAATCGAACCTGGGATATAATGAATAATTGGAATTACAACTGAAATTTATATATTTACATAGTCGACCATAAAGAATTGATAAATCAAAAAAAACTGTATAATTGTTTATAAGATTTTGATAAAAAAAAAACTGCACCGAGGTTTTAAATAATTGGTAGACGTTTCTTTGCTAAACGGACGGGCGTATTAAAAATAGCTCAGACACGGATCTTTCGCTAACAAATATATATACTGTTAGTTTGAAATTTATAACGTACATTATACTAATTGCACCGAGTACTAATTACTCTAATAAATCATTCGCGGGAGTGCATTTGACAATTTTAGTCGAAAATAAAGCCCAGTTGTTGGTTATTTTTTTTCAGTGGTTTTCACGTCGAGAGAGAGAGAGAGAGAGAGAAAAATGTTCTGTCCGACGCCGTGTAAACGAATAGCTGCAAGTACAAAGCGCGCGTGTGTGTGTATATATATATATATATATATATATACATCCTTTGGAAAAAATAATTTAACGAAATAAACGACGATGTAAAGAAAAAAGAAATTTAACATCGGGCTTTTGTACATTAATGTTGGTGTCTATCTTTTTTTCCTTTGTTTTCGCATTTCCTATTTACCGAAGAAGTATGTATATATATAAATGCTAGGATTCCACCCCCCAATTAAACGTCATACCGTAGGATGTTCATAATTTGAGCGTGCATTGTACACTCGAGCGCATGAACGCGGGAAATATACACATATACACAACAGGGGGGGAGTCGGAAGTTGTCGGATTTTCGAGTGGACCTCTACATATATGTATTCTCTTTTGGTGCTCGTACATGTATATGTACAATACGCATGTAGGTGTGTGTGTGTGTGTGTGTATACGCGAGCGGTTCATCGAGTCGAATAATCATTCGTTACGGCTATATAAACATTCGCCGGCTTTTCCACGTCCTCGTCGCACGCATTATATGTATATATATACCGTTCGACGGTGATTTATGGAGATTTTTATTGGATGGATTGGTTCTAGTTTTATTTGCCTTTCAACTCCGATATCGTCGACCATGCACTTGAAATCGAGACCAACGTCTTCGAAACGCGTAGTACACAAACTCCAGCAGAAGAAATATATACGAAAGTAAACACAAGCTGCGATTAAGTGCAGTGCATCTAATACCCGCGGTGTCGAATTGCCGAAACTCGATGTGTCGTTGATCGCGCGCGCCCGGGCCCAACACTTCTTCTCTTCTCTTCATTTAAATTATCTATATTATTTTCCATTTATTTCTATTAATTCGTCCGACACGTAAGACTCGCCACACGGGTTATAAGGCTGTAAAATCTTTTACGCACTATGGTATATATGATACGTTAGCGCGATTAGAGGAAAATATTATTGTGAATGGATTAGTTATGCTTGGACGCTCGCTGCGCTCGCGACCGCGGCCCAACTACTATCCATTCACAATGATATTTTCCCTCTGATCGCATTAACGTATCATATATACCAAAGTACATAAATAACTAATATACCGTTCGACGGTGATTTATGGACACACCTGATTGTGCGGAATATTATTTAGAAACGCGATGGGCCACGGATCATCGAGGTTACGAGACCCGTAAATGATACGCTTATATGTATATTTATGTTATTTCATTAGAGACGCGCTAATTGTTTTTCGACGTGAACGTTGCAACGCCCTGTAATTCCATTCATTTTCCTTTTTTTCTTTTCACGCTCAACTTGCTCGACGGTCATTTGAATTTACGATGTAATCGACGATCAGTTTGAGGGATCGTACGTGGTTCTTTTATAAGGGAAACATGTGACATAATACGCTAACTATACATTCGTTGCGGTGAAATATTTATTTGTGCACTTAGGGAGTAAAAATAGGCTTTTATTCCGTGATGAAAGTTGCTGCTTCTGAGGTTTAGCGAGGAATAATCGCCTTTTACTCCCGAAGTGTATAACAATTTTTCACCCTGATCATTTAACCCTTTGAGTCACAGTGTTACTGACAGAGTACCATCTTTTTAAATCGCTGTCAAAAATGTTCTACTGCATATTTTGGTCTGAAATTTTGTACTCGGGGTTTTTTGGGGTCGCTGAACGTGAATCTGAGGTTAAAATTTTAAAGTTCAAAATGGCGGATCGAAGATGCCGGAAAAATGTGTGAAATTGAACATCATTTCGATAAACCAATCAAGCTTTATTTTACTGCATATTTTAGTCTAAATATTCGTATTTGGGGGTTTTTGGGGCCGTTGATTACAAAACTACTATAAGTTTTGGAAAATTCAACGTAAATCCAATATGGGGTTTAGAGTTCACGAATCTAAGGTTAGATTTGAAAAAAAATGGAAATGGCAGAAAATGGACTCTCACTCAGCATTACCTAGAACTAACGACGTGGACGTGGAGAGTTTCTAGTTCCTTTTGTTTTGCTTTATTTTCGTATTTTTTTTTTATTTATTTTTTTGTTTTTTTTTATATTTTATATATTTTTTTTTGGAGAAAAAGAAAAATATATAACCTCAGATTCGTGATCAGCAACCCCAAAAACCCCCGAGTACAAAATTTCAGACCAAAATATGCAGTAGAAAAAAGCATGACTCAAAGGGTTAAAGCGTCACATTTGCAAAAACATTTTTTTTTAATTTCTAAATACGCATGTAGGTGTGTGTGTGTGTGTGTGTATACGCGAGCGGTTCATCGAGTCGAATAATCATTCGTTACGGCTATATAAACATTCGCCGGCTTTTCCACGTCCTCGTCGCACGCATTATATGTATATTTACAGCCTACTAACCCGTACGGCGAGTCTTACGCGCGGAGCACGCTAAATTCGTAAATACATCTAATGCAACCAAATTCGTGGCCGACTGTATGCGCGTGATTATATCGATTACTAGGATATATAGAACGCTACACATCCTAGTAGATGTATACAAATTCTTCATATCGTCGACCATGCACTTGAAAATCGAGACCAACGTGCATTATAGTAATATACCGTTCGACGGTGATTTATGGAGATTTTTATTGGATGGATTGGTTCTAGTTTTATTTGCCTTTCAACTCCGCACACCTGATTGTGCGGAAATATTATTTAGAAACGCGATGGGCCACGGATCATCGAGGTTACGAGACCCGTAAATGATACGCTTATATGTATATTTATGTTATTTCATTAGAGACGCGCTAATTGTTTTTCGACGTGAACGTTGCAACGCCCTGTAATTCCATTCATTTCCTTTTTTTCTTTTCACGCTCAACTTGCTCGACGGTCATTGAATTTACGATGTAATCGACGATCAGTTTGAGGGATCGTACGTGGTTCTTTTATAAGGGAAACATGTGACATAATACGCTAATATATACATTCGTTGCGGTGAAATATTTATTTGTGCACTTAGGGAGTAAAATAGGCTTTTATTCCCGTGATGAAAGTTGCTGCTTCTGAGGTTTAGCGAGGAATAATCGCCTTTTACTCCCGAAGTGTATAACAATTTTTCACCCTGATCATTTAACCCTTTGAGTCACAGTGTTACTGACAGAGTACCATCTTTTTAAATCGCTGTCAAAAATGTTCTACTGCATATTTTGGTCTGAAATTTTGTACTCGGGGTTTTTTGGGGTCGCTGAACGTGAATCTGAGGTTAAAATTTTAAAGTTCAAAATGGCGGATCGAAGATGCCGGAAAAATGTGTGAAATTGAACATCATTTCGATAAACCAATCAAGCTTTATTTTACTGCATATTTTAGTCTAAATATTCGTATTTGGGGGTTTTTGGGGCCGTTGATTACAAAACTACTATAAGTTTTGGAAAATTCAACGTAAATCCAATATGGGGTTTAGAGTTCACGAATCTAAGGTTAGATTTGAAAAAAAATGGAAATGGCAGAAAATGGACTCTCACTCAGCATTACCTAGAACTAACGACGTGGACGTGGAGAGTTTCTAGTTCCTTTTGTTTTTGCTTTATTTTCGTATTTTTTTTTTTATTTATTTTTTTTGTTTTTTTTTTATATTTTATATATTTTTTTTTGGAGAAAAAGAAAAATATATAACCTCAGATTCGTGATCAGCAACCCCAAAAACCCCCGAGTACAAAATTTCAGACCAAAATATGCAGTAGAAAAAAGCATGACTCAAAGGGTTAAAGCGTCACATTTGCAAAAACATTTTTTTTTAATTTCTAAATTTTGTTCAAAATTATAAGATTTTTTGGTATTTTTAATTTAATTTAATAAATTTAAGGTTGTATTTATATAAAAAGGTTAAACCATAAATGTTCAAAACAAAAAAGAGGGTCTGCGATGAATAAAATGTGTCTTCGATCAATAAAATGGGTGTACGGGGAGTAAAGTGAGTCTACGGGGAATAAAGTGATCTAAGGAATAAAATGCAATTTTACTCCACTCGTATTAGACTTTTTAGATGATCAGGGTGAAAAATATATTTATCGACATCCCTGAACGTTAACAAGAAGAATTAGTAAAATAATTCATACGTTGATAATAAATTAATAAAAGATCTAGATAATCTGCGAGTTTTCTACTAAACTCCGAGCCGAGGCGATCTTTTTCTTTCATTGAATTATAGAAATGATTTTTTAACATTTTTTTCTGTTCTTGTAGAGCAGGTATTAGAAAGTTTCGCTAAAAAGTGATATCGCGGATTGTTATTGCAAAAATGCGAAAATTATTGCACGAAGTTAACGGTTCTATCAAATATTACTATATTATTGAACAATCGCGATAGACAGATTTGTTATATATTACTGATTTATTAACATTTACTAAATCTGTCTGTTGTATAAAAATATCATTGTAATTTTTACTGGAACTTTGTTCGATACTTACTTCGAACCTTTTGCAACATAAACTTTATTCGTATACACGCGGAGAGAAAAGTTTGAGTAATTTTTACCAAACTTCCTGTAAATTTTACTAAATTTTGATCAACGCGGTAACAAACTGCCGAAACTAACACATAATTACTGAAATTTTTGTTAATTTGTTACTGAACTTTCTATAATTTTTACTGAAAATCTATTAATTTTGACTAAAAGTATAGAAATTTTTAATCCACATCCGCACATTAGTGAAACTTTATGTGCATGTATATTGTAAAATTAAAAATTTACAGCGAGTTAAACGCTCATACCATTACAAAAAATTCTGAAATTCCGTCTCCTTACAAATCTAATCTTTTATATAATATCGTATTTAAATAATTTCTCGTAAAAATGTAAAAAATGTTCCAGTACACGTTCAAGAGTATATAAAAGAAGAACGCGTTAATCGTCGGCCACGAACGTTACCATCGTGTATATACACACCGGCGTAACGGATAAAAAAATGAAGAAACCCCATATGGACTGGTAGTTTTTTACGTTGGATATAGATATATAAGACTCCTCCATCAAATCACGTCGAAATATTTCATAAAATGGTATTACGAGAAAACGACGTTAACTCACCGCGAGACGCAAATTCCCGGACAAGTTGGAATCCTTTTCCAACACGGGGTTAACCTAGGCCCAGGGTCCGCATTATGCGCAGAGGAAAAGGCAGAGTGGACTCGGGAAACGGGGCGACCGTGGAAAAGTCGCCTCGAGGTGAATATATATATGCAAGCGAAGAGGGGGAGAGGAGTATACCGTGCGCATATGAAATACGTCGCGTATACGGAGATCTTTGAATTCCCGCGTGTCGTGTTTAAAACGCTCGGGTAACTCGGACGATGTCTCCTCTTAGTCGACCTGGTCTATATATATGCGTGCGTGCGTGTGTGTGTGTGTGTGCGCGCGCATTGAATTTGACGTTGAAAGCGCAAAAACGAAGACGTCACGGAGAGGAATATGTACCTATGTAACTCCCTTACTATACCTATATTATATATACACAGTCAAACTAAAACTTTATTATTTTATTTTTCAAATATACTTCACTGTCATTATTTAAATCACTTTTATTATTTATATACTTTTGAGTCGAAAACGGTTTGTAGGATAAAACGTCACGTCTTGTACGTTTTTCGTTATAAAATCTTCATAAATTCCTATTTGTTTAAAACTTGGACTATATACGACATATCGAAAATATCGCGTGTTAACTTCTTTTCCGTCCCCTGTGGGATCAATGTTACCCTTCGACGTTTCAAATAATACGCTAACTCGATCCCCGGAATTTCGTATAATTTATATTACCCAGCTAATTTTGTAACCCTGTTGTAGTAACGATTTGCAATGAAAATCACTAATCATTTAAGCAATTAAAAAATTTGTATTTATTCAATACTATACAACAGCCGAAAAAATTTAGTTTAAAAAAACATCTTGAAATTTCAATGAAGAGAAAAAGGAAAATTAAAAAATTAATTATATATGGTCAAAGATAACCGCGGATTATGATTACGTGTACTTGACAAGTGTAGTACATAAACGTCGGTTTCTTGAGTAAATTATCTTTGGATATATCTATTACGACGTATACGTATGTACAAATGTGAAGGTAAATCATAACAATAAAAATATTCAAATGAAGAAACGAAAGAAACGAAGAGATTAACATATGGATAAAAGATTTAGTTGTGCTAAATAACAAAGCATTAAAATATACATGTATATGGATAGAAGAAAATGGTGAGTCTGACACCCACTCCTATTCATCTCTCACAGGTTGCCGCTTTCACGTACACACAGACACACACATACGTCCCGCGTACGTACGGCTCAGTCTGTTCCGCATATATATACATATCGGGAGCCGCGACGTACAACGCACACAACGACACCCACGTGTATAATATGTAGACGTGTACGTGGAATCGTGCTTGCGCACACATAGCCGGGGTAAAATGCGGCGTGCGGCTACGCAAGTGGCATGCGGGATCCGTCAGGGGCATTCAAATATACAGAGTGGTATTATTTATGAGCGCTCGCGTACGTACGTGTTTGTGTGTGTGCGTGTGTTTGTGAGTTTCCCGCCACGCGGATTCAGTTCGTCGCGAAAAATGAGCGGCTCGGTGCGTTTCAGACCGACAGAGATGTGTGTTACGGAAGGATACGTTAAGAGGGGATGCAGGGGGAAAAGGCGAGAGCCTCATGCTCGGCATGCCAACGGACTTTGCCTCGCTGAACAACCCGTACCACTGCACTGGGGAACAAGAGGGTGAGAGTTATATATGTCTATCACGTATGTAGATGAATCGGGGTGGATGAGAGAAAAACTGAATCAGGAGGAAAGGACACGCGCAGTGTATATACATATATATATATGGTAAACCTACTGTGTACGAGCATGTATATACCAAAATTAAAAAATTACTCTCACCGTGGAGATTACTGTTTTAACTTTCACCTTTTGCGAGTTGTCCTCCTCATTTTTAGTTTGTTCGTGTATAAATAAATATTGGAGATTAACGTGTAACTTGTGTACTCGTGGGATTGTCCGAACCACCTTTCAATTCAAAAATTATAATTTACGATGTTCAATTGAAAATATGAAATAAATATATACAGATATACCTCAAAGCATAAGGAATTGGCCGGAACATTTTCATTTTTTTAATTATAATTGAATAATTCTTGTATATTAATAAAACAAATAGATATATTTTCATTTCAAATATCCTAATTAAATCTTCATTTTTTTTTCAAGATTTTATTCTTTTTTTTTATAGAAATATATATAAACATAACAATCTTAAAATAGTTTTTATTTTAAAAATAATTTACGATTTTAAAAAAATTAATTTTTTTAAAATTTTGATAATACTATTCTATTTTTTAATTGGCTCAGATGTACCAAATGTACCAAATGTAATCAATCAAGTGTACTGAAAACATCAATGATGAAGAAACCATCTAATTGTCATAAACTGTAAACATTTCAAGTAATTATATCGATTAGTTTTTGTTAAAAAAATTAAAATGCCAAAAAAATTGGGGTTTTATGTCGAATGTTTTCCGGAGTAAAAAGCACTTAGTACACTTGTGGAAAAAATAGACTTTTTGGTAATTTCAATCTGTATTGCTTTTCAGCTCAGAATATCTATAATTACCTAAGCTATTAAGCATTACATATTTTTGTACAAAATGTTTGGATGCTTATATCTCTGAAAATAATTAATCAAATGTGTTGAAAAAAGCGTCGAAATAGAACATAGTAATAGAACATTATACTATATAATTATAATAAAACATTATACTGTAAAAATTTTTAAATCTTTCATGGATTAGTAGAATGTAAAATGTAATTTTTAATAAAATTTTGTTTACTTACAAAGTAGTTTAATGTGGAACTGACCATATTTTTGAAAGAAAATGTTTTTAGAAAATCCAAAGAAAAGAAAGAAACGATAATTTTTTATATTTTTAATTGACACCATCAAAAGTTTTGTATGTCAATCTAATTGAACAGAATTTTCTTATTATGAACAAAAACCGCTGTTAATTCATTGATAATCATGTGAAAAATTCTTGGAATATTTGGAATAGAAGATTATGAATAATATTAATTGAGAATTGACGAAATGACCTTTATTTTTCTACTAATAATTTTTATTACATTTTTGTGTATTTTTTTATGACACAAATACATTAATTTTTTACCTTGCTATAACTAGGTATGTAAGTTTCAATCAGAAAAGAATAATATTTTTCGAAAAATTATAAAATTTTGTTTTAATTAATTAAATAATACGATATTTGAGTTATATATTACATATAGGATCGACAATACGTGCCAATTAATTGGTAGTGGTTTTTTCGATTGTTCATTCAACATTTTAAATATAGTTTACATAAGATGCAAGCCCTACAAAGGATATACACAAATAATGTTAATTTTAATATTGCTCAATCGTTTAAAGTTTGTAAATTTAATTAGTAAATTAAAATATTATATTAATTGCAATTTTATTATGTATATGATTATAGGATGTACTCGTTAGCCTAAATTTTCGTTATCTTTGGCGTATCTTCCAATGTTACCGTAACCGTATTTTTTTGGTTAAAATGTGATAGACCCCTATATAATTCGGATCCGACATCTCATCATAATTAATGTCTATACATACTGATTTTTATACTATATAGGAATGTACAGACTTCGATCTCCTCGTAGAATGTATTGTTAGACCAAAAAGCTAATGTAAAATGTAACACATAATACATCTCAGAATCTCATTTCCTCATAAACATTTAATCCGTAACCCATCCGAATATAAATGACATTTCCGTCTGCTGGGAATCACACGAAAAAGAAACCGGAAAATTTTACGAAATTAAGAACGCATAAAGAAGGTATGTATGTATATATAGACAGATATGAAGAAAAAGGAAAATAATAAAAAGATGACGAGTCGCGTCGAGAGAGAAGAAAAACGAGACTGAGAAAAGCCCTCGTCGGCGCTTAGCGACGTGCAAATAAATATCATCACGCACGAGATGGCGATTCGTTTAAAAGGTCGCGCATCTTCCAACATACAGGAGTATCCTCCCTTCCATACCCTTCTCTCCTCTCCTGCGGTCGGTTTCACTCTTCTCTCCTTCCTTCTCCTTTTTTTATTTATCCCGCTTTTTTTTTTTCTTTTACACCGCGCTTTAGCTCACATTTTTATTTATCCCTTTCTTTCCTCGTACGTGTATATATAGCGGGCGCGCGAGCGCGATTTATTTGAATGTTTGATGATTTCAGGGTCTCGCATTATTCAACAACCCGCGACGTAATATTTCACGTAAATATCGTTCGTAATTCAGGAATTTGCAAGTAAAACAATAAAAAAAAAGTTTTTTTTTTTAATATTTATATACACACTGCACGGAGCGCGCGTACGGCGTAATATTCAAAGGGCTTCGACTGACATACGTTTCACGTGGAGCACAGTTTGTGTATTGATAAATCTGTAAAAAAATGGATAATTATCGTAAACGTACGTGTAAATATGGATAGTTCAACGCTATAAGATATAGATATTTGACCTCGCGAAAGCGCGTGTAATCGTGGAAAAAATATCTGTGTTCACGTGTGCGAACTAGCACTCGTCAAGTTGTATGCAAAGCGAGAGAGTTGTAGTCGAGTATTTTCCGGTATTTGCTTGACTCGCGCTGCTCCGGCGTTTCATTTCGAAAGTGCTCAGCGAACCTCTTGCGGTTCGTGTAAGTCGCTTGCTCTTCCATATATATACATATATATACGCGTGTGTGTGAGTGTGCGCACAAATATATATATATATATACATACAAGTCGACGATGCAAACGCGAGCATCGCAAATGGTGAAGTGTCGTTAAAATTTATTAAACCCCCGCGGTTTAATTAAAATATTGGAAATCGCTTGGGAAGAACGATTAACCTTCCGAACTAATATAGAGATTGGTATTTTTTTTCGTTACGCGCGTGCGTTATAATGAGTTATTTAATCGCGCGGATGGACTTGTTATTTTTACAGGTGTTTCAGTAGCGTTCAATATTTTGGACTGCGCGTCAAAGATTACGAATTTCATAAAAAAAAAAAAGGAAAAAATAAAAGCGCAAGAGAGGATCCCGGTTGATGTAAATGGATCACCAAATTATCCATCATAAAATCTAAAGTTTTGACGAACCACGAACATTAACTTTCCAAGTACGTATACATCGTCTTCTTCCCCTAAGGTATATACACACACCGAAATATCGTTTTTTCTTTTCGCCAGGAAAGTCACGTCTATACAGAGAGACGCAGCAGCAATAACCTCGGCGCATCTGCAAGTGTGGCTGAACGGATGAATCTCCATCCATTGCCCTGTCAGCCAAGGGAAATTTCAATAAGCCAATTCGGATAATGGATCGGCACGCACGCGTTCTCTCTCCTGTATACCTCGCTATGTATATATATAGGTACGTAGAAGCCCACGTGGGGATCGACGAGCGCCACTTATATTCCAACGAAGAGAGTGGAAGAGAGAAAGTGTATACACGAGAGCTGCGAATCCTTCGAACAAAGCTATTGTGTGTAGCAGTTCGTCTCTTCGTCGAGGAGGGTCATTGACGATCCTGTTCACGAGAGATGGAGACTGATCGCTCCCTCGGAAACGGTGCAGGACCAGTCGAAAAAAAGGGGTACGTCCGTCCGAGGGAAAAAATAAATTGGCCATTCGATTTTATTTGTTTATTTTATTTATACATACTTATTTTAATTACGCGTATTGTTACGTTGATACACATTTTTTACGTATACGTAGCTGCACGTAAATATTGCGTGTCGTCGATCATTGCACGTCGAATGAAATCTAAGTAATGCGACACTCTCGTGTACGTACTGGGAAATTCGTTGTCGTTGCAACCGAAGTTAGATGTTGTCAACAGACCGATTAATTTGTTTTTGTAAACGAGAGGACTCCCACTGTCACCCTGTAAATGTTCATTCAAAATTATGTTAGGATTTTACACTTTTTATTACGGTTATACAAGGAGGAGGTTCCACCCATTGGATCATGGATTTCGAAACATTTTTAACAAAAATTTAGTATTACAATTTTATGGACTTTTCAACCAAAAATTTTTTCTAATTCTTATTTCATCCGTAACTTTTCACCAAATACAGATATTTGGGCTTCTTTCATGATTCTATTTAAAGACATGCATTTGCTTATGACATGCAGAATTTATGCAAAAATTAATTATGTCGGTAATTTATGTTGTCCGACATCCCCTTAAGGAGGTGACATATCCGGTGGGTTACCGACCGAGCACAAAAAATACGCACTTTTATGCAAAACCCGAATACAAAAGCACTAGATAATTATATAATAAGTCATTATACAAAGTTTCAGGTCAATACGACAAAGACAACCTAAAAAATTTCCGTGATTTTTGGGTGCAGAAATTTTTTAGGTTGCCTGTCGTATTGACTTTGAACTTTGTAGAATGACTTATTATTTAATTATCTAGTGCAGTTCTGAATATCGGGTTTTGCATAAAATTGCGTATTTTTTTAAATAAATGTAAATATTATATTTTTTGCTCGGTCGGTAACCCACCGGGTATGCAATTCCCTTAAGTGTCCACCTCTAATAATTTCCGAGTTATCAGCGATTAAAGTAAAACATATATATTTTTTGATACTCATGTGCCATAAAACAGTAATGCTACAAAATCTGTGACACGAAGGTTGGAATCCCTCCTTCTTAAACGTATTTAAAATAGGAGAGCTTACTGTACACGCTCCCTGCGCTATTCCGTTAGGTTTTTCCTTCACTTTACCGCACAATTTTGAATCTGTAATAGTCACTCCATCAAGATTTGTACACTTCTTGTTATTGACAATTAATACTTTGGCTTTTCGTAATTTTCCAGTCGAATTCCCGTTCTCATACGGTACACCCTTCTTCCGTAAAATTTCCATGTAATCGTATCCGAATCCAGATAGCACAGCAGTTTTATTCTCGTAAGATATTGGTTCGTGTATTCCCTTTGGCAAATTTACCGACGATAAACCAGGATTCGTTCCGATTCCTAGTTTCCGTTTAAGCTATACAAACAAAATTACATTACAATGTAATATACAATATATGTATAAGAATATATCGATGATCGACCGCAAATACCAACCTTAAACACAGCAATGTCATCTACAGGCAACGACTTTGCTGTCCAATGAGAGTGATTGTAACGATCAGTTATGTAAATTTTTTCTACGTCGACCGTGACTTTAGTACTCGGTGATTCGTACAAATTGTGGACGCCTGCTGTAACTGTTAGTGTATTATTACGGAACGTTACACCATCGGTTATGACACAGTGTGCAACGGTCACTACGAATTGATCGTCAATTATGACACCTCCGCAGAATTTATCAGGAAGGGGCCAATAGCTCACTACGTAATTGATGTCATCTACACCTACATCCTAGCCTCCGATTATAGTTTCAGATGTTAATCTTCCGAAACTTACTGTAATTACATTTACAGTTATTAATAATTATTTATGCTTTTAGGGAGTAAAATAGGCATTTATTCCCGGGATGAAAGTTGCAGTAATTGAATATTGTAAGAAGTGTACATACAATTTTTCACCCTGATCATTTGAAAAATCACTTTTTGCAATAACAATTTTGTTTTTAATTTCTAAAATTTTTCAATGTTGTACAATTTTTTGATATACCTTATTTTATATAATAAAATTAATTGCCACCCGAACCGCCCGAAAAGTCCACTTTATTGACCTCAACGGAGAGACAAATATGAATTTTTTTCCTCCTCGGATATCTCATACTCCCCGTAGTCAGTTTTTACTGCCCGCACTTACTTTTTACTCATCGCATTAACTTATTTAAAAAAAAAAAAACTTTTTATCACAATAATGAATTATTCAATAAAATACACCATAACTAATGTATTAATTATCAATACAAAAATAAACGATTAAATTTATATTATCATAGGCTTTTTTCAGGTGATTTGGGTGAAAAATTGTACATGCCACTTCGGGAGTAAAAGGCGGTTATTCTCTTGGATGAATTACTGCCCTCGTTGATGCTCGGGCAATAACTTTCATTCCGGGAATAAATGCCTATTTTACTCCCTAAGTGCATAAATAACGATTTGTATTTATATAAAACGGATAAACTAAATATACGCAAAATAAAAAGTAAGTCTACGATGAATAAAATGTATCAACGATGAACAAAATGAATTTACGGGGAATAAGTGATCGAAGAAATAAAATGCAACTTTACTCCACTCGTCGAGATTTATCTTTACTTAATAATTATTTATGTTAATTAATATGTTAATATTTACTCGTAAAGTAGACGTATTAAATGATCAGGATGAAAAAATGTTATATGCATTATAAAAAAATTACGAGCTTAAAAATCACAAACGATAAGATTCTTCGTCGAAGCTTATCTAGGTTGTATTATATTTATGATATAATAGTTTACAATTATAGTTTAGAAACGAAGTGTAATATAAATAAATAAATTTTTAAATGTTGCCAGAGAATATGTTTTTAAGATTTTTTGTTTCCTTCGCCACCGCCAGATCGTTTTTAACCATTTTTTTACAATAACTCTTTAATTATTACACTATTTGTGTAATATTTATAATTGCGCTATTTACGAATAAAATAGTATTTTACATTCAGATTATGAGATAATTAATAATAATTTTATTTTTATAATAAATAATCTTATTTAAACAAAAAAATACGAAAAGGTACTTACCACTGTAACTCAAAATGGTAATAAAACTAATTAAACAAAGCGTATACGTTTGATGTAATATTATATTTAACAATAACTCAATGATAATTCCGTACGGTTAACAAGCGTATAAAGAACATATAGTGTGAAGTTTCGGTGCGAAATATGAAAAGCGTCGTAAAATGAACAGTAAAACATTGTGCACGTATTTTCGATAAAAATTAAGTGTCTATTAAGTTCAAATAAATTATCACTCTCCGTTCTTCTTACTCGGTAAGGCGTCAATGAAAATTCTAAGAGAGAACGTTAGGAAAATTCATGTAAAAATCAAATAAAGAGGGTGTAATGAAAAACCGTGAGTATATACGTCCCGAACAGAGGAAAAGGTAAACATGGAGAACGCGTTAAAGCGAGAATAAAATAGCGTATATTTACATAATAATGCATCACCTCTGAACCTAAAATTAAAATACTCGGTTATTTTTTTTTAATTGATAAACAGGAGTGGTAGACGCGGGAATAATAATATAACCAAACGTTCAGAAATAAAGGACTAGGAGGACCGAGTGAAGTGGTACTTTTTCCAGTGACACTTAAGGGCCATTTAGAAGACATAACTAAACGAAGGACGATATATACACCGCCAACAAAAAAAAAGAGAGAGAGAGAGAGACGGAATAAAAATACAAGTACGAAATTACGTCGGCGTTGCTCGTGACGGTCTTTAACGTAAAATTTGTGTGTGCAGTGTGTAGAGAGAGAGAGAGAGAGAGAGAGGGAGAAACGAGAGGGTAATTAAAAAGGCTATCGGAGCGCGAGATGAGGCTCGTGAAAATTAGCCAAGAGTGCGGCAACGATTCCGCGTAGAGGAACGATTATGTATTCGTGCAGAACGTGCGAATGTGTCACTCTTTTGGTCTCCCTTTTCGGTGGGGCTCGCGGGAACATCTCTTACTACGAAAATCTAATTAGAGCTTGTCACCGAGCGTCGACGCCGTAATGATTCATGGACAATGATAAATGCGAGATAAGTATAGAGCCGGCTTCCTGCACTGGTACAGTAATTTAACTCGTGATTAAAGTGCAAGCTATTTTACTTGTTTCATCAGAAAGGTCGAGCCGACGCCGTCGGTGCCGCCGTTGGGTGTTTGGAAAATTAACTGCGATGTAAGTGCCTCACTTTTTACTCCTCTTTGACCTTCGGGAATATAATATTGATCGACGGGATTTTTCATCTCGGTCGACTGCATCGATTTGATTGAACGGTAATTGCGAAATCACTTATTTCATATTTATTAATGTACGTTTATTAATATATATACACTGAGAGAAAGGAATGCTTGAGACAAATGACGTTTCTTAACTGTTAAGATCTGATGACTTAAATATGGGCAAATGAATATTTCTTTACAGTTAAGTATTATTTCAATCAGTTCTTAACAGTTAAACTTGAATTCGTTTCTATTAACGTAAAATCTTAACAGTTAAGAACTGAGCGTTAATACTTAAGAAATATCATTTTATGACAAGTCAATGTCAATTTATAGCAACAAATGCACGATTCCTTTCTCATAAATATTTCTTTCTCTCAGTGTATATATATACTATTTTTGTAATAGTGTACTTATGCGAGGCATTTTGTGTTTTTTCAGCCTCGAAGATGAGATTTTTTTTGCAGTGGTATGAAGAGATCGCAATGTAAATTGGTTATCATTTTTAATAGAACGTTAAATATACGTATATAAGAACTAGTACACATTTTTTTTTTGGAGTTAACCTTTAGACTGCCGGCATTTTGCCTTATAAATTGATATTTTTGATGTGCAAAATTTATTCATAAAAACACCTCATATCTCTAGAGTAGTTGTCAAGGTCACAGGTGGCTCATATATGAGCCATGCCAGCAGTCTAAAGGTAAACCATAGTTAGTTAACTAATCCACGCGATCTTGGCAAACTTTATTTCACTCGACGAATATTTCTAAGACCTACAGTAAGTATTTAAAACTTTTTTTCTATTATAATAAATAATTATTAATGCCTTTCGAAGTGTAAGCAAAAAACCGATTTTTTGTACTATTTGATTTTTTTTTAATCAGAACCGTACTGTCTAGTACACACGTTACTATACGCAGTGTATGAAGTGATCCACAGCTATCTTAGATGACATCTATAACGTTGACGCACCAACAAGTATATAAACCCCCATGATTGCGAAGGGCTAGTTATAGTTGATATCATTTTCTGGACCTCTGGATCCCTTTGTCACTCAATCTCTCACCTTTCATCATCCAGGATCAGAGGGAACAAACCAACCCACGTAACAGTACAACAAATTTTAGTTAGAAAATTGTTGATCTTATACGTGTTATTTCATACTATACCAATGTATTTTATTTGTCGACAATATAATTTTTTCACAAAAAAGTCTAATTATACCCAAAAAACGAGCGAATCGCGAAACATACATATATACATGCAGTATTTTATCATCCATTCAATATTTACTGCTGCTGTTGAAACTTGAGAAATTGTTATCATATTAATTTTATCGGAAGTGCGTCTAAATAATTACATCTAGGTTATCCTTGCAATATTAACGACAGTGATAACAATTTCTATAGGATTTCACGTAAAAATATTAAAATATTGTACAACGAACCATTAAATTATTTTTTTAGCGTACCTGCACTTTTTGGATCATTAAATAATTAATTAAATATATATTATTGTATACAAAATATACATTTATATTTGATATAATTATTTAGAGTATTATTTTTACGTTAATTTTTATATATCTAATTATTTTTATATATTAATTAATTATTAAAATTATTTTGTCTACAAAAAATCTAAACATCATGCCTTTGTTTTTGGTTTAAATTATCCACATGAATTTTTTTCAGATTGTTAATTCAATATTTCCAAGATAATTCTTATGTTGAAAGGTGTAAATCCCTGTAAATTGAGTCCGACATCCCATTAGTTAATTCTTTTTCTTTTCTATTGATTGATTATAATTAAAAAAAGAAATAAAAAACCTATTCGAGGAAAAGTATTCGACGAATACTTATTAAAATTGCTTTACATGCCTTATACACATCGCTTAATTTCATAAATATCGATTTCTAGTTTTATCTTTATTTTTATCACATTTCTATAAAATACTACGAAAAGTTGCAGACGAATACTTTTACAGCTCTGATTAACATATCGCGTTTTTCTTCGCGTAAATCGAACACCAATCAAATTTAACGTTCAATATGTTAGGAACATGTGCATTACATAAACCAATCATGTAATGTTTATCTTCGCTTCACAACATTCGGTCACGACTTTTTTATTTTAAAGATTATTGCTAGATACATATTTTTTAAGTAACGCCACCAATATATCCTGTAAAACTTTGATTGAAACGCATTAAAAAAGTAAGCATCAAGTAGTAAAAATGTTTATGTTGTAGTGTTGGTACCTAAAATTTCATTGCTTACCTCAAATTATTCTCTTCTTTTGTTATTCTCGAGCATTAAATTTATTTATGCTACGGCCGGCATTCCATTTATAGTAAATTTCTTTCCTCATGTATGCAGCAAGTGTAAAATTGATATTCTGTTATCATAGAAAATTAAAATTAACAATTGTTAGTATTATTAAAATTTTATAATAATACAAATACAAATATATAATATTGATATACTACTACTATTGATATACTGTCACTTTTTTGTTTATAATTTATACCATATTTAAATTGAGTAAACTTTGTATATGTGAGATATTACAATTCAGTTCAATTTACAATACATATAATTAAAAATATGTCTTTCCTTTAAATTAACGTTACAATTTTATCGAAGGTTATACACAGTCAGAACCCGTGTAGAAAATTGCATTTTCCGCTCTTGTTGTAAAATATACTATTACTTTTCTGTTTTTCTTTATTTTAATGCAAAATTTTTTTAGAAGTACTATGAACCTTGCTCCAATTAATAAAATAGAAAATACATCGAACATTTGTTACTAATCTTGTAAGGTTGTAGAATAATAGGTGAAAAAAACTTTTTTTGTTTTTATATGATCTTAAATTTTGTGGCATATTTGTAGTAAAAATGTAAACTTTTCTGGAAAAGATTCACAAGGCAGAATAATTTTAATTAAATTTATATGCAGATATAAATGATTCAAAATTAGTGTTGGGTACCAAATGTTCCTTGCGATACACTAATTTTTGGTTTTACTTAAAATTATAGCAGTTCTATGTTTATCATATAAAAAAATAATTTGTTAAAGAATTAATTTTGTTTAAAACATTATTACTTTTTAATGAAAAAAAATTAATTTTTAAATAACTTTTTCTCAAAAGTTAAGGATCACGAAGATGAAAAACAAAGAAAATTCTTTTAACCTAACCTAACCTAACCTAAGTATATATATACTGTGTACGATTTTTATTCTCCCGAAAACTAAAACATACCTGCGCTATTATATAACAAACACAAGTACATCCTTTAAAAATGTAAAATGAAAGTATTAAGTATAGCTACATATAGTAAACGGGAAGCACGCAAACCCATTCATGTAAGAAATTAGGTAAAATTAGGAAAAAAAAAAAAAGAAAGAAATTCCGAAGAATAAACCGGAAGCCAATAGGCCATCTGTTACATCCAATACACGTGTATATACATATAGCTATACCGACGTCTTCCCATTTTTCCTCTTTCATATTTCGTTGGAACTGCAATCCGGTGCACGCCCGGCCAACTG
Organism: Theocolax elegans; assembly: GCA_026168455.1. Classification (NCBI taxonomy): domain Eukaryota; kingdom Metazoa; phylum Arthropoda; class Insecta; order Hymenoptera; family Cerocephalidae; genus Theocolax; species Theocolax elegans. The sequence goes on from CM047428.1 coordinate 58,945,172, forward strand.
TTGACAACAGTCATTGGCTGTCACTAGAAATGCACAAGTGAATAAACACAGTCCGTCTATAGGTATATACACTATACACTATATATATAGCTATATGTATGTATAGATTGTCTAGTCTCTCTACCCTATTCTCTCCCGCGCCCATATGTATATATACTCTCAAACGCGTTAAATGCTAATTGTCCGATCCTTATCTCCTCGACGTAATTTACCGGTCAACGCCATTTACAGACTGTATATATATACACCTATGAACATGCACTCTCCGTGTATTTTCCCGGAACTTTACGGATAAAGAAAAAGGAAAAAAAACTAAAAAGAGGAAATGCTCACCAAGCGCGAAGTTCAACATTCATGGGTGATACGCTTTAAATTGTAATGTGCATTTAACTTAACTGTGTGTACATGCTATTCACTCGACGTATATATACATATAGCTTAGATTGTTGCTCTAAAAATGTATACCATTCGAGTGTATGAATTAGTCGAGTGGTAGATATTTTAAAACTTTATTTTTATAATTTAATTTAATTTAAATAATAATATATACTGGTGTTTAAAACGTAATATTATGTGTCAGTAGACCCAATCAATATAAAGTAAACATTTAACCCGATTCTTACTTGAAATTTAAGCGAAATCACAAAAACCTTAAACGCAATATGTACCTGTGTAAAAAAAATTAATTAATTCGTTAATTAATATATGAAATTTTGCGCAATCATAGATTCCATCATATATCGAAGGGCAATGTTCTCGTGGTTTCGTGTATAAAATATTATTTTCACACTTCTGTCCGATTTTTTGTTATGAGTCGCTATAATATTCAAAGTTACAAAAAAGTGTGTCACAAGACTTTTTTTCATGTTCAAATTTTGTTTCACTTATTATATGTACTATAGGTGAAGAAAAGTAAGGTGTGTTTCAAAAAGAAATTTTTTCGATTTAAGGGAACGCGATTTGGAAGAATTTTTGCAACCTACAGGAAATCACTCGAAGAAAATAAAAGAAATTTTTTTTTAATTTTTATCTCATGTTGGTGCACTGTTATAGACAATCAAAAAGTTGAAATTATTCGAAAAGATAACATTTTTATCTTTTTTAACAATTTTTAACTCGAAAACTATCAACTTTTCGGTATATATGTTAAATGGAGAAAATCTTATAAATTTAAAAAAGAATCTGTTAAATTTTTGTAGATATACATTAATTACCACTTTTATTATACTTTAAAACCACAATAAGTCTTAAAATACAAAAAAAGAATGTACTACCAAATATTTTTTAATGAATCAAAATTTTTCTTTTAGCTAACAAAATTATCTTTCTTTTGACTCCCTACCGAGCTTTTTGAGTCGAGATATGGAATTTTTAATCAAACGATGACATATGTAATACATGCCAATTTCCATATAACATGTTTTTAATTTTCGGACAATCAATATTTTAAAAAATCAACGTATATACGAATTAAAAGTAAATAGTGTAAACATTTGAAAATCGAAAATTAGAAAAAAATGAGAGATATAACTATATAATAAAGACATAGAAACTTTAATATTTTCATGATTTATTTATTTAAACTACCTTTCCTTGTTTCTATAACCTAAACGGCCTCGAATTACCTTTTACATACGTGTAATTTTCGAATTCGCTCAATTACCTTCATTCTTGCTACCATAACAACATCTGGATGAAATATCCCAGAAACTTGACGAACACGACAATAAAAAATACATCACGCTCTGATACTTTTCAATTCACAATATCATTATTTTATTTATTATTTATTCAGAAAAATTGCGCAAGATTATGACCCATTACAATATTGATCAAAATTTATTAATCTTAACTATGTATGTCTCGTTGACACATATACAGTAAATGTCTTATTCTGGTATAAAGAACTGGATAGATTATCATTTTAGTATATAATATATAAACTAATTATTAGATATATTCTTTTTTTTTGTTCTGAACAGTCTTGTGGAAATCTCCTTTTAAAAAATTAATTTATTAGTTCTGTTTATTGGAAAAGCTATCAGTTCATATATTATTTCGTTATTTAACAGTTGTATTAATATAAGTTAGTGCGATAGAAAATAATAAAATCATGAGTGTGGAAGTAATTAACATCACTTAAGATTATTCTTTTACGTTTTTTAAGTATATTTTATATTATTATTAGTCTCTCTACATCAATAATTTGTTTATTCATTATTAATTGTATAACGTTAACTTTCTGTATTTGAGATTATTTTTTGAGAATATTTTAAAAGACTTTCCAAGAAAGTGTCAAAATTCGCAAGTATAGTGTAAAATGATAAATACGCATAGCGAGTTAGCTGAATATATATTGTTATAAAATACATTTGTTTATTTTACTTTAACTAATCTTATGTAATACATTAATCCCTTTTATTAAATATAAAAAATAAAATTTCCTTTTTCTTTCTAGATACAGATTAAATTCGATCGATAACAAGTGGCAACGAATTTGACAATTTATCCCTTAATTTTAAATAAATTGTAAATTATAACTTTTACGAGTATTATATATATATATACCCAAATTACGCTTCTTAAACACCATAATTATTGATAAAATCGTGCGGTTAGGTAAAGTAAAAAGGATACCAAGTTGACTCGACTCAATCGTCGCAAGCCCTTGGCATCGATCGTCCACTCTATACTGTACATAAAATGTAAAATTGCCGATTTATAGAAAGACATTGTCCAGACCAGGTTGTCGACATACTATATATATATGCACATCCGATATATCTGGTAAACGTCGTACTCACGACGGTTCCTTCTATATATGTATACATCCAATATTATACGTATATATGTATATATATATATATATACACGCGCATCCTTCTATTTCGTATACGAATAAATTGCATGTCTCGTCTATACGTCCAGAACCGTAGACTATGAATCTTTCACATATATATAGATGTATATATACAAAGCGATGTAAAAGATTTTTCGTATATACAAAAAAAAATTGAGGATCGTACCGTACCAGGTTAGCGAAACCGATTATACTTTTGCCAATGTGGCAGTGGCCGCGTGTTTTACTTTATTTACCTGTTAAACGGTCCTCGCGACGGGTATTCCATGACGAGGTTCACTTTTCTCGGGTATATATTTGGTAAACTTTCTTTGTAAACTCTCTTTCTATATTACCTTTTTTTTTGTTTCTCCCTATGCAAATTGGTGACGCGCGCCAGCGTCGCTGGGCACCGAACCCTTACCCGTTTTACTTTCTCCCTTTTTAATCTTTCGGCCTGAACTTACGACCTTCTCTACATATATAGATATATATACACGAGATTCGGTAGTACACTCTTAAAACTTGACGATTTTAAGGTACGATGGTTAGTTAAAAGTTTCGTTTATTTACTAACTGTTATTGCATCTTCGCGTTATATTATTTATTATTAAGCGCATTTATTGCGCTAGTTTTCATTTTCATTTTTATTTTTACTTTATTACCACGAGTGGAACAATATGATGAAGTTTTTATAATATTTTTGTGTGTGTAAAGATTTTACAAAATTTATAGAAAAATTTTCGTAATATCACCATTGTGTGTATAAAGTATATTATATATATATATATATATATATATATATATATATATATATATATATATATATATATATATATAGTTGTGTAAAAACTAAATAATTCATTCTATCAATTATTATCACTGGAAACAATTTTTTTACACATTCTCGAATGTCCGTGAAACTAATTATCAGCCATTAATTTGATAAAAAAATATAATAAAAGCAATTAACGATGTGTCATATGTTCAACTTTTATTCTCACTAAATTATTGACGTTAAATTTCACATTTAATTGAGAATAATTAAAAAAAGGCATTAATTTATCTATTTCCAATAATTGCTTGCTCTTCCTTTATTAGTACTGTGCCGAATTTTCAAAAAATACGAAAAATATCTCATGTGCATGCAATTTAATTATTAAATTCAAGTAATAATTTATAGAATACAGTGGTTTAGTCAATTTTACTAAACTTACTCAAGCAACAATTCTGAAGCTGCTTTCAATAATATTAACTCAATTGTTTAAATACTATTTACTTATACTGAATAAAGTAAATGAACATATATAACGATATTATTTAATTAATTTCAGAGAATCAAATTATTTTTAAATACGAGCTTAAATGTTAAATATTGGTCGACGTAGAATCGATAGGTTTCGCTGCTATATCGCAAACAGTGCAACTGTTGTTGTTTGAAATTTATTTTGTTGATGGCGAATTCTTCTTTTTTTATTTAGTATCGCCTTGGTTTTCTGCCTGTGACGCCGATATGATAGAAAATTCATATTCTAAAATCATAAATTTCAGGTTAAAAGTTTATAATTCAAGATGGCGGATCTAATATGGTTGACGAAAATTCATAAAATGATTCAAACCACGAGAAAATATGTGTATACAAAATTTTTGTACCCGACATGGCAACCTAAATTCATATCGGATTTTGAGGTAATTCATTAATTTGGTTAGTCGTGTTGAGATGATCTTGAAAAATTACCTTTATGTACACATTTGCTCGTGATTTCAAATAATTTTAATGAAAATACAATATTTAACATTTTTCATGTGTAATTAATTAAGGGAACCAGTCAGTATTAAAATAGAAAAAAAACTATTCAATATTAACAATTAATAATTTTTTTCACAACTATTGAAAACATTTCTTAATTTTTTAAACAAATTTTAGTTTATATATAAGATAACTATTTTAATTAATTATGAGACTCTGTATATACTCTGATTTTTTTCCATAATGGACTTTTACCGCAGGATATCTCAGGAACCATTTCATCAAATAAGCTGAAATTTTAACAGTAACTTTTAAATATCATTTTAATTCATCTGAATCCAACAGACTGTGTTAACATTGTAATAAAAATATTATTATTATCAAATTAATTTAAAAAATTGATAAATATAAAAGGCAGGTAAATAATTTTTTTATATAAACTTTTAGAGTTTTATTAAAATTCTGTTCCACTCAAGTGACTTAAAATCATATTCAAAAGTTAGTGTTTTCAGCGTATTCAATGAAATAATTCCTGAGATATCCTACAGTAAGTCCATTATAGAATAAAATCAATTGACCAAACAAATTTTAAATATAAGTTAATAATAATACAATTTGTTTAAAAGATTAAGAAATTTTTTCAATGTTTACGAAAAAAATGATTGAATTGTTAATATTGAATCAATCCAATAATGAGTACCAATTTTGGTCCAACGTTGGGTACCAATTTTGATTCAACGTTGGGTACCAGCATTGGTCCAACGTTGGGTACCAATATTGATTCAACATTGGGTACCAACATTCCAAACCAACTATGGCACAGGGATGGGCGATTCTACTCGATTCTCTAAAATTTATTTGATTATTTTTTTAAAGTATCGATTATTTATTCGATTCTTGAAGAATCGATACTCCAGAAACAAAGAATCGATACTCCAGAAACGAAGAATCGATACGACTATATGACAGCACTTGTAAGAATTACGAAAATATTCTGTATTAAGTGGTTTACAAAACTTAAAACACGACAAGTGGTTTACAATACTTAGAACACGAAAAACGGGAAAGAAGCATTGAGCAGGTAAAGATGATGTAAAAACCATGCGGAGCCCGACCGTATTCCAATTTACGACGTTGATGTCGATAACGTAGGAAGGTAAAAGTTGAGTATACCAGTCCGTTGTAACAAGATTTTATAAAAACTTTCTAATATTTTATCGCATGGTATAGACGTCGATTACTAATAATATCGATCGGTGCAAAGATTGTTAAACCCATATCGGTGTATAGACATACTTTACAGAACTTGTAAAGTGAAAAAGTAAGGGAGCATCAAATTCGCATATGCAAATGTGCATATAGTGTGTAAAGTCCAAGAAGTAACTTTAGCTGGATTGGAGGGTGCACCATCGTTTATCAATACAACACTGATCGAATATATATTATCGAAAGTAAAGTATACAGTGTATTGCTAGTAGTATAGGATATATATATATATATATATATATATATACACATACATAAACCTTACAGGAGTTTCGACGCTATACGTTTTGGATTTTCCAACATTAGTGCAGCATGAACATATGAACAACAAGAAAAATAAGAATAACAAGCGCGTCAAAAGAAGAAGTAGGAGGAGGAGGTGGAGGAGGAGGCGGAGGAGAAAAACAAGAAGAAGAGCAACAAAAATCGATCTAGCTTCTCTCTATTCATGCCGGGGATCCGTTGGCCGCACTTTTCCTCGATCCAATTTCTCTCGGTGTGGTGGATTCAAGCTTTGCTCTTAAGAATCCGAGAATTTACGAGAGCCATAAAGAACCGCGACGTTATGGTAACTTTAAACGCGATGCGCGTACGCGCGGCTTTTATTTCCATGGCGCGAGCCGACCGTGCGCTTATATATATATATGTATATATGAACCATCGACTATGACGACGTCTCTCGCGAGGCCTACCTTACCCCATGATCGCCTCTCTCTCTCTCGTTTTTTTTTTACCACTCACGAAAGGGGAAACCATTTGCGAAATGGACTGTGTCGGTACGCCTAGACCTAGATCCTATCCTGCCTTTTGTAATTGAAATACATAATAGTAAAACTTCTCCTTGAATATATACCTACTTTATAATTTTACGAGTACCTTGTTGCGCACTGAGGAAATTGAAAACTCGAGAGAAATGGTATATATGTACCTCTTATATAGCTATATATATGTGCGGTTAATCCACCTGTTAATTTTTCTTAAACTAGCTGAAGAATCGTACGCGACTCAAATCATCATACGTAACGTTGATCTAGTGCACCCAACGATTACACGTCCGTCAACTAAGAGACCTGCTTTATATACCTGCGATTAGCCATTGGAACTCACCTCCATTGGTGTATAGCGATTACCACCGGCTCCTATCCGCCTGCCTACCTCGCTTCTGTACGCATTGATAATCTCCAAAAGAAAGAGAGAGAAAGGGAAAGGTCATAAGTCTAGGAGCGGATCGTTTTTGTAAATCCATAAAAAATGAAAAATAAAAATGTGTTTAGAGAAACCTGAAATTATAAGATTTTCAATAATGTTTCGTTTGAATGCAGGGTTATACCAGCAAAATCAATGAGAAAATAATTTTAGAAATATGTATGATCAATATATAACGAAGGTTATTCTTGTGTCTGAGGACTTGATCTGTAACTTCGAATTTCATATAAGAATTGCTAAAACTCATAATTTCTTTATAAATAAAGTTTTACATTATAACTAATTATTTATAGATTGTAAGAAAATATAAAACTTGGTTTATATCCGCATGGTTAAAAATTCAAGGTTGACAAACATGGGACGACGCGAGTTGTCAGGGTGGAAAGAAACATTTTTTTATAAAATTATTATTTCGTTAATATTATCATAATTACAAGTGCACTTAAGGATTAAAACGATTGCACTATAGACCCCTCATGATGGAACCACCTTAAGACCCAAAGCAAATTCTACCAGGTGTACGGGTACAATACTGCACACACACATATGTATATATATATATATATATATGTATGTAATCGATCACCATTATCGTGTGCGTAACTATTTGTCCGTGTGTTTTCACGTGGTCGTTTGCCACTGCATTGATACTTTTTGGGGTTTCGTTCTCGAATTTCCCAGAGGTTTGTCCTAACCGATGGTTGGAGCGGTGCATCATCCAGGATTGTTCAACGGTATCATACGGCTGTCACGACCATGCAGTAATAGATTTCACCTGTCTCTGTGATTTTCTAGACTAATTAGTTTCTCACCTTTATACTCATTTTATTTCGTTCGAATTAATTAACGCTTGGTTTATAATTACAAATATTATTTAATATTAAATAACGCATACATGTATCATAATTGTTTAAATTAATCAAATTTATGTATATACATACCAATTGAGTTTATACCTTGTTATGTACATAGGAAAATAATAATTATTACTAATCAATATACATACAATATTGCGTTACGATGATTAAGAAAATCGTGCGTTAAATTGCATTTGGTAGATTTACAAGATTTAATAAAAAAAAAATTGCGAAATATCCCACGGTTTACTGAAATCATACGCACGTAATATTATAACCTTTTGCGCGTGTACATATACGTTTGTACATAACGAAATTGAATCTGTGTATATTATATTATACGGCTATATATAATATTTCTCGATATCAAACCGCAATATATCCGCATTGTATATAGATAGATATAAATATGAATAATTATACACCGATTGAATGAGATTAAATATACAAGAAAATAATGAAGACAATTATATTCACCTTATTAAAAACCTTGAAAATACCTATGAAAGAATTTTTCGTTGGGGAAGGTATAGGTACAAGTATGCGTAGGGCGCAGTAGTGTATGTTTATTTAATGGTTTTCATTTATGCGAGTGCGCGGAGAGTGCCCAGTTTTTAGGCCTAGAGGTTTAATGAAGCTGTCCGGTAGCTACGAAACGGCCGCTTGCATTATTAGAGCACCGGAGGCGACGGCGTTCCTCGCCTCGCGCGCGACAGTGCAATTACAATAAAGTGGCCTGACATCTCAGGAGCTCCATGCACACTCTATATACCGTTTACTAGTCAACTCTCGACCTTATATATACCTCTCTTTCTTTGCTTCCTTCTCTTTTTCCGCGTTTATATATTAACAACCGTCTGATTTCTCTGTATACTTATACGTTGTACCACTTTTTTCCTTTTTTTTTCCTCCTCGCGTCTACTCTCTTTAGTCCCGCGTTCTTATTGCGCGCTCCCTCTTTTTAAGAACTCGACGTCTTTCCTATTTCTCTAGTTTTAATAACTCTGTTGCTATCGTGTTATCATAGCGAGTGGTTATGAATTACGTGCGGTTTCGCGAGATCGCTCGTTAACGCGAGAACGCATATTTTACATTTATACTATACGATAACTAACTTGTACGTGAGTGTACGTGTAACTGTCACAATTATCATTATGATGGACCATGTACAAAACGCAAACCTTTGGGAGTTGGGATGTATCACCTGGAATTTTGGAATTATAGGCAGTTCCTCGTCGTTTTGGAAATAAGTTACCCTGAGATCAAAGTATAGTATTTAGTAGATTTTGAGTTTTATATGGGTATGTATAGGAAAGCTTGAATAGAAAGCTTTATTTATTTGAATTAACTCAATGAACATTTCAATTTAAACTCATTATTTTCTTATGGAAACCTTTTTATTCATTACTTTTCGAAATTTTTCTCATGCGGATCAGCAGATTTCAAATGTATTGCATACAAAAAACAGTTTTTAATTGGAAATACCACATTTTACTGCTTGGTAGCTTCACATGCAAAACTTTGAAACTTTCGAATACCATATTAATATTGCTCTTAAGAATACCAAAATTCGTACGGTGTATATCCATCGTTGATACCTACTATTAAATACGCTTTGGCACGACTTATACACTTAACATCAAATTTCTTTCGGTGTGTCCAACTCGAATGATATCGATAAAGTAATTGAAAAAAATATGGTGGTATACGTATAAACTAACATATATCCTATAGTAGATGTGGTCATGGATTTGGACATTTTTAGACATGTCAAAACATACTTTGTTTTTAACCGTTTTAGCACATTTTCTACGAGAAAGTAAAAATCATTACCAACCAATTTAATCAAGATTAACTTATTTAAATCAAGTTGAAGAAACATTCGAATAAGGAAACATTTAAATATTAGTAAATTATGTATCATGGCAATATTAATAACAATTAAATAAACCGTTTATTGAAAATAGAAGCTTCATACAATGTCCGATAGGTGGATCCAGGTATCGCGCAAACGGTTAACTTTTATCTTGAAATAAATATAAAATAATATGTTTTGAAAATAAGGAACCATTATTGAATATATATTTATTTTTATATACTGTATATGTTACTTGAAATATTCCATGACTAAGTAAATATTTATTGAATTAAAAATAAAAACCGTTACCACAATTTTAAAAAAATTTTGTTCAGTTTCAACAAATGTTAACTTTGTGAAAGCAAATAAATATTTGTATTGAGTAAATTATCATTTAATTTTCTACCAAACATTTTCGACGTGATCAGTGACTAAAATACGTCCCAAGGACAATACAAGTAAATAACAATGTTTGAATCAATGAAATATTGTTTGATATCACGAAATTAACGTATTTTTCCATTGCATAAATGAAGGTAAAATTACATCTGCGATATACCGTAATTGTGATATTCCACGTTTATCCCGTATAAGGAAAGCGCGCTTAATTTTTCCAGTGTCCCACCCTTTGGAGTCAGCTCCGTCATACGAGCGGGACGTACACACATGCACACCAACAGTCGTACTCACACGTATACGTGCGTATATATACACACACACCATATGTAGATATAGTCGTAGCTAGGCTGGGCTTTGAACAATCTGCGAAAGCCACGGAGTAAGCAGAACAACTGCGGGCGTGTGTGGCGAAGCACATATACTCAAAGAGAGAGAGAGAGAGAGGGTGGGATGGGGGGGGGGAGAGACGTACGCGCGGTTTAAATTAAATCCAGCTAATGTAACCGAGGGGATAAATTAGATCTCTGACTGTCTGCAAGCTCCTCTCTCTCTCTCTCTCTCTTCAACCCCATACTTTTCCGGCGCGTTTCTCGCCAAGGCCTCGCGTGCGATGCTCCGCTCTCTCGCGCACCCTATTACAAGCTTCGCAATTCTTGGATCGAGAAGTGTATATACATATATATGTATATGTATAGCTTGACTATATCCTCCTCTCGCTCCAGTTAGAGCGCTTTTCTTCCCTATATATCGCGTGCAGCCACGGATGTTGAGGAAACGCTCACTTGCGGCGCGAATTCCTCGAAGAGAGCGTAACTTCCTTAAGCGTCTGCTAATTTCTAAACGCGACGACCGAGCGAGAGAGAGAGAGAGAGAGTACAAACTGCACCTCTTGCCTATTGTCGTGCGACGCTCGAGAACTGACTTTTCGCTATAGCTGTCTCGTGGGTCGTCAACTGCATTCGGTCGAATCGAATTGTCGACAACTTTATTATATACTTTGAATTGTTATCTATATACACACACACACACATCATTTTATTTCTACGCTATATGCTTATATCAGCGTTGCAAATAATTAATTACTTTTTTAATTAAATATTCCATTTAATTCATAATTCTTATTTGATTTTTGAATTAAACTAATCTTTAATTCACTCATCCTAAATTCACATATTATTTTTAATTTAGTTTAATTTACTTTATTACTATTATTAATTATTATCTTATTATATACATTATTATATTATAATACATTACAATATATTATTAATTTTATTATCCTAATATTTAAACAAATCACATTTGCGAATTAAACGCGAGTTTAATTCACAAATCAAAAAAAATGAATTACGATTCATAGATTTGTGCAATTAATTTTTTTGCAACCCTGGTTTATATATACTGCACGTATGTAATAACAATGTCATTCGATTTTTAGATACAACATTCCGGCTAAACGACTAATTCAATCAGATGTCTTTATATTTTCTATATGTGTGTATTTATATATATATATATATATATGTATACAACAGAGGAAAAGGGAAAAGATAAAGCTGCTCCGCAAGTGTATTTAACGGCAGTTCGCTGAAATATAAATGATGAAGAAACTCACTCGACCGCGTGGCACAGGATTAAAACAATTAAAAACTTATTAAAGTACACAAAGTACGTATATACATGTACATATAATCCGATATAAATAAAGCAAAATATAACGAATTTTATAATCTCAACTTCCACGTATTTACCGAGTCAGTTGAAATTTTATTTTTATTTAGTGGTTGCGAAAGGATCAAAATACAAATATTGATGTAACTCTATACATATATGTTTTTTTTTATTTTACCGCGTATACAGCATACGGTAGAGAATTTTCAATTTTTTAAGAGGATTGCTCGTTTATAGCCAAGTTGAAACAACCGCAAATCTATTTTAACGCTGACGAATAGAACAAAAAAAAGAATGATGCTTACATGTATACACGGTGATTCGTTATTTTTAACGTTAATTTTGTATACGTCGGACAAATGATACTTTTTTTTGTTAATTACATAAAATATACTATATATATGTGTTTAATTAATTTTTATAATTTCCTGGTAGAAAACGTCATCGATTCTTTGGCTAATTTTTCATTAATTTTGGAAATACTGTCGTTACTTCGTTGTAAACGATAAAAATTAATTTTTTTTAGCGGATGAGTGTATTATTGTCAATTATATTGCGTCCTCGCTCGAATATATACAATTGTAGTTCCCTCCTTTGCCCGATGGCAGCACACGTCTTCAGAGTTCCGTAATAGCAAAAGGCCGGTACTACCCCTCTCCCGGCCTCCTATTCTCTCATAATTTTTGTGTGCGCGTAAGGCAACACGTGTTTTCTGCAGTTTCCGTAAATTTCTTATAATAAATTACTTAATTCAATATTTTACGTGAAATTAAAATGGGAAAAAATAAAAGATCGCGTGATAATAGTGAGAATCTAGAAGATTACTAAAGAAAGTGAGAAAATTAAATAAAAAAAGTTGAGAACTGTGGATAAAGAAAAACAGTCAAACGCAGATACATTAGAAGAACCAAACGCTTCTGAAAAAGTTTTAGTGAATAGAAAATATTCCACCAAATTTACAAGAGGTCGATCCTCCACCATCGGATGATGAAAATTCATCGGGAGACAATTCTATTCCAAGGGAGGAGTTGAGCGACAACGATACTACTACCGATCAGAATAGCGTTGATTCTCAGAATCAAGAGACGGTTGACGACGAATTTCTAAAATTGTAAGTAAAGTGAATATAATATACATTAAAGCTATGCGTATCTACGGGTTTTTATATCTACAGTGCTAATATAATTTATGTTGTGTATGTACATATATATGTGTGTATATTATATATATATATGTATACAACAGAGGAAAAGGGAAAAGATAAAGCTGCTCCGCAAGTGTATTTAACGGCAGTTCGCTGAAATATAAATGATGAAGAAACTCACTCGACCGCGTGGCACAGGATTAAAACAATTAAAAACTTATTAAAGTACACAAAGTACGTATATACATGTACATATAATCCGATATAAATAAAGCAAAATATAACGAATTTTATAATCTCAACTTCCACGTATTTACCGAGTCAGTTGAAATTTTATTTTTATTTAGTGGTTGCGAAAGGATCAAAATACAAATATTGATGTAACTCTATACATATATGTTTTTTTTATTTTACCGCGTATACAGCATACGGTAGAGAATTTTCAATTTTTTAAGAGGATTGCTCGTTTATAGCCAAGTTGAAACAACCGCAAATCTATTTTAACGCTGACGAATAGAACAAAAAAAAAGAATGATGCTTACATGTATACACGGTGATTCGTTATTTTTAACGTTAATTTTGTATACGTCGGACAAATGATACTTTTTTTTGTTAATTACATAAAATATACTATATATATGTGTTTAATTAATTTTTATAATTTCCTGGTAGAAAACGTCATCGATTCTTTGGCTAATTTTTCATTAATTTTGGAAATACTGTCGTTACTTCGTTGTAAACGATAAAAATTAATTTTTTTTAGCGGATGAGTGTATTATATTGTCAATAATTGGATCTATAATCGAAATGAAAGACGTTATTAACATATTTTTTCATTTAATCAAAAATACGCTCATATTTGATTAACACGTTAACCAACGAAAATCGTTTATCTTCTATAATATTGGCTAGATCGATTTTTTTTCTACACTACAATATATACATGATTAATCGTAAAGACCGAAAAATGAATTATCGAAGTACATATACCTATATAAACGTAATGGTTCAACAATTAGTTAATTTAGAAGCATATTGGTTCAAACGATTTAATTCGTTCGTTCGCGATCGCGCCCAAAGAGAATTGATTATTTTAAGTCCTTAAAAGCTCTTCATTTTATACATACCTCACGAAAATAAATTATGTATCTAGCATTTGAATATACTGGGCTACTATATGTATATATATATACGTAATACCATTTAATTCCGTATCAAAGCGATAATTACATATATAACATTAAATTTAAATTTCTGGTAAATATTTTAATGATCTCCATGTATTTATCGTCAAAACGATTAACGCGAGAATAGAATACGCGCACCAGTATGATTAAGAATAAAAATAGAGACTTTGAAATCCAACGACAATTTGATTAAAAAATATTATGCGCAAACACGGCGGATGATAGTGTGGATATACGTATATGATGTATAATTATTAAAATTTCAGCTCTAGATTATTCGAATATTTTGGTGTTGTAACGTATACTCCACGCGCGAGTGAGGGTTTTATATAATGTACCGAAAAGAAAAAAAAAAAAAAAAAAAAGAAGAAGAACGAGAGAAAATTGCGCAAACGTTGGGTAATGAAGACTAGGACGGGTTAATTCGTGTACCCGTGTGTGAGTAGCATTTAGGAAATAGTGCGCGCACGTCGAGATGAACGAGAAAAAAGTGAGTTACGCGCGGTGCTCCCGGAATCGAGAAAACGACCGGAAAAAATAAAGCGAGATAGAGATGGAGGTAGAGAGAGAGAAAAAAAAGAATGTGAGGTTCAACTTTGATCATTAAGAATTCTCTTTGAACGGTGAATTTCCGCGTGGAAATCGTGAGCGCGAGCGCGATTAAATGAAGTTACTGGTCCAGTCAAAGAAATGTTAAAGACAGAGAAGAATGAAAAAGATAGGGTAAACAATGTCTCTATTCTCTTTTTTAAACCTACAATTTTTTTTATTTTTTCTTTCCTTTTTTTCATTATTTCGTCTGCGTGCCTCGAATTTTCTTTATTATTTTGAAAAAAAAAGTATATCTTATTATTCCCTCGTTTAATAAAATTCGCGTATGTACAATTGAAGAAGTTACGTTTAATAGCATTACGAAAATGTGAGATTAATTGCATACATTTTGATTAATATGATCAAAAGGCGCGATAGCGCCTGCACGCAAGTATGCATGCGCGTAAGCCCTTATTATACAGCTAACTAATCCCTCAGATTTTTATACATACATACGTATCGTTTGATTTTAATATTAGATGGGATAAACACATAAACTATAATTTTAAGAGAAACTTGATTATCTCTAAAGTACGTTTTTGCTATTAAAATTAAAAGTTTTATGGGCACGAAAACCCTACTTATTATTTACTATTCATTTTTCCAAAGAAAGTATTCCAAAGTTTTTCTAATTACAATGTTGGATGTTTATTTTTGTCAAAGAATAACGAAAAGAGTTAGCAACAAAAAAAAGCTACTTTGCAGTCATAAAGTCTTTCAATAATCTTCCAAATGAATTAAACATTAAACAAAGTACATTAATAAGATAAAAGATAAAGAAAAAACGTATACATTATAAAAGAAAACTTATAAAACGCATAGTTGCAAACGAACTATGAAATGTGGCCATTATAAATTAATGTAAGTGTATTAAAGCGTGTTAAAAGTATCGAATTCTGACTTTAGAGCGTAAAGAATTTACATTTTGTTATAATTTTTTTCTGTATTAAGTTACAATTAAATTTTTTTTAAAATTGTAATTCTTATGTATTTAATTAAATAAATTATAATTTTTATCTAAAAAAAATGTATCTTTTTCATATGCAATATATACACAATTTTTGTTAATTTTTTATACAAGGGCTTTCTATATACTTTTACATATGTACTTTTCATGACACTAGTTACTACAATACTGTATCCGCGTTGGCAATATATATTACATATAATACAAATGTTTATTTAGTTAAATTATATATTTTAGTTTATTCAATTATATATTTAGTTAATTACCGGATCAAATTCTGCAGGATCTAACGTACGGGCATTGTAATAAATGGTTTAAATAAATAAATAAATAAATATGTACAAGTGCGTGTACGTACATTAGGTGTATACCTATATATACACGTGTTCGTTGAGAAAGAAAAAAAAACGGAGAGTTCCAACAATCGCGGTAGTTAAACCCGTAAATTGAATTTAGAGGAATTTTTTGAGCATTTGATTGGTATACACACGTAGATCCAACAAATTCTCCTATACATACACCGAACCGACCGAGATGGAGAGAGAGAGAGAGAGAGAGAGAGAACGAAGCCGGAGAAAACGAATCGAAAATAAATGAGAAAAAGAAGGTGACTGTTGAAAAGGGGGTTGTGGGTACAACTCGCGTACACGTTCGAAGGACGATAATTAACTGCTCTCGGGTAACCGTCGAGAACACCGTAATATAGAACCAGTAGAGGTCATACTCCCTCTCCCTCCCTCTCTCTCTCTCTCACACCGTGTTTGCACGCGTGCAGGCTTTTCCGTTTTCTTTCTCTCTCTCTTGGTATAACGCGAGAGCCAGGTATAGGTTCACGAACCACGCGAAAGCCTCACCTCGCCCCCGAGATGGCTAAAATCAATAAAATCCATAGTCTACGGCCGACCGCATTCATCGGTGCGCCTCCTCTCCTCTTGTACATGTATATATATATATATATACATGTATACACCACATCCAGCCGTTCATTCACGCATACACACACACATCTACATATACATAGAATATTTTGCACCAAAGATATACCTCCAAAAGTTGTGCTCTCCCCCTGTAGAAGGTTATGCTCGTACGATTTTTGCCCTACTGCCTTTTCGGATGACAGCTGATCTACTATATATATACACCTACCTATACACCTACGTGTGTGTGTATGTATACCTTTTGTCGTTAGGCGCGTGCCGTTCGACTTGGCTTTTCCAAATTCTGTCGAATCGTTCGTCGTCTATATATGTATATAACTCAACCGCAGCTTTTCGGCTTTTAAATATATATAGCGAGTATTTTGGCTCAACCTTTCAAACTAATAAATTTGTGTTTGCCTCTATGTGGATTTATTGCTTTGTGTATATATATATATATATATATATATATATACGCCTTATAGTTTGCCTATATATATAGGTTTATAACATCTAGTTTTTACGAGCTAATTAACCGCATTGTCATTTTTACGATTTTAAACTCGAAATATATAAAGTAATATATCCGAAAATTATTACGTGTTTTATGCAGTATATACACAATGGTCGGTAATGTAGAAACAATTTTATATGATGCCTATGTATACGTAAAAAAGAATTTCGACAAATTATGTAAACAAATAAGAATACAATGATCGAATTAACGTGTACGCAATGAAATCGGTAAATTAATGATATATAAATATAACGTATAGTAAATTAAATCATATAATAATATTAACGCGTAATTGAGATATTCATAATATTTTAAATCTTACACAAATTCAATATACAATTTTAAACTGTGTAAAATAATACCCTAAAAATCTGTTACGTTCAAGTAATTATTGACCGAAATTATATATATAGAGCAAATGTCCAGTAAACAGAAATAATTTTTTAAAAATTGAAGTGCGGAGCGCGTATAAGCTTTTGTATTAATATTTTATTTAAGACTATAAATTTTATTTCCACACATTTTTTTGGGAAAAATATCCCTATACCCTTGCCGGAACTTATCGTACTTATATATATTTTCGGGTACGCTCTACACGATTTGACTATATATCAAAAACTGTAAAATAATTTTTTATATTGTTTTCTTTTATAATTTAATATTTTACAAAATGTTCGATTTGGGTTGGATAAAATAGTAATAAAAACTGATTTTTTTTATCTAATTAAATATCTCATTTCGTTAGTGATTATCCATGTTTTAACTTTTTTTAGTTGATCCATTATATATTATTTCGAAACTACACTAAATTTACTTTATTTTTTTTTCTTCAACTTTATTTTCTTCGTATTAGAACTGATACTTTTATATTTGTAATTTTCTCTTTGTTCATAAGAGCTTTCTTTTCATGACAAATTTCTTTAATTATTTTATTTCTTCCTCTTACTTAATTATTTAATAATACTTCAATTACTTTTTATTTCTTTTTATCTTTTTTTGTTTCAAACTTTTCTATCAAATTATCTACTACAAAAGCTCCGGTGTCAATTTAACGGAGTGTCGAAGTCTATTTTTATCCTCCCGACCTTGTCAACCGAGCTAAACAAAAGAATTCAATTATTTAAGTAATAAAATATTTTAGTACCTGAAAAACTAGGAGTAAACGCGCCTTTGTTTACAAACGATTAATCTTTGTGCGAAATTTCAGACTAAAATGCAATCACGTTTCCAAGAAATCCCTTACCAAAAATATGAAGTGGACGTAACATAATCAACATTTTTCGACGGGGGATGAATCGAAAACCTGATTGAATTTTAATCTCAAATTTTGCAAAGAGGTCAATCGTTTGTAAACAAAGGCGCTACTTCTCCTATACTTTTACAGATACTATCATATTTTATATAAATTATAATTAAACTCTTTATTTACAATTAATATATTAAACATTTATACATCTATATATTTAGCATAAATATTGTTTTTTCTATTATCACTGACATTGTTTTGTAAAATATTTTTGTTGCGATAATGTTCATCTTCTTTATGGTAATAATAGCTATTAAAAGTGCCATAGTTTTGGATGATAGGGGTAGATGATTCAGTTATTGACTATACTTAAGAAAGTTGCCGCATTGATCCTTTAATAAATAATCAATCCTTTTATGAGTAACAAGTAAAAATGGTTTTAATTATTAATTAAACTATCGTAATCTTAAACGCGAACCATTTATTTGATGAAATTACACAATTAAAAAAATATTATTAAAAAGTGCAAAAAATTGATTTACATATTTTCAGGAGGTCGTAACAAAAAAACTGTCAATCATATATATCATATTAAAATGCAATATATAAAAATCGTATTATGCAGTTTTCTTCGCTTTTTATATTAAATTGCTTCAAACTTTGCATAAATAATATAATTATTATAAAGAATAACGCACTGGTTGAACAAAAAACAGCGAAACTATATTATTTTATATAATAATTCTTTTCATTGCAGGTTATCTACGAATATCATCAGTTTAAATATCACGCGTAGAGGGCGCTACTTATGCATACAAAAATTAAGAGATAGTACTACGACTACTGCACTTATGAATAAATCGAGATATCAATATATTCTGCTTTATTTTATAATTATTATTCTATTACATGCCAAAAGATTAAAGACTGAAAATTTCACAATAATAATATATTTACCTAAAAAAGTAGCGCCCTCGATTTCTTGGAAAAATTATGAAATAAACAATATGAAAATAAATTTGAAAATAAAATAATTTAAATAAATTTATTAAAAATATGCTTATGCAAAAAAATTTAAACATTATACAAATATAGAGCCTGCATTATATTTAAAGAACTAACTTTTATATAGTAGATGGCGCTAATGTATTTTATGAAATTTTTTTATTCTAATCTCAACTTGTCAAAGCTGTTAATATGTCAACCAATCAATAGAACCTATCTTATATTATTTCTTGGTAAAAAATTATTTTTACTATAGTCGGCTATAAAATTTTTCATAAAATATATAATTCTTATGAATTTGTGATTTAAAATTTTATTAAAAATAATATTTTTAAGTGGCCAATGATTGTTTAATTATATAGCTTTAGAACATAGTGATTGATCAATTAAAAAATTAAGTCTTATTTTAAAATACTAATTATAAAACTATAAAAAGACTAATAATAATCAAATGAATAAATTTTGTATCATTTAAATTTATTGAATTCAATACTGACAATATAATACAGTTGAATTGTTAAGAGTATAGAGTATGGTCGAAAATGTTGAAAAAGTTTTTTATTTTAGAAACATTTACATGTTATGCAGAATGTGCATAAAAACAATTTTTAAGACGAAAATGTAATTTTTATAAGAATTTATTGAATATTAGTCGCTGTATAAGTAGACAACAATGTAAATAATGTATGCGTGACTTCTGTCACGATAGATACACTATAATTTGAGAAAGACAGTTATTTTATTAGAATTATATGAAAATGACCTCCCACTGTTCGGAAAAATTATAAACACATTTATAGCTCATAAAGATGTTTATTTTGTATCTAATACCTTTAAAATCAATTGTTCTTAAGGGGAGTCCGTAGAGTATAGTTGAATATATCACCACCCGAAAATTTGCGAGCAGAAGTGGCGCTGCCGTCAGATAGGCTGAGTTCATATTCGACAACAATTTTGGACAATGTTCTCAGAATAGATTCGTACTTATCACTATTCGTCGAAAATATTGACTTTTCGATCAGGTAAGCAATATGTAATTAATCATTACATCAATAGCTATGGCGCTCAACTCTGATTGTGTGTGGTAAAAACTCTATTTCCTTTAAATGTTCATAATTATTGTCGAATATGAACTCAGCTTATCTGACGGCAGCGCCACTTTTGCTCGCAAAATTCGGGTGGTGGATTTGTGAAGCTATGATTACGGACTGCCCTTTATGAGCATTAATATGCTTACGAGATAGAATATAATGATATTATACAATATTCTAGATGTTTTAATAAATTTGATTATGTATTGAATATTATTCAGTGTATTTTT
This sequence comes from Theocolax elegans, assembly GCA_026168455.1. NCBI lineage: Eukaryota > Metazoa > Arthropoda > Insecta > Hymenoptera > Cerocephalidae > Theocolax > Theocolax elegans. The sequence goes on from CM047428.1 coordinate 58,965,913, forward strand.
GTTAAAAAAAACAAGTATTATTTTGCAAGTAAGCATATTTTGTGAATTTGTAGATTTAAGTTAAATTATGTAAATTTTCCAATTTACATATAATAATATAATACGAATACAATTATGTTGTTTTAATCATTTTTATCGTTGTATTGTGTTATTAATAATACGAATCAAAATTAATATATATTTAAGCTACATTTGATAGTACACTTAATTTCATAACATAATGAAAATAAAATATTTTATGCTTTTCACATGTAATTAAAAATAAAACCTTATAATTTTAATTTGATGTATAAAATTAATTCCAAATTACAACTTAAAAATTTATTTTGAAGAAATATTTCTCGATCTTGGTGAATAAACCACACTTTTAATTAGATGGCGACGTTTCGATGACTTTTCGTCATCCTCTTCAGGCTATACCTTTATTTATAAAACGAATACATTTGAATATACATAAATAATTGTAGGTTTTGTTTTAAGCCTATTGATTAATAACATTTTACTTACTACTTGTCAATATAAATCGATTAACGTTTAAATTTTGATCGTAGTATCACTGAGTCGTCGCATTAAAAAAATGAAAACAAGGATATTTAAAAACAATAAAATTTACTTTATCATATGCACAGAAGTTAAGTGATTACGATGACTACCTTCTTCTTATCAACAGCTCGATAATTCAACATTATTCAATAAATAAATAAATTAAATAAATAAATAAATTAAGACAACACAAAAAATGTAAATACACGAACAGAAAGCAAAAGCAGTCAGAGGACTAGAGCAATTTATCACAGACTGTAAACTAAATTTACTCGCAGCTAATATACACAGCTATAGTAATGTATAGCATAACACTAACTATACACGTGTCAGAGCGCGATTTTTTAAAAATTTACTAGGCTATTGCTGTAATAATAGCTAAATAATTGTAGTAAAATCTACTTAAAGAGCTTACTGAACAAATCTAGTAAAATTTACTAAAGCCTCTAGTAAATTTTACCGCAGTAAATCAGCAATAATTACTTACCCGTTTTAGATATCATACTTTAGTAAATTTTACTTAAGTGTTCAGTAATTTTTACTTGACTTTTTTTTCGTGTGGGCAATATCACTGTAATATGACTAAGTAACATTTGTATGGTTTATCCTTATATATATAAGTTTTATGTAGTAGTAGTAATTAATTTTATGGAAATTTTTAGTTTTTAAACAAATTTTATAATTAATATAAGTCGTTAGAATTAAATATATTTATTTTGTCAAAAGGTAAAATGTTTCAGTAGTTTCCCGAAATTATCGTACACTTTACCTTACTATAATTATATTGACAGACGTTAGGTATTAAAAAGTTACCAAGCGAGATAAAAGTACACAATTCGTTCTGAAAGGATAGAGCTCTTGGGTACGGTGTGCAACCATCCATTAAAACCCATCGGCTGCATCCACACGACAATATTGCAACCTGCTGCGCTTGTACATACGTACTTATATACACATATATAGTCTGGTAGAAGGTAGGAAAGTCGAAGATCCGGAGTAGCGCCGATAGATGTCGCTTAGATCCCAGAAGAGAGCTCTCCGCACGCGCGAAAGAGAGTGAAAGACCCGAATTGGGGAGGGGGCGAGAAAGCTCCTGTTGTGCCGCCGCCGCCGCCGCCGCCGCCGCTGTCAGACTCGACAGCCGCCGGATTTGAGTTTAGTCAGTGCCGCGGCGCCGCAAGACGTGGACTGTGCGTTCCGTCTCTCTCTCATTGTGTGAATCGCGTACGCGATCGCGACCCCTCCTATACCTTTTTAATAAATCTTGTGAAGCAATATATATATATATCTATATGATAGAATATTCGAATGAAAAGTGTGTGGATGGATCGTAAGGCGGAAAGTTTAGTGCCGTGCATATTATTATTTGTATGAAAAATAATATAATAATCAGTGCGTGAAAAATAATAGAGGGAAGAAGGAAGGAAGGAAGAGGAAAAAAAAAACAGTTTAATTGTAGTTTTGGAGTCGCGTGAAAAGGTGGCGTATATCGAGAGGGAGGAGAGCAGCGGGCCGGTGTTTTATCGGCGACCGCACGCGAACCCTCATGATATCTTATCTAGTGCTGCAGTTCGTCCTCCTAGGTTTGGCTGTACGTGAATCGTCTTGGCGCGTTTCTCAAGGTAAGAAATTCTTTCGTTTTGTTTTTTAACCCATTTCACCTATTGCTCCACCTTTTGTGTTTCATTGCCGGAAAACACGATCAGTTTTCAAGTTTATTCGTAGTAAACGAAAGATGGATCGTCGATCGTGTACGTTCAAACTAACACTATAGTCGCATTGTGCATTGTACTAAGACGCGATAACTGATAATTTTCAACTAACCGAACTGACTTTCGTATTGGATACATCGTAAATTTCCATAAGGTAACGTTTCGAATAATCACTTTGCTGTAGTGAAAATCCGCAAAAAAAAACTAGTAAAAAAAGTTTATACGTATTTTCAAAAAGAGAATTGTTACTTTTTCCAATGGAAATATACACTTTTTTAAAAAGCAGATGTTCGACAAAAGCGTATGTACGCTTTTGAAAAAAAAGTGGCCGTATTCGCACTATTAAGAAAGTGATTTTGTACTACTTGAGATTTAGAGAGTTCGTTCAATAAAATCAGTATCGTTTAGGATCTCGTTGATCCGTCGATCGATAACAATACGCGATCGAGATCTGTAAGACTCTTGACCTATCTCACACATAAAAATTTAACGAACAACTATATCAGCCCGTTCCATGTTGCAAACACTCGGAATTGTATACTTATGCGAACGCAGTGGAGTATGGTGTAGAAACAATACCGTCTACGAGTACTCGATATATACACTTGCACACCAAGTGAATATATACCCCTTTCGTACTTGGAAATCTTTGTGTGGTTTTGACGATAGTACGTGGCGAATGTGCGCGAGATCGATTTTGCGGTTTCGTTTTATACCTGAAATACGTGCGGATATTCTAGTATGGGAAGAAAACTTTTTATTTATATTATAGATCGCGCTCTTCACCTTTTTGTTTTAAAAAAACAAAATTAAACGTTATAGATTAGGTGTACACGCGTTTGGCGATTACTCGAACTTTGCGTTTAAGATCGTACACGGAGATTTGTATATAAAACGTCAGCGTCTTATTCCGAATTTCACTATCACTATACCTTTAAAGTGGAAAAGGTCGAAAATTCCGATGTTTCCTTTTTTTCACTAAACATTATCCAAATTCCCGAACAAGCGCATAGCACCTGATTTCTGAAGGAAGTAAATAACATGCGTTTATTATAAAAAATGTTTGATCAACGGCGTTGCCTATATGCTACGCGTAAATACGAGTGAAAATTTAACGCTGAATGTTGAAAATGTACGTGTATACATATATATATAGGACGTAGTTAAAGAAAAAAATACGTGTTAAATATGCATAATTTGTTCGTTCGCGATACGAAAACAGTGTGGACAAAAACAATTTGTCACGGGTATATCACTCGTTTATATTCATGTTATCGCACTGTACGTATAGATACGTGTTCCTGTGTGTGCGCGCGCGTCTATATAGGTATGGGTGAAATTTTAGTAGTTTTCGCTCGACAACATTTTTCATCGAAAGATGGTGCGCACACCACGTAAATCTTACTTGAAATGGGAAAATTTCATTTTCGAATATTTTCGCGACAGATACATAAATTTTACAAATATCAAATGTTTATCATTTTAATAGAATAGATCTGCCAGTCGATATCGTCGAATGTCTGTTTACTTTTTTAAAGTTTGAATAAAATTGTGATGCATTTTAAAAGTAAAATTTAACAAGGAAATTAAAAAAGTATTTAATTTATCTCGTGTATATATACTCTGTAACAACTAAGAGTATGGATGCAATATATATATATATATTATAAGTGATGGTTGGAAATGTTGAAACGAAATACGTAAATAACGATTGAAAATTTGCTGAGAAGTTTCTCAGTATGTATATATATACCCGTATAGAAGAATAAGAACAAAAGTCGAGATAGTAGTGGTATAGAGAGAGAGAGAGAGAGAGAGAGAGAGAGAGACTCGCTAACAAGTAAAAGTCATAATCGTCTGTAGGAGGGAACGTTCGGTAAAGCAAACAGAAAGGAAGAAAATTTACTTATCATCAACGACAAAAGGAAGATACAGAAAAGGACAGAGAGAGAGAGAGAGAGAGAGAGAGAGAGAGAGAGAGAGAGAGAGAGAGAGTAAGAAGCCACCGTGTACGAAAATATATATATATATCGTATAATCGTCTTTCCCATTTCTATTGCGCTAAGTCAAGTAAAATTCGGTGAAAGTCAAACGTTATACGTTTCACGAAACATATACCTTCTATATATATATATGTGTATCTCCACTGGTCTATGGATATACGCAGACACATCAGCTTATTATCCAAATTCTCAAATTGCCCGTAAAAACGGGTTTTACGCTTTGCGCGCGGTTAGCCGAAAAGTGAGGTATACGCGTTTATGTACATATGTATATCACGCGCGATGAAGAAAAAGAGTAATAGAGCGATAGGTATTTAGTAATCCATCGATCCGTCTAACGTATACATGCATACATACCTATATATATATATATATATATATATATATAATAATAAATCAAAACGTCGGAAGAAAGCGTCCGTCCACGCGAACCCCCGAGAAAATATCGTCGCGCGATCGGCCCCGCGGGAGAATACACACTATAGGTACACTTAGGCACATAGACACGTACACACACACGAAGAATAACATAAAGACCTGGTTGGCGTTTCCGCTCGAATTCTCCCCACGGTTTTATATGTCCTTATAAACCTCCGGTCTGTTTCGACTCGGGTTCTTTCAATCGATCCGACGGGGGGAGGAAGAAACGAAGGGAGAAAGACTATGGGGACCAGGTGAAAATCCGGCTGGTTTATCTTTATACGTCTATATATATACCTATATACCTTTTCATTTCATTTCGTCGCAGCCACCATGACGATTAATCCCGTAAGTCTCACCTCTCGCTCTCTCTCTTACACGCTTTGGAAATACCGTGTGTTTTCCATAGGCCATTTCTCGTACATGTATACCAATATATGCGGACCATGTGGAAAATCGGACCTTTTTTTTTATCTTAATTCTTCCTTCTAGGGGTCACGGGGATGAGAAATGTTTAAAAATCGTAATGACTTTTCTCACACAGAAGAATCTCTCGTTACCTAACATAAATATATATATTTCTTTGCATCACAATAGAATTTAATGATCGAATTAGGTATAGATCGTTTTATCGCCGGTTTTGACCTACACACTGCCGTTTCTTTCAAACAATCTTTCTTTTCTTTTCTTTCTTTTTTTTTTGCTCGACGGTATATGATCAATTCATACATATATATACGCGTGTGCACGCCGCGATGAATTAACTAGTTTTTTTTTTTTCCAAGACGAGAGTATAAATTATACACATCGAAATCTGTTACAGTTACAGTATTATATATTATATAAATGTAGTCTTGTTCAAAATGCAGATTCTCGAGAAGAGATTATTCCGCGTAAATCTATGTATTATAAATTCTTCGATTACACGTCTATTTTTCTATTAGAAAGATTATTACCCCAGTTTCACACGCAAATTTATTATATATTAACAGTTTCACGGAAAAGTACAAGTATACGCGTACGCGTTATCAAAGATCGAATGGATGACTAACCTAATAAAAATGTATATCGAGTTGGGTATGTATAATACAGTAGAGATTGCAATTGATTATATTGCGAATAAATAAAAAATATATATTTTGAGTTATTAATTATCCGTTGAATATGAATTGTATCAGAATTCTAGATGGTCGAAGCACCTAGTAGATAATAGTCGTGTGTATATATATATATATAGACAGAAAACTAGTAAAAGTTAAAGAATCTTTACACACGGAACAACGTACAGATGTATCTAGATTGTCATGCAAATGTATATAAAATCTGGATATCACAGTACGTTGAGTTACATTTCCCATACACACACACACACATGAAAAATTCATATTTTACAATGCTGCATGCGAAATACACATACGTTTAAATTGAAATTTAAAGAATTTTATTATATAAAAGCGAAATGTATGTATATATATATATATATATACATATGTAATATAATAATCCGTTAGTTGAAATTCGCTAAATATCTCTCTCTCTTTCTGGAGTAGAAAACGTTTATTTTCATTTTTTATCTCTCCCTCTCTTACCCTGTAGCTCTCTCGTGAGCAACCTTGACAATGCAATAAATCCTGTCTAGAAACGTTTTGTAATTCTTTACGTTTCCTTCTGGTATGGCCGATGTGTTGAACACGCGTGTATATACGTGAGTTTTTCCGTCGCTATCCACATACATACATATATACATCATGCACTCGTCGTCGCCGTGTGTTCGTATTATATACCGCGTTTAAACTTGCGACGTGGCTTCGCAGCGGATCAAGCGAGAAAGAGAGAGAGAAAGAGCCTGCCGACGGAACTTCAGTCCGACTGGAACTCTCGTCTCCGACTTGTGAAGAATCCAGAGCAGTGTCAGCCTCCGGAGACGCGAAAATCTCTCTCTCTCTCTCTCTCTCTCTCTCTCTCTCTCTCTCTCTCTCTCTCTCTCTCTCTCTCTCTCTCGCGCGCGCGTGTTTTTTTAAAACTCGGATTTAATCGAGGATTAACTATTTCAAGTGTTTTTTTAATAGGAAAGGTACCGTTTTTTAGGTCTGAATAATCTGTATTTTTTATACACTTCTACTCAAGATACCCGAGTGTAATATGCATCTATAGTTTTTATCGCTGTAATTGGTGGATAACATTTAATTTTGTAGGGTCTTTCTTTTTTTAACTGAGTTCTTTAATTTTCAATTAATTTTTTTTCGTTGTTCAAGAAACAATATTTTTGATCCGAAGTCTCCGTGGTCGCGGTAGGACAATATTTGAAAATGCTACTCAAATATTTAAATTTTTGAAAAAGAAGTCGATACAATGCTGTATAATATGTTTACAAAGCACCTTGTGTAACAATAGTGTACTTAATTAAGTTTTCGAATTCTCGATTAAATTTTGTGTTTTTTTATTTCGTTTGAAAACCAAAATTCTGGTATATACGATGGAAGCTTCGAACCAACAGTGTGTAATTAGGTTCAATATTTGTTGATTCGTTACGGCGATCCGAGTATTAAAGAAAAAAAAAACCCAAGCGTTCTCTAAAAAATAAACAAAGGTACAAACGCGGTAATTATTGGAGACGGTTAAAAAGTTGGAACAAACTTTTTATCACGGTATATACGGTTGGAAAAGTTTCGAAAATTACCGAAAATTTCGTAGCGATCGTTAGAGATAGGCATAAAGAAAGAAAGGAAGTAAGGAAAAGGAAGATAGATAGAGGAAAAGTGGAGAAGAAGAAAAGCGAAGCGAAGAGACAATTAGGGTAAAAGAGACTGGAGGAGAAGATTTTGTATAGCGGGCGTTCAAATCGCTCGAAAATAGCTACGTAAGTTTCGAGAGCGCGGAAATCGTCCTCCTTCCCGGTCGATTAAACGAGGTGTGCGCGAAGGGTGGGTGGGCTACGTTACGTCTCGAAGACTCGCTAATTTCCTGACTATACTCCACTTGCCTCTCTCTCTCTCTCTCTCTCTCTCTTCTCCATTCCAGCTAACAGTGCCGATGCTGATGGTAGCCGCGTCGTTTACCATTCGCGATATATTAACACACCCGTTTTCGGAGAGGGTAAAACTCGTCACTCCCTGTCATTAGTCATGGCCTGTACGCTGTATAGACAACCGCGGAACTTTTCGTCTGAAAGCATTTTGTTGTAGTCGTATATACGAGATACAACCGAAATATCTACGCTCTACGCGTATGTGATACTTGTACTTACAATGAACTTCATTTTCTTTTTCACGATTAAAGTATATATACATACATATATATATATGAACTGCATTTTTGTTATTCCTCGTTTTATTAGTTGTACAATTTATATTTCGTTGTTCGGAGATTCATCAATCGATCGTATAGAGTTGAAGAGTTACGCGCTCGCGTATACCTACCTATATATCGTTAGTGTATTTAAAAATTCTCGCCACATTTGTAGTTTATCCGTATATAGTCATTGGTACATAATAACTCACCGTACGTACACCACGTTATTTCAACCTAATTTTTTATTTACTGGATATTCTACACGCTTAAACGGTTAATTGATATACATTTCAATGATGTTCTTTTCTTTTATCGAACCTCGTATAATTATTAAATTCGTGCATAATTCGATCCACCTATTTATATTTTCAAGTGTGAGTCCAGCTTGCGAAAACGCGCGGCGCCATATATCTTTCTACAAAGATACGCGTAATTATACGAGATGCCCGCTCTCCTTCGCGTTTTCGTGAATATATTTACTGCGAAGGAGTGTATACTTATATAGATTTAATCCTTCAAAATGCGGGTATAAGTGATACTTGCTCGGTTTTTCATTGAAATGAATAAATTTTTATTCTATCGTCGCCCCAATCCACTTTGTACGCCTATTACGACGAACGAATTTTTAAATTCTTTTTTATCTTATTGCTAAGTCGATTCTATCCATTCACTCGATTCACTAGGACCACTTATATATATATTTTTTTGTATATATGCGACAGAGAGAGAGAGAGAGAGAGAGAGAGAGAGAGAGAGAGAGAGAGAGAGAGAGAGAGAGAGAGAGATGGAGAAAGGAAATCAATTAAGCGTGATAGTGCACCAGCTGCTGCACTCTTCATTTTTTTTTGTAAGGGCATTTTGTGTGTGTGCGTCTGTCCTAGTGAATATTGCGGCGATTGATGGAAATTGGACGAGGGATGAGGCTTTGAAAGAGCCAACGGGGATAACTTGTGAAATTTGTCAAATTTTTTAAGGGGTTGTTGTGCGTATGATTGATATACGACGAGAGGGGGGTAAATTAATATTTTAATGAATATACACCGGATAGACGTTGTTTTTAACGAGAATACAATTTTCCACATATTTTTTGTACGATTGTTTACCCATCGTCGAAAATAAAAAAATAACAATTATTTTTTACGTGAGAGAGTGTACACGTCAAATTAAAATACTATTTTTACTAATTAATTTTCCACGACCGATATGTGTATAACTGTATTATTTTTTATCGCGTAATTTTTATTTCTCTCCGCGATCAAGTACCAATTTTACGCATCCGAGCTCGAAACCTATTATTTTTTTTTTTTTTTCTTGTACTAAACGATCGTTAGTTAGTTTTATCATTGCGTATATGTAATATAAATTAAAATTAAAGTAGAATCCCGTTGCGTCGCGTATATATATATTAAAAACTCATTGGTACAAACGTCGAACGAAATATCCTCTCTTTTATTTCTTTTTTTTACGTTTCTTTATACGAACGTCTTCGCTTTGATACGAGTATATAATAAATATGAGGATATAAAAAGAAGAGAGAGAGAGAGAGATATATACACTCGCGTACATTTCAATCGAAATAATTAAGCGATTTTTCGCTTAACGCGTATCCGAATCAATTACAAACATTCGCGAGTAAACTGCACCTACACACTCGAGTTATACCCGAATTAATTGTAATTAAATATCAATTACTGGAAATAAGACGTCATATACATATACACACATATATATAATATACACATATATACGCATCCGAAGCGAAAAAAGAAAGCGAAAGATATGAATACAAAAAAGTAATTGCCGCACAAATCTCGAGGATGACGAGTAACAAAAAAAAACAAAGACAGAAATCATTACTCGATTTATTTCACAGCGAAATTGGGATGAAAGCCCGCATTCAAATGGAATACAAAGTACGTTAAAACGCGCGTACACACACACACACATATATATACATGTATATACTCAAAAATTAAAATATCAATTCTCGAAAAGATCATTTATATAAATTACAAAAATGACCGATTCGTTGAATGGTTTTATTATACACTGCACGCACAAAGTGGCTTTCTATATACATAAACGCCTAATTATAAGTCTTGTAATAAAATTTAAAATTCGTTAAATAATTTAACTCGATTAATTTTGATCTCCATATAAGTATTTATAAAATTTTTAATTTATAGCACCACATTATATATATATATATATATATATATATATATGTATATGTATGTTGTTAATTAACGCGAACCGCGTAAAAGTACTCTATATATACATATACACATATATTAACATTTTACAAAAATTTTATATAAATATATATTATACACGTAGGTTTACTACAACGTATAATATACACACATATATATTAATATACACATACTATCGCATCCGAAGCGAAAAAAGAAAGCGAAAGATATGAATACAAAAAAGTAATTGCCGCACAAATCTCGAGGATGACGAGTAACAAAAAAAAACAAAGACAGAAATCATTACTCGATTTATTTCACAGCGAAATTGGGATGAAAGCCGCATTCAAATGGAATACAAAGTACGTTAAAACGCGCGTACACACACACACACAATATATACATGTATATACTCAAAAATTAAAATATCAATTCTCGAAAGCTCATTTATATAAATTACAAAAATGACCGATTCGTTGAATGGTTTTATTATACACTGCACGCACAAAGTGGCTTTCTATATACATAAACGCCTAATTATAAGTCTTGTAATAAAATTTAAAATTCGTTAAATAATTTAACTCGATTAATTTTGATCTCCATATAAGTATTTATAAAATTTTTAATTTATAGCACCACATTATATATATATATATATATATATATATATATGTATATGTATGTTGTTAATTAACGCGACCGCGTAAAAGTACTCTATATATACATATACACATATATTAACATTTTACAAAAATTTTTATATAAATATATATATTTATACACGTAGGTTTACTAAATAAATGTATTACCTTACGTAAACAAATTCGCGACGCGAGTGCAAGTGTATATATATATATATATATATATATATATAACCGTTGAAATAAACGCGAAATATACTGACGTTCGAAATTAACGAAGGAAAATGAGATGATATAAATGCATATATATATACACGTAGATGAGAAAATATCATTTCGCATACACTTTATATTTGAATATTATACGTATATAGATATAATAAATGACAATATGATGACGTATATATACGTTATACTACTACTACTGCTATATCGAATAAGTGTATATTAAGCGTTGCTCCAGGTTATGCATCCGTTGCGCGGATCGGGTTATAGTATACATATATTTCCTTAAACAAATATTATTCATTAATATTTCACGAGCATATACGATATATTTCCTTTAATTAAACTAGGTGATTCGCTCGACGATTCGCGGCCGATTAACGTTAATCGTGTTAACATAGATATATCGTGTTAGAATAAAAAAACCGCAAGAAAGGGAAAAAATAAAATAGAATTCGGATCAATCTGGATATGAGCACGTGTATATAGAGCTGTGAAACTCGAAGATTCGCGGAAATGATTTTAGTGGGGGGAGAGAAAAATGTACGTACTCGGGATATTATAAAATCCATCCATCCATCCACATATATATATACATTTTCGAAGGCGCGAGATAACGACTCTCCGATAGCCGTTCAATCTTTTCTATATATATATTATATATATATATAACCGTTGAAATAAACGCGAAATATACTGACGTTCGAAATTAACGAAGGAAAATGAGATGATATAAATGCATATATATATACACGTAGATGAGAAAATATCATTTCGCATACACTTTATATTTGAATATTATACGTATATAGATATAATAAATGACAATATGATGACGTATATATACGTTATACTACTACTACTGCTATATCGAATAAGTGTATATTAAGCGTTGCTCCAGGTTATGCATCCGTTGCGCGGATCGGGTTATAGTATACATATATTTCCTTAAACAAATATTATTCATTAATATTTCACGAGCATATACGATATATTTCCTTTAATTAAACTAGGTGATTCGCTCGACGATTCGCGGCCGATTAACGTTAATCGTGTTAACATAGATATATCGTGTTAGAATAAAAAAACCGCAAGAAAGGGAAAAAATAAAATAGAATTCGGATCAATCTGGATATGAGCACGTGTATATAGAGCTGTGAAACTCGAAGATTCGCGGAAATGATTTTAGTGGGGGGAGAGAAAAATGTACGTACTCGGGATATTATAAAATCCATCCATCCATCCACATATATATATATACATTTTCGAAGGCGCGAGATAACGACTCTCCGATAGCCGTTCAATCTTTTCTCCGAGCGCGCTTTCTCCTCCTCTTTCGATGTAACACATATATATATATACACACAAGCGAAACGTTGTTTTCATCATAATCATTCATAAATTACACGCTCGGTATATATGTATATATATATATATATATATATATATATATATAAAAACGTCTTCGGACGAAGCGCGTCCGCGATAAAGACGCAGAGAACATTAAGCTCGATGTTTATGGGACTATGCGCGAATGGAGATACTCGTTATGTAGTTCGGGGCCTGGCTTCGTACAATGCACAGTATTTAAACCGCATCTGACGCTCGGTGGTGAGGGGGAGGAGAGAGAAGAATTATATACACTCGACAATTAGTACATTCGAGATATGAATTATACAAATGTGTATGCGAGAGGCAACGAAATTGAGGATTATTCGAGCGGCTCGATCAAAAGACGATATGTGTATTTCTGGTGTCTATGCAATATATAGTGATTTCAATTTTTACGTCGAATGTATATATATGATCGTTTCGTTTTTTTTTTGAAGTTATATGCATGTATGGAACTAGTAGATGTATATGATATTTTTGTTATAGAATTTCGTTTTTAAATATAGCCGACACGTGAATTGTGAAAAAACGCTACATATTTTCGATTATTCAATTCACCCTTTCATTAATAACTTTTATTAATTATCTGTCTATATATATATATGAAAATCATTAAATTTAGACGTGTATATATAGACACTAATTGATAGAAATTCGTAACGCGTAACACGTACTGCATATAATACACGTATAGAAAATATATGTATATATAACTCATAACTCCGCGAAATGATTAAATTATATACAAGTGAATTGCGCAATTTCTTCGATTGTTCTCAATATAATCATTCGTTCCCTTCATTAGCAAACTCCTCTTTCGACTGTATGTATATATTGTTCAAGTTAATTTACTCACCGAAATATATATATATATACATATACATATACATCGTAATAAAAAATTACGAAACTCGACTACTATCTGAATTTTAATGAACCCGGCTATACTATCTTAATTTGACTTTCATATTACCTATAATACGATGGAACCAAAAAAAAAAGGACCGACACACCCAACGGCGAGTCCAACAATTTTTCTTTCCGTATATATACAGGACCAGCTCCAAATCTCTCGACGACGAAATTTAATTACAAAAGTTTATAAGATATATATAACATATACACATACACGCATATGAAAGATTAAAAAAAGGAACCGATACACACTGTAATTAACAAGTAGCGAAAATGTCAGTGTTGAAAAAGTAAAATATCCATATATATATATATCGCAAAGGATTTTATCTCTACGTAATTATCACTCGATAAAGATAAAGGAAAAAAAGAAGGTTAACTCGTGACTCATATATATTGCAGCTATTATACTATATATATATACATAATACTGAATATTTTATATATTATATATACGATAGCGATTTGTACAGTGCGTTTTGCGCGTCTAAGCACCCGATGCGACAAACGTCCGAGTAATTAATATTGCCGGAAGAGAAGGAAAGAGAGAGAGAGAGAGAGAGAGAGAGAGAGGGAAAGGGGGAACGCATTGCGCGAGTTGGACGGAAACCTGATTAGGTTTTACAATGTTGCAGTATACGCAATTCCAATTTCTTGTTTTCTCTTCTGAGAAGGGATTTACCAGGCATTTCTATAATGAGTATTTTCTATTAAATTTCCAAGTTATATTCCAAGTCTAATTGCGTCTATACACACACACACACACACACACTGACACACACACACATATATAAACATATTAGCGATGAAAAAGACTTGTCATTTTATTATTACAATTGTATATGTATACGAGTAGCACATATATTTATATTTAATATACGTGATAATAAAGGTTAATCTGTATACATATATACAACGTATAATAAATTAATTATATCATATTACACAAAATTGTGAAAATTAAATTTTCCGAACGCACAATATTTGTCTTTTATAAATGCGGTTAAGTAATAGGCGTATATAATCTAACGTAACGAAAAGGGGAAAATTCTTTTCCTTAATTTAATTCTTTTAGCCGGCAAGTGAAAAAAAAGAGCGCGTAGCATACGCGCGGCATTATACATCACGACCGCATCCACGAGGGAATTAAAAAAAAAAAACAAAACAAAAAAAAGAGAGAAAAAAAAGACGCGAAAGGAGAATATACAATAAAGCAGAAAACGAGGTAACCGAGAAAGAGGACGTGCACACGTATAAGCTTATAACGACGAATTTATATATATATATATATATTGAGTGGACTTGAGAGAGAGAGAGAGAGAGAGAGAGAGAGAGAGAGAGAGAGAGAAGCGTTACACAGTTTCGTCGTCGTTGAAATAATCGAAATGCTAATTAATCATTTGCATAATTAACACTCGCGGTAGCAATATAAAGTCCACATGCATACACCCGCGAAAGAGAGCAGAGAGAAACAGGACAGAAGGGAAATTAACGGGTGGAGAGGACCTTGCGTTTTGAATATTAAACCCTCTGTACGCAAGCTTATCGTCATCCGTAATCTCTTCTCTTCTCTTCTCTTCTCTTCACTTTTTCTCTCTTTTCCTTCTTCCCTTCCCTTCCCTTTCCTTCCCTTCCCTTTCCTTTCCTTTTTTGTCCCCTTCGTACACCTCATCTCGTCGCAACGATTAATATAGTTGATAAGACGTACACACATACACCGAGGATATAAGAAGAACAAAATAAAAGGAAAAAATTAAAAAAAACGAAGAAGGTACAAAAGCTGTAAGGGAAAACGATATTTCATACCGGTGATCGGTCGTGCAGTCTGCTGTATATACTCCGCGAAAATAAATTGAAACCCGCTGATGCTCACGGAAGTATAATTGTAAAAGTGACTTCAATTAACAATATGGCGCAGTTTCGATGTATATGTCTATATGTGTGTATGTGTGTGTGCGTGCCTATACACATACAGAGGTGGGAGAGAAAGAGAGAGGAATTCAAGTTGGCGCCGGATAATTAAATTCATCGAACGGAAAGTCAATTACGAATGTATATTTTTTGCGACTGGAGATCAGCCGGTGAATCTGTGTGTACGTGTGCGTGTGTATACGTCGGGAAAATTCATTTGGAAATTATGTACAAATATATGGCTTGGGAATAATGAATTTTTGCATAATCAATTGAGGTTCGAAAAGTGCTTGCGATTGTCACTCTCGTGTTTTGTTTATAAATCCGACGATCGCTTCTTCTTCTTCTTCTTCTTCTTTTTTAACATTTTACCCGTATATAGGTACATATACTTAATTTCACCAGCACACATCGAAAATACACGACGTGTATAAGTCGCCTAATTGTACGAGTATTTATGTACGTTAAATTTATTATTGTGCAAGTCGTTGCGAATAAACCTCGTTGTTTTGTAACTTTGTTTTGCAAGAATTTTATTCATAAATGTACTTATACATATACGCAAACAGAATTTATCCGTCATAAATTTGTTTGTTAAATAGAGGTATAAAATTTAATGCGTATATCGAGCATTTAATCACGTATATTATTAATTGAAAAACGAATTCGTACGTACAAGGATCTAGAAGTTATTAACGATTTAAAAAATAATATTTTAATTCAATTAAAATCGTTCCGATATCGTATACGGAGTTGGGTGTGCGTGTGTGTGTAATACACCCGGAAATATAAATGTATAATCGTAATGTATGTAGTAAGATAGAAGCGACTGCCGTTTAATTGACCAAGAATCAATTTGATCAATCGTTATCTGCACCTCTTCCTATTCGTGATAGCGATGTATATTTCAGTAAGTCGGTCTAATTCAGGTGAATATAATTTTTTTTTTACCATTATTGTATTTATGTTTAGATTGATTGAACTCGCTGAAAAGGAAATTCGAATTGTAGCGTTTTATTATTAGTATTGAAAATTTATAAATCGATCTAAACTGTATAATTACATTATAAAAATAAAAAATAATTTTTGTCCGAGTTAGACGGCTGATACTTGGCTATCATTGCTTATTCTATTTATTTTCTTCACTTTCTTCTTACGTAGAAGTATTTTTTTCACATTTTATATATATTCTGATGAAATACCTTCTTTTGGCGTTCCATTTAAAAAAGAAGGAAAGAAAACTAATTTATTTTCCATTTGGGGTGGTGGATATTTAGGTCTTTGTGGCACTCGGGTAAAACATTAATTGATTTAAACCGACAATATAATATATGGATTTTGGTGGTCTCGTTAAAAGCTAGTTTCCGATAGAAAATGCGACTATATATCATTTTCGCGATATATTTTAAGTAAAAAAGTTCATCCAATATTCGCACGTTGATTAATTTAAATAAAATAATATTAATTAGTCGAGCGTCACATCACATATATAATATATATATATATATTAAATAATAAATCGCTTAATTACAACATTACGTAAATTATCGGTATAAAATGATAATGCATATATATATAAATTTAAAAAAAAATCTTCTCTTTCAAGAACCCTTTTACTTCGAAACTTGAAGAAAAAAAGAAAATGGGTAAACAAACTTATCGGAAGTTGTAGAGCGATGATTATTAAAATTCTCTGACCCAAGTAAACTTTTTCCCCTATTTTTTTTTTTTTTTTGATCCATTATTAAACTCCTTTTTTCTGCACAATCTGGGCAAGTTTCGCAACGTCTGATAAACGCCGGGGGAACGAAGAGAAAAAGGGGGCGGGCGGTTGCTACTGTGGAGCCAAGAAGTAGAAGGAAAACAACGGGTCTTTGCAACAAACGCGGGGGCGCGCGCGAAAAGTTGAGCGATGCATCGTACACTGTAATTCTTACCCGGTACGCGTTCGCTTTTCCTCTAGCTAAACCTTTGGCCTACAATACGTTTCGCGAACACTTTCGTCTATTCAATTCTGTACGGCTTTTATGCGCGCGGTTAAACTAAATTTTTATCGTGCATGTGCATTGTTCACTCTTTTCTTTTTTTTCTTTTTGCTGTAACGCGGGTAAATTTTCAACGAAACGCGTTGTATTAAATAATCCAATATACAATAAGTCGATTCTCTCATACTTACGACCTACACTGATGAAAAAAGTTGTAGATAATAAATTGGAATACTGTCTGGCAATGAAATCACAGACTTTCAAAATGCAATGAATTAGTGTACTCTATAGTATAGAATTACGTAAATTCTGGTAAACATTACAATAATCGTTGAAAGAATTACTGGACTTTTAGTAAATGTTACTATATTTATTTTTGACAGTCAATTTCAATACTACTGTACACACAGTATTCTAATTTTTACTTTTAACTTTTTGCTACGTTCTTCTCAGTCGATACGTTGAGAGTGTTAAATGTTATTAGATCGCGAGTAAAGTTGATTACTCATTTTAATTCGATTTTACTTATTCATAAATATATGAAGCGTCAATTATAATTATTGCTGTTTTTTCATTTCATTTTTTAAATTTTTATAAATATATACTTATGTATTAACGGTATTTGCTCAGAGTCAACAACAACTTTATCATCTAGTATTATATACATATATATATATAAGTACGGACTATATAACAAACGATATTTTTGGAAGTCGAGTATAATTTGTGCGATATATCCGAAAGTCTTGATTACTTTGGTGTATATATATCCATGTTCGAGTCGTTCGACGTTATATTAATACACCTTGATGACATAGTCACTTTTATACCAAAGTTTCGCGATAAAGAAAAATCGTATGGTCCAACTTTGGTACTATACGTGTATACATCTATATATATATCCCGGAATGATGATTGTAGTCGTCCCTTAACCTCTTACTCTTGCTATCTGTCTTCTCGGTAGGTTCGAAACTTTTTCAATGAACGGCCGCGCGCGCGCTCGCAAATACACACATGCACACGGACGCACGGTTAAACTTGGCGCGCCTGGCTCGACCGTGAAGAATTATAGGATTGGCGTTAATTGCCCGTTATACTTCGAGCCGACGGAAGTGACGCAGTACACACGGCGAACGCGTATAGGCCGCGTGATTTACGAACTCGATTTCGCGGCTCTCTTTCTCTTCGGAGGATTGTGTGTGTGTGTGTGTGTGTGTGTATGCGTACGTGCGCAAGGGGGAAAGAGAGAGAGAGAGAGAGAGAGAGAGAGAGAGCGCAAGACGAGGTGGATGCGGAAAAAGGGAAACCGGACTCGGGGTCTATATAGACGCCTTTTATTTAACGGGCGCCGCGTTAATGGTCGTAACACGCCTCAAAGAGAGTTAAGGGCTCCGAGTTGAAAGAGGGAGAGGGAGAGGAATGCGTGTGTTCCTGATGAAACATAAGGAGCTCGATATATATATATACGAGCTCTCTCCCTCGGGGTTGAAATGGTCAAATGGAATTTTTCGGCGAATTGCTCACTTTTCCTCTCTTTTCTCTTATTTTTCCCTCTTACGCGTGCGCGTGTGTGTATACGCACTCGATTTGTCGATTGTTTTAACAAGATTATATTTTAGTAGTTTATATTCATTTATTAAATTCGATGATCGTTCTTGCGATATATTGTATTATGTTTTATATATAATATACGTTAATCCAACACAGGTAAAAAATTATTAATTAATCCTATTATATTTGTGATATTTTTGTTAATTTTTCGTTATTTTGTACGATTTATTATAGGTATTTTGTAGGTGTTGGGCTTTCTTTTTATACATGTATACATATTTGGGAATAATCGTTCAATTTTTACTGTAACGCCGAAATAATTGGAATTGTACAAATTAAATTTATGGCAGTCGATAACTAATTAGAGAGAGTTCGTGCGTGCGTATTATATACATCGATCTTTTAAAAAAATAAACCATTAGAGGAAAAAATAAGATAGCAATGTTTCAGACGTTTAATAAAAAAACACGATAAAAGACACGGATTATAAAGTTCTACCGAATGTAAAAAAAAACGTACAATTACAAGAACCAAAAATTATTTTCTTAAAAATTATTTAAAATTATTATTTGGCCATCGTGAAAGAAAATGCACGTGGTGTTACATCGTCAGGTACGTATACCCATATTCGCTGTCAAAAAAACAAAATATCGAATTAATTCAATGAGCCATATATATACACATATTTGACAGATAATATTCTCATCAGATATATACAAATCGAATAAATATAATTGAGACACTCGGTTTTCTCGGTATACATTACTGAATAATGCAATGTAGGACACCGACCGTAGTTTGTCCAACGCACACACACACACACACACACCTCGTCTTTATATTTTCCGGCTACTAAGTTCGCCGTATAGTCGTCGACGTCGTCGAGTCTCAGGAAAGGCTATGAGAGTGTTGCGTATACATATACACATCGCCGTATATTCTTTGTATATAACTCTGCGGGGCTGTGAGAAGGCGCATTGACGGTATAACCGCGGTATACACACCGAGCTGCTTTTCAGTCCTCTGGCGTTACTCTTTGCCTTTTGCTTTACCCCCTTCTACGTCTCTTTATCTATTCCCCCCCCCCTCCTCCACTACTTTTTCCTTTTCTTCGGCGGTATGTGTGCATCATGTGGCCATTTACTTATATACCTTTCTCGCGCCTCCTTTTGCTTTCGTGTAAATCATTTCTGTAAATGTGTACCTTTTTCCGCTGCTTCTTCTCTCTTGTCTTCTTCTTCATTTTTGTCTGTGTGGTGCGTATAGCTTTTAAAAGCGCGGGTACGTATAGTGGGTGCCCACAGAGGTACACTTTTGTACTCTTTTGTACTGACTAAAGGAAGTTTATGCTTTTTTTCTTATATTCTTTTTCTTCTTCTTCTTTTTTTTTAAATTGTTCCGAGAAAGGTGAATTTACGTACGTTGTGTATTTGTTGCGCAATCTATATATATATATGTTTGTAAATATTAAATTTTTTTTTATTTGGTACGCGTAGATTATTCGTTTACCACAGTGAGAAGATAACGTTAGAAAGTCAACGATATGTAGAAATTGACACTCGAATTTAAGAATAACGTTCGAGAATCTCGAAATTTTGTAAAAATAATCTCGATCTTGCACATAAGTAACACTTTAATTAATTCTCTAAAGTTAAAGCTTCATCTCGAAATATAATGAAAAAAAAAAACAACATCACTCCTCAAAAATAACCTTCGGTAATCTCACAAATTGAAACTCACTCTCGAAATTCAGTGAAAAGTCTCGATCACGATGAACGTAGTAGAAAATAAAGAATATCGTTACAATCCTGATTCCTTAAATACATTGAGAAAAACCGCGCGTCGATTATCAACTTGAAGAAAAAAAAAGTCGTACTTGCGATCGAACGAATAACACGATTAAATTTGCAGTGCAAAATTCACGAAATATCTCTCAGGAAGGAAACGATTTTCTTCGGTATTATATACATCGGGGGACGAGAATAATTCGACCGGACGAATTGCGCCAGGTGATGCCTTACGGTATACTCGAGTTCGCAGCAGCAGCAGCAGCAGCAAGTCGGAAGAGGAAGGGAAGGTGTATACACCGGTTGATTGCAGGACATCCATCCACGTCTAGGAACCCGAAAGCGACGGTGGCACGCGAATCTGGCGGCGTACCTAAGATAATGACTTTCTAATTGCTTCGCGGCCCGTGTGTTTCGCGGTATATATACCTCGAAAATCGCTTCTTCCCGTCGTTCGCTTCCAAGTCTTACCCTCCACCCTATACATATATATATATATACATACAATTGAAAAGTCTACGAGGAAATCGAGCATTTTGCTTTTCCCCTCTTATATATATATACCGTTTAACTTTACCATCCCTATATATATATATATATATTTTATCCACTTTTATCACGAATCGATAAATAGAAATATATATGTCTATGAAACTCGATGTGTTTTCTTAAGTGTAAAAAAAAAATATAGAATACAACTCATACTAAATATAAATTGATGAGCTTAATCATGTTTACATATATTATTTTCTATTTAATAAAAATAGGTCGCGATTTTTATCGTTTAAATATCGTGATCGCAGAAATTCGGGAATACTCCTAATTCTCTACACGGAGAGAAATTTTGTATTAAAAATTAGAAAGTATTTTGTAAAAATTACATTAGTTTCTAGTAAGTAAATCATAGAATGACAAACTAAGATAAATTACTACAGTTTATATTAAAATATAGAAAAGTTATAGTAAGCATTACAATAATTGTATAGTAAATTTTATTATAATCTACATACTCATTTTTACTAGAATCTATAGTAATTTTCCTAATTTGTCAGTCCGTGATTTGTTTACTAAACACTATTGTCATTTTTAATATAAACTTTTTCTCAGTATATATATGTGTATATCGAAAAAAGTATGCATTCTCTTGATTGTTTCTCAGCAATTTTGTCAGGACACGTGTGTCAATCGATCCCCGTTAAGCACACCAAAATTAAACCACGTGACGTACCGTAATAAAATTTGAGGACGTAATTCTTCTTTTTCTTCTTTCTTCAGGAAGACAGGGTTACAAGGTGGCAAAGCCGCGGGGCTAAGCCAGGTAAATTATCTCGTACATATAGGTAGCCGAGAAATCGACGTGCGCTCGCGGCATCTCCGTACGAGCCGAGTCGACCTCTCTCTCTCTCTCCTAGGGTTTTGCGGTATTCGGTCAGCGGATCCCAAGGGGAAACCGCGAAAGCGCCACTCCCCCTCGCGTCTTTCCGTCAGTACGTATACCTATGTATATATGTATATATATATATAGAGGTACGTTCGTCTAGTAGATGCGCGTCTGTCTATTCCCTCTTATTTATGGGGAAGCGATGACGAGAACGCGGTGACTGCCCTTGTCTCTCTTACGAGGGGGTGCACGCGCAGTGTACTCGGTATATATTGGTAATTACTCGCCGCGTTGTTGCACGCAGACTACGTTATTAATGATGGTAAAGGTCGTTAGTAAGCCCGAGAGTCTTTTGCCCTCCTTGGGAATTAATTGATCGCCGGGTTAAATTAGTCGGAAATGCTTCTTTCTCCCCTCCTCGAGTCAGAGAGAGAGAGAGAGAGAGAGAGAGAGAGGAGGGCACAACCAGTCACTCTCTGCGGTTCGATCCCCCTTTACCTTCGGAATCAAACATTTCCAATTGGATTTTTACTACCTTCTCTTTTTTTTCTTTTTCCTCACAGATTGTGCAACCTCACTCGAGCTCCTGCCTCCTGTATTGATATTTCGGTTTATTACTACCAATTACCCGATGATTAATAATACCCGATTAACGCGCGATCGATTATTGCATTTACGTTACGGAGCTTGTTTTGCACGCGCGTGTCGGTACGTTCGTTTGTCCTGGTAGAAATGAATACCATTTGTTAAGTATGAAACAGCCATTTTTATTAGAAACGGGTGAAAATACGTTGACAGATTTTTTTTCCCTTGTGGTACGTGAAACGGTTTTTTATCGTTGTTCTTCCCCGTTTATTGGAAATAAACCAACTGTACCATCATAATTGCCAATTTATAAGGTATTTTTAACCTTCCAAAAATGGGTTTCATCGAGCAAGCCGAAAACAAATGCGCGAGCGATTAAAAAGACATTTGAAGTGGTTTTGATAAATTTGTTTTCGAAATGTAGAAAAACATTGAGGTCTTCAGAAATATCGTTTCGAAAATAATGTACATAAACAATCAAGTAACTAATTACATTTGTCGGGAAATTCATATTTTAGTACTCTAAAATTATATCGGACGTTTAATTCTGTCGTCAAAAGTCAAAGTACTATAAGTAACAATTTAAAAAAGAGAAAAATTATTTGATCGCGTAGAAATATTTAAAATATACGTTTACGTTATTTAGGCACCACATACAGTTGATTTGTAGCCAAAGATACGCGAAAAATCGAAACGTATACACTTAAAAGAAAAGAAAGTATCATACAATTCTAGTATTGAGAAAGTAAAATGACATCGAAGTGGAAATGATTAATTTAAGAATGTTTTAAAACACGGAACGAGTAGTATCTTTTGATAAGAAAATGGGTCATTCATTTCAGAGGGAAATTAAATCGTACGATAGGATGACCTCGACAGAGTAATTAATTTTATTTTAATTAAAAAAAGAAAACGAAAACGTATTTTTCGCAATTTGTTCTTGACTGCGAGGCGATCGGTCATTAAATTTTTTGGAGCACTCGATCAAAATGTTATAACTAAGAGGTTTAATAAGAAATTCTCCTGGAGGAATGAGTATAAAACACTTGTAAAAGTTGATCTACAAGCGTATTACAGAATCCCTTAGCGCATCGATTTGGTCTTGTTATACTGCAGACTATAGAGAGAGAGAGAGAGAGAGAGAGAGAGAGAGAGAGAAATCAATCGTCCATCGTACCGAAATCTTTTCACGTCTCATAACGATTCCTCATCCTCTTGGCCGTAGACTTTCCTCACGTATATAGGGTACTATCATGCTCCATACCTCAGTCCTCCCCTATTCCCCTTCCACCCCCGGGAAAAATAACGACTCTCCCTCGAGTTCCAGGAGATACCTTCCGGTTCCTGCTGAGCTCGCGAGTCTACATCTCTCTCAAGACCAGGAGGGAGAGAAGAGAGACGCATGACCGCTCGCCGTCCGCATAAATTGCAACCTCGAGCTAAGGGGATGTAGGTGCGGGCAAAAGCTAATATGCGGCCTCTCCGCAACGTCCGCGCGCTCACCGATCGGCCCGAACGCCTGGGAATAGTAAATTTCCGTGGCGTGGGTGCACCATTATTAGCATATACGAGTGTTCGGGAATGAGTTATGCGCAAACGGAGATCCTCCCCCTTTCCCAATGGAACGACGACATTCGGATACACACGCGGATAGGTTATACGGTATCCATTCTGAAGACGACGACGATAGGTCGCGGGTGGACGCGGTCAGGTGCGTCCTTTCCGAAACTGGATGAGGATGTGTGTATGTCGGAACCAACCAAATTCCGCGTCTCCGAACTATTCGCGTTTTATGATCACGATTCTCTTTGAGTATCGCTTAGGATATATCTATCTACATCTCGTCGTTCGTTTGTTTACGTTTATGATGCGCTTTGTCTATCACCTATGTATCCGGAAACGGTGGGTCTCTCTTTCGAAACTTGGAAAGAAATATAACCAATTTATTATCAGTTTAGATACATATTCTTAATCGTACCTTCGCGCATATAAACACTTGACATTATTTCCTTATTTCGTAATGTACACATGCATTTTAAACTTAATTCGTCACTATAATACCGTTGTCGAAGTATCGTAATATTGCACTATTAGTTTCCTTATCAATTAATTTATTGATGATAAATGAATTTATTGATCTCCACAAGCCAAATACTATTCCTAACAACTCAGTAAGGCGGACTGCATTAATACCAGCCACTTTAAAAACCTCACAGGATGAGTATTTGAAAAAAGACCAAGACAACCTAAGTCAAAATAAAAAATTTAATTGATTGAAGTATAAAATTAAATAAAACGGAAAAAAAAGTAAGGAAAAGAAAAAAAAATTGTATTTCGCCCTGAGTATGCCTGGTGGGCTCATCAGTAGAGTCTAGGCATCTCGTCGCCAGATACAGATAAATTATATAATATAAAAATTTTGAAAAACAGCTCTACTCCGACGAGGAAGACATGGGGTGTATATGCCTTACCGATAACAAACATTAGTAAGTGCCACATATTAACAAAATTACTGAAAATTGGAGGCTGATTAGGAATTCCTTATGACACGTTACGCACTGAAACAACAATTTGTTACTTTATATAAGTTTATTCTTGTTATATATATGACCCAAAAAGATATCTGGTTGATTTACATCCTCTATAATCAAACTGTATTTCGCTATATTCAAATTAAGAAGGTTGACTATACAGGATCAAGCACATACTTCCAAATTAACGTAAATTCATTTTAATATCAACCAGATTGTCTTGTTTGATTCACATTTAACGAGAAATCCGAGTGAAGTAAGAAATTATTTTATCTTTTTTTTTGTTCAGTGCACATCGACTTCCAGATCACGACTTACACGCAGTAGTAGTCGAAAATTTTTCAGAGTTTTACGACCTTCTATATATAGGATATATGACACATTTGGCGATTCAAGTTGACTAACGATTCGCAAACGTTTGAGATACTCCGCGAGGGTGTAACGGATGTATATATATATATATGGGAGATTCCATGTGAAGTGATCCAGTTAAAAAATAAAATTTTGTTTTAATGTATGGAATCAGTAAGAAACTACTTGAATAGAGTGTAGCTAAATTTTTTGACCTGAATTACAATTAGTACCAAAGCTGTAGCCAATCAAAAAATCGAATTTTTTGAAAAAATTGACTTTTTGGCCATTTTTATCACTTAATAACTCAAAATCTAACAATTTTTTCTTATATACATTAAATTTGAAAAAGTTTATTAATTTAAAGAAGAATCAGTTGAAATATTTCATTTATATTATTTTAAAACATTGAATATAGTTATAATCAATAAAAACCTTTATAGTAAAAAAAAGGGTTGTACGATCAAAAATATTTTATCCATCCAAAAATCTAATTCATCGATGATTAATTACCTTCAAAATAATGCAAAGTTTGAGTGCGGCAGAGCATTTTAGACAAAGTTATAGTGTTTTTAGGCAAATTTCTTAAAAAAAAGAGAGCGAATGCATTTTATGAACAAAACACACTAACCGTATACTTGCATTCAAACAATATGACACTATTATTCCTCAATATTACTAAAATATACTATTTATTGTTAGTCACTGTTACTTTTTAATCTCTAAGTTGCTTACAAACACAAAACAGTAGGTATAAGCAGTTATACCTGTTATATAATTGGATAAATACCTGAAACTTTTTATAATTCCAATAAATCCAATAATATAACAGGTATAACTAAAAGTATTAGACTTAAATGACAACTAAATAAAAGTATCAGTAACTAACAATAAATAGTATATTTTAGTAATATTGAGGAATAATAGTGTCATATTGTTTGAATGCAAGTATACGGTTAGTCTGTTTTCTTCATAAAATGCATTCGCTCTCTTTTTTTTAAGAAATTTGCCTAAAAACACCATAACTTTGTCTAAAATGCTCTGCCGCACTCAAACTTTGCATTATTTTGAAGGTAATTAATCATCGATGAATTAGATTTTTGGATGGATAAAATATTTTTGATCGTACAACCCTTTTTTTTACTATAAAGGTTTTTATTGATTATAACTATATTCAAAGTTTAAAAATAATATAAATGAAATATTTCAACTGATTCTTCTTGAAATTAATAAATTTTTTCAAATTTAATGTATATAAGAAAAAATTGTTAGATTTTGAGTTATTAAGTGATAAATATGGCCAAAAAGTCAATTTTTTCAAAAAATTCGATTTTTTGATTGGCTACAGCTTTGGTACTAATTGTAATTCAGGTCAAAAAATTTAGCTACACTCTATTCAAGTAGTTTCTTACTGATTCCATACATTAAAACAAAATTTTATTTTTTAACTGGATCACTTCACATGGAATCTCCCATATATATATATACCTTCCTTTTCTCCACTGTAACATCGAACCATAGTACCTTTGGGATCTATATTTTCCTTACCCCCCGTGACACCTCAGATATTAATAATTTAGTTACCATAAGGTAACATAAAAAGAGAAAAAGTCAAATCAATAACTTGTAACGCTATAAATTTTACTTTCCCCAGAGTTTCGAATATAACCTACCTGATGCACTGGTGAGTTGGAAAACTTTTCCCTTTCCCGTAAAAGCACCTTCTGCATAAACTCAACGGTATGTATATATATGTACATAAAGAAATTGAATTCGGCACGCGTGAAATATCGTATTGATGAAAAAAAAAAAAACGGAAAGATAAATCCTCGGAAATATATACATACGGCGCACGAATATGTTCAAACAATCGTTTAAGAACTTTTTCGTCTACTCGATGTTGCTTATAGACAGTACCGCGTATTTTCATTTTTGTATACGCAACACGAGTTTACGTTCGGACGTAATGAGAACAATTTAATTTATCGTTAGTTTAAATCGACGTATCAATGGATTTACAACAATATAAATATATGATACGGTATATTTCGCAAATATATATTTATGATTTATATTGGTAGATGCGATATAATGATAATAAACTCTTTACGTTCGAATGCGTATCATCACTGGTGGATATATTTTCGATAGGATTTCAGGCGAAACTATTCGCGTTTTATGTTCGGTCTTGATAGCTCGGATGGATCCCGAATTGTATGGAACACCGTTTATAGGTATACACGCGTCAGTTTGGTTTTCGTATCGGAAGGAACTTTACGTTCAATCGAAGAATTATTAAACCGTAAAAAAAATGAAAATCCATTACGTCAATGATCGGGGAAGTTACATACATACATATAAAGTATTAAACGAATATTACGTATATATATTTTTTATATTTAAAATCCGAAAACTTAGAGAATTAAGGGGAGTTCGTATGCGGAGAAAAAAAATACTATGTAGAGTAACTGTTACTCGTCAGTATTATAATATTTTTTTAATTTTGACGTACTGTAATTTCATTACTAGGCAGTATTGTAATTTTTCGATGTACAATAAATGTAACGTTTTTTAAGCTAAAAGAAATGGCCAAATTTCACAAAATACCCAATAAATGCCGAATTAGTAAACTTCGAATAGTTAAATTTCAACTATAAAATAATGTTAACTATTTATTTTTTCTAAACTTTTTTTACAAACACATTGTTTCGTATCATAAAGTATGCCTTAACTCGTACATTAGAAAAAAAAGAATCTGCAAATTGAAAGATAAATTTAAAAAATCAGTTAATGATAAGATAATTCGTCAAACGGACAAATATCGGCCAGAGTGTACAGTAACGAGGTGATACGCAGAGATAACTCAATGAACCGCGGTATATCGCTGGAGGATCGACGTGAATCACGGTTTCGAATTCCGCCGAAACGAAAGAGAGAGAGAGAGAGAGAGAGAGAGAGAGTAAAAAAAAAGGAAAGAAAGAACACAAAAGTCCCAGAGCGCGCTAAGTCGATATATTTTACAACGTATGGTTTTATCTAATTTCGCGTGACGCATTTGTTAGTCTGAGCCGCGATTTCTCTCGCTTACGCTTTGTCGCGCGTGGACGCCTTTGTATATGTATATGTATATATACGCGTTTCGTCCGCGGAATCGATTGAACGACGGGGGTAGTATAGGCACCCAACGCTAAACCGATCGTAAATCCGAAGAGGCGGCTTATGTGTGTACCTGGTCGGTATTGTAATAGCCGGTGCGAACTGCAACCGGTGGCTCGCTACTCTTTTTTTTTTATTTCGCTCTCGTTCTTCCATATTTTTTTTTCTTCCTCTTTGTCTTTTATCTCTTTCTCCCTTTTTTCCCCCAAAACCGGATGAGAAAGAGAAAGATGGGGAATGTAGAACGTAAATTTAAATAAGAATTAAGAACGTATAGAATTGTTAGGATTGTACGTACGTATGTATGTATGTATATATATACATATAGAACAAAAGAGACGAAAATTTTGTAAAAATCCGTGATATATATTGTAAAGGAGAGATATTCTTGAATGAACAGAAATTATAAAATTACATTCTTTTCGAAGCGTGCACGTTCATAATTCTTTAGTGTATAATTAAATACGTTTTTAATATATATATATATATATATACATTTATTATATTACAATAACCCTTATGTATACAAATGTGAAATTCAAATGTTGTCTCAAAGGCTGAATGATAATAAATGTAAATTTTTAAGCAACGTATATGTACATTAATTGTTTGTGCATTGTATGTAAATAATTTAAGTAATCGCGTGCAATCAGTCGTACGCGCAAAATACGCTGCACGTTCGGAAAAAATAACGAGGCGAAAAAGAGATTTACGAAAATGTCAAGTACGCATACTTATATATATAAATAATAAATAACGCGGAAATGAAATTAATTCGTTAACGAGTATAACGAGGTGTACGTATACCTTTTTTGTTCGTACCTCGTAAAAAAAACAAACGATTCCGTACATCTTCTTATTTATTTTTTTTTTACTCTCTTAGCGGGTGTAAAGTAAATGATAATTAACTCCAGCAATTCATTTGGCATCTTATTAGCATTCCGAGAGTAGGATCCCCGCCCGAGAATCGCAAAGTTGTCTTATTAAATTCATTCCTCATCGCGTCTCGCGCGACTCCGTACAATACAAATTATTTCGATTTCCCCTCTTCTCTCTCTCTCTCTCTCTCTCTCTCTCTCTTTCGGCCCGCGCGCTATATAAGCATATATAAAGTCTTATTCTTGGCGCGCGAGGCATACGCGCCACTGCGCCCTTTTTCCGTCGTAGATTTCTACGAACTCTCGAAACGGAATGCAAACTAACGCGCCCCCGTGTTGCTGTACATATATACACTGCTGCACACATACACACACACAGAGGAGGATTTTCGAGGATTGAACGTGCCGGTGCACCTGAAATTCCCTCTCTCTCTCTCTCTCTCTCTTTATCTCGAGGGAGGTATTTCGTACCTATACACGCAGACGATGCGATATTGTATTTTCGCTCCTTCTTCACCCTTTTTCTCTCTTTCTCTCTCTCTCTTTCTTTTTTCGACGAAAAAGTTGACTTGGTTTTGTAAAAGGATATTATGCTAAGTAGGATTTAGATAAACGCGATTTGAATACATCGGTATAGAACTAGGTGTGTATATATATAGTTATTCGCCTCTTGATATTGTCTATCGATAGAAATATGACTATCACCTTGATTTTTTGGGAAAGGCGATTCTTTCGAAACGGAAATTCGCGATGACACATCAGTGATGATCTTGGATATAATCAGAGCGTGAATATATATACGTTTGAATTCTTACACCCTCGAGAATTCGGTACATTGAAAATTTAAGAAAAAATTATTTTTTTTGTATATAATTTTTTTTGTTCATCAAATGGTTAAGAATTATCATTATATGATAGGATTAAGTTATCGGGGGAGTCCGTGTAAAACGTTTCCTTCGCTTTAACTTCGCAAATAAAAGAAAAAATTGAAACTCTAAGAAATTCGAATCCATTTTTTCGAAGTTAATGAGAAATAAAATTACTTGATTTAACGTAATTCGCTTATCAATATAAACCAGTTACATCTTAAGAGAAAAGTTCCGATACAGTGTAACCGAAGACAAGTTATATATATAATCTAACTATAACGTGTAAAATAGAAAAAGTTTGTCAAGGACGTTTGATGTCATACAAATTCATACTTATATATTATACGAAAAGAAAATCAAAGAAGCGGCTCCATGCATTATTCAATACTGGACGCACGAGAGAGGGTCGAAGAGAGAGAGAGAGAGAGAGAGGCAGAAAGAAAAAGAAAAAAAGCAACAAGACGAGACAAATGAAGATTAACGCGATATTTCTATACAAAAGGAATTAACACGAGAGACTCGAACGAGCGAGCGAGCAAATTTTCGTCAAGGTAAAATCAGAATGGGTGAATATTTACATCAATTAGCTTCTCATTTTCACCGAGGGTAAACGCAACGATTTTCCAGACGGCGAATTTATGCACCTCGCGGCACCGACGAGCAATTCAATTCTTTTTCTGGCCACGCGACGACGACGACCACGACGACAATTGCCTCCATCTCTTCCTCGCTATACACCCACCTGCCCTTTTACTTTACCTTTTACTCGTTTTGCACAGTTTCCCCCCCTTCCCCCTTCCCCCTTCCCCCTTCCCCTTCTCTGTATAAGTATATACACGTACGTGTGGGTGTACGCGCGTATACGTCCTCGCATTTCGTACTGCCTCTCCCTTTTTTTCAATTAAAATCTGGAATTACTGTATCCATTGGGCCACGACAACGCGGTACAACTGTGTAATAGGATTCGAAAAATTAATCTTATTTTTTCTTCCCTCCTACCGGCTTTCGTATATATACTTCTGTAAAATTTGTATAAACATTTTTATTTCAATTGGTATATATATTTATTATTATACCGTTGCTCGCTTTTTTCTTACGCGATATATGTATAAATATATTAATTATTAATGACACGCATTTTGTATTAGCCTCATATGTATATAAACGAACGATATTCTTACATTATTATTATTTTTTTTTTTTCATTTCTTTTTTTAATAACATCGAGTCGTTGGAGATTTATGCTGAGTTATTCTCAGGAAAACTAAAGCGACATTTAACTTTCCTCCTGCAGCTGCGCGTTACAGTGGGTTATAATGTAATAATATATTTCTCTTTTAACTTTTGACTCTCGAGTAAATAAATAAATAAACATTATATATACACATATCCACGATGTGTCGTCAAAGTATTTCGCGTATTTTATATTATAATGCACAACCGATGCGGATGTTTTTTTAATACATAAAATGCGTATACGAGAGTTGAATATAATTTGAAAGATAGTACGTAGATATACATATATATATAATAAGTAGACAAATAATTTATTGGATATAAATAGTTGCGATTTGAGGTGCGATAAAGACTCGATCGTCTATGTACTTTGGTAATCTAGTCCTTTGTCTCGGTAAACTCGGCACTCTCAACCTGATCACGCATCTCTCATCTACCCGACGTGCCTCGGTCTATCTCGCGTACGTATACACCTTTATACATATACATATATATACATAGAAAAGCCCGAGGTATACGGACAGCGTTTATAATATATATATATGAAACATTCAAAGCGACCGGTAATGGGAAAATCCTCAGAGTCGCGTGGCTACCACGAGTCTCTCTGCTCTTTTCTCTCCCTCTCTCTCTCACTCTCTCTCTCTCTATATACCTGCGCGGTAGACTAAAAATTACCATCCGGCAAGAGAAAGAGAGAAGGAGCGATTACCCTTTAACGCATACATGCGGGTGTCCTTTGTACCTTTTGAACATTTCTCTTGCACGCGGTCACTTCTCCTTTTTCTCTTTTACCTCTCCCTCTATCTCTCTCTCTCTCTCTCTTTCTCGGTGCTGACGGCTCGTGCATACACAAAAATACGTATATATAGGTATATATACATATATATACACGACACCGACGCGAGATAGACGGTCTTAGATACAAACGCCGGAAATGCCGGGTTCTTTGAAAAAAAAAAATCGGAGAACGAAAAAGTTCCGACGACTTTTCGAAAGGAGATGTGCCGTAGAATGAGACGGGATTCGACTATTTGGTTAAGAGCTCATTTGAATGCGATTTCTTCGGGTTTCGGGGAAATGGCCCGTGTATATTATACACCCTTGAATTTTCTCATTGCCTATCTACAAACGAGATAACTGTTACGATAACGATATTGTTTATATATCTAAAAACTTTTGGTCATTCGAATCGCGAGGGGTATTCGCGCTATTTCAATCTGTATATTCCTCGATCTATCGGATTTTAATCTTTTTCTGTATATATATACAGGATATTGTCTCTTTCGCTACATTCGTACAATTTTTTTTAATATACGTATATATATACGAACGATTATTTCGTTTTTAAATTAATATAGAAATTTTGTCGGTCTTGCTGAGCTAACGTCTAACGACTCTAAGAACTCCAAGTTGCTTCTTAGAGTCGTTAGACGTAAGCTCAGCAAGACCGACAAAATTTCTATATTAATTTAAAAACTTTTGCCTGGGTGAGAAAAATAATATTTTTAATGATTATTTCGTTTGTTTCTTCGAATATACGCATATATAATCTATACGTGTATCGTTGACGAAACGAATGAAACTTTTAATCAAAACTTGGCTGTGTAAACGCATTGTTGCGAAGAAACAAAAAAATAAAACAAAACAAAACGAACGAAAATAATTGTAAAACGGTTAAACACTTTGGTTGACGGTTTCGCTAATTAAAAAGTGTCGACAAAATTACGGAAAGTTTAATGTCTAAAAACCTTTTAAGGTATTAAAGTCTTCGAAACCTTTGTAATCTTGGAGCTTAAAAAGCTTTAACTTTAAGCACGTATAAACCGGCTTTATTAAATAAACAACAAGTTTGAATTCCTTATAACGTATAGAAGGCGCTTCAATTTATTGTACAAATGCGTGTAACAATATTGAAGTTTCACCGTGTATATATACTTACACGTGTCGCGCGCAATAAACTCAATATCGACAAATTAACGTCGTTTAAAAAGTAAACGATCCTATATTCAGCTGTAAAATTACATATATAACTAAAAAAAAATCTATGTATATATGAAAATATATTTATTCGTATACATTACTATAATTAAAAAACAAAAGAACACGATGAACCGAGGAGAAAATAGATCTTCTATATAGATGTGAAGAGAAAAGGTTGAACAAAAAAGTAAGTTTGAAGCAGTCGAAAGGCAAGCCTAGTGTGTATATGAAAAAGCGAAGCGATTTTTGCCGTAGCTCACACAACAGCCCTCATTTCGTATTCAATTTTGCTCGGCGATTCTCTTTGCTCTCTTTCTACGCGTACTTCTCTCTTGTGCCTCATCAACCATTGTCTACGAACGGCCCAGCCTAATTATCCCCCCCCCCCTCCACCCCTTGTAGGCTTCTACTTTCGAGGGAGAGAGAGAGAGAGAGAGAGAGAAAGAGCTTGCAAGTCGCTAATTGACGCACCCCGCGCTCTTTAACCCCTTACCTACCGTATTGTGATGGACACGTGCGTATTGTGTCCGTTTGGTCTTATTGTCGGTTGTTCGCTCTTTGAAGGCCTCCTCTTCTTGCGGTGACTTTATTTCCTTTTTTTTCACCCGCATCGCAAGAACGCTTTTTTCTCCCCGCAAGCTTTAGTTCGTGGGTTTATTTTTTCCAGCTATACTCTTTCGCGGATGGATAATGGGTTATGCTTTAATAATAAATTGCTTACGATATAGGTTACTGAATTGCCGAATGTTTATCATATTTTCATTTTTATTTTTGGTAAAACACATAATTATATGTTGATGTATATAAAACTTTAATACGACTCATCAAATTTTCGGAAATACGATAATATACGAGGCGAATATGTGTATATATATATAAGGAGCCGAAAAAATAACGAAATACCTGAATAATTTTTCAGGTAAAAAAAAATACACTTACTGAAAAATATTGTTTATAGGCGTTTCGTTACTTCTTGAACAGTCTGTATATAATTGAACGCTCATAAACGAATCGTTGAAAACACCGATAACTCGGTTACAAATCCCGATCTTAGCATCGAAGAATAATCAAAAGTTAAAAACACGACCGGATGTCGATGAATAATTTGAAATTTTCAACAATCTCGTAGCGATCTCATTGTCTTAAAATTTCTCCGCTGATTATGCATATATATATATATATACACACACTGCAGACACTGCACAAGAGGCGTACTCGGCGAATTACGGTCTCGAGATTCTTCGAGCTCTTTGCTCGGTTCTGTTTTGCGAGTTTAATAATTCACGGATTATCGCGACAATATAAAGGCTCGCTCGGTCGTATGAATATTCTCCGCGGTGCAGCGGACGAAGATAATCCGTATAGAAGCTCGCGCGAATTATACGGCGCGCAGCCACCACCGCACACACCGCTACTGACGAAGGATTTCGCGCTTCTCGAAAATACATACATACATAGATACATATATATATATATATATACACATAGAACCTCGTGATATTTTCAACCCCATCTTACGTATGTGTATATGCGTCTCGCCTAAGCCTTCATATAACTTTTCATAATTCGCAAATTTATTCCTGCACGCGCGGCTATGTATGTATATTCCTCTGTTCTCTCTTTTTACCGGGATATGCGCCAGCTTTTTCTACGACGACGAGGATGATGAAAATAATACTACACGCGCCTTTTTTTCCCTGGTCAGCGGTTTCGACGTGTGTGCGTGTATGTATATATGTATCGCTCGTTCGGGAATCCGATTTCAATATACGCTCGATCGTACGATCGGTTTTCCATGCGTTATGCGGAATCGAGCATTATTTTCTTTAAATTGCAGTAAACTTGGACTCTCCGGATATATTTATCTATATCTATATTTTTTTCAAAGTGCTTTCATTTTGCATTTCCACACAAATATCTTGGATATATTATACTTATGCTGTATTTTACCTTTAGACACAGTGTCATGTTAAATAACGTTTCAATATCCTGTATGTGTACACAAATATACATACACATTGTATGATCGTTTTATAATACTTTTTTTCTTCTTATTTTTCGAGGTATTCACATTCAGGGCATTCGTTAAATTAGAATATTATTTTTGAAGAGAGAATGTAAGTAAAATTGTAAACGTTTATGTTTGTCATTCTCGTTTCATCGATCGATTTTATTAACGTGTTCTCGATAATTCGACGATCGCGAATCGAGTTTGAGTATTTGAGTTAAATCGAGTGACTCGAAATAATCGATTTACGATACAGATTTATCTTCGATGAAATAAAACGAAAAGAAAGCTCATTCAAATTTCAAAATGTTTTTTGTTATTGTTTATAAATGAATATTAGAATGTTTGGCATACGTAATTGCAATAATTATTGTGATTCACGTTTGAAAAAAAAGTTGTTGTTAAATCAGAAAATTAAAATGTTGAGACTGTTTGATACTAATTTCGGACGATTTTAGTCGTCTTTAAATTAACTCGAATAGTAAACTCAATTTATTAGTCGTATTGTTCGAGTATACTCCATAGACTTGATCAACGTCACAATTATACAAATTGAATATTTTGTCAAACCAAAAATTACACGATAACACTAAGCGAGACGAATAAAAAATTATCATTAAAAAAAACGTATAATACCTAACAAAAAGAAAATCCGAATCGCGGTAAACGGTGAATAGAGTCAAAATTCCGTAAACAAAGAAATCAGTCCCTTATCCTCGTGCAACAATAACCCAACATCCCCAACACGCAATACCATACATATATATATATTTCCATCGGCATTATTTTTTAAGCTACTCCCTCGTACATGCAACACAGTCTTCCCCTCCGACTTTCGTCCGTTTCCCGAGTACAATAGATTTCATACGACTGGAAGACGAAAAAAAAAAAAAAACGTTCGGTCGAAGAATCCACTTAAAGAGACGGTCTATATTTTAACGACGTAACGGGAGCGAGGCGCGCGCGCGCGAAATTGCGCAAAAGGGGCTCGAGTAATCCGTGCTCTATTCAGGATTTAGTTGACATTTGACCTCGATTCGCCCGGATTTGGAATTTGGTAGAGCTAAAAGTCAACCGGATGGTTATAAGAAGGCAGGTCTTAATAGCATCTCCAGTCCTTCTTTCTCGCTTTCTCGTTTCCGGGATGCTCGCCGTGTTTCGTTCGTGTCGCTTTGAAGATACGAGATTTAAGATCCAGATTTACGGGTACCAAGCGATTTTCCTTATTTCCTCTAATTATCTCCTGTTCCTTTTAAACTCGTTACCAAAACTTTCTTTATAATCGCCCTCTCTCTCTCTCTCTCTCTCTGTTCAATGTTTATTTTATACACATATATTTCTGAAATATACACATTTCGTAAGATTATGAAAATGTATAAGTACTATACTTGATTACACTACACATACACAGATTTAAATTGTATATTACGCATATATGTATATAGGTATGTAAGTCGCACACTTGTAAATTACGAATGCTCGCTCGTTTGGTAATAAAAATTTGTTAAGATTATTATTATCATATACGGGATATTAATATTAACGTCGAGTGAATAAAATACCGCGCGTTACGAGGGATCCGTGTAGCGATTTAATTGAAACTTGAGTAATCGTCAATTTATTAGGACGTAATGCAGCATTATAAAAATGGGATTATACACCACGTATATATATAGCATAACTTGCAGTCTAAAGAAATTTAAAGCTGACGTTCGTGTATCATTGTAATACATATATATAATACATATGTACATATATACAAACTATTGAGTATTCAATTTGGAACTGAAGATTACGTACATTAAATTTATTTTCGAAGTAGTATAATATAAATTCCAAGTTTATCGTGGAATAAAAATATGAAAAGAAAATTAATAATAATTTGTATTTGTATTACATTTACTCGTCGTGGTATATATTTGTAATAGGAACGCGTATATACACAGAGTTTTTCGTTATATAACAAGAGCTTCTAGCTGTAAAGTGACAATGAAAACGAAATTTCGGTATTATTATGTAATTAAGTAAGTTTGTAAAATACTATATAAAATTCGTAAAACGTAGAGTAGGTAGTTTTGAAGCGACTGTAGAGCGAACGTAAGTGTATAAAACAGTTGTATAGATCGACACCAAACCCTCGACAGCAGATGCAGTGGATTAATTAGAATAAAACCACGAGCGTAAATAGTCATAAATTCAAGATCGAAAATGCGGGTGAGCAACGACATGCCCCTTCTCTCTCTCTCTCTCTCTCTCTCTCTCTCTTCTTGTCCCCTTAAAAGTGAAGCGTGACGTCTCTCGTGGGCGCCAACGAAGAAACGGGAAAGGGAGAGAGAAAGGGCTGTTATATCCCCCTTAGACCCATAAAGCACAGCCGCTGTCGCGCGAAACAGACGGAGACAGATGTAGCTAATGCCTACCTGAAATCCCCGGGCCCCGATGAATTATTCCGTTCACTAGAACATTTTCATTCGCAAAACTCCTTCACCGTCTTTCCTACGTTCTTTTCCTTTCTTTCTTTCTTTTTCTTCTTTGTCTTTTTGACGGACCTCTTAGACGCGCGGTCATACAGACGCCACGAGTGACGAGAGAATGTTTTCCTACCACCGAGGTTCTCTTTCCTATCCTCGTTGCTCAATTTCTTTATTCACGAGATTCACCAATCTCTGAACGCAAGGTGATTGCACGACATTTTCTCTCGGGATCGCGTTATTCAGTTGATATGATTTTTAGATGATCGCGCGCGCGCGCGCTGAGAAGTAATTGCGTTCATAAAATATTGTATACGATTATTATATATGTACAAATTGTATGAACTTATATTATAATGTCAATGTTGTACCTCTATTAAATAAATCATTTTTTGAATTAAATATATATATGTTATATTTTATTGAATCTTTATTGTTTCAAGTATTTTATTCAAACGAATATTTGGAATACATCAGTTCGTTCAATAACACGTCGATTTCAAATAGTGAAATATTTTCCTACATTTTTTCCTCAGCTTTGATCAAATTTGTTTTGTGAATTGAAAAGAGTACGATATAACCCACAGTAATATATACATATACATATATAATATATTCTATTCAATTACTGTAAATTAAAAAAAAGTACTATACTGAATTGATTCAATCATTTGATCATTTTATTGTAAATTACTGTCTGCAATTACGCATATATCACATTTATATATATTTAATAAGACGATTGTATCAATTAAAATATAAAAAAGTAAAGTATCAAAAAAATATTTTTTTAAATTAAACGTATTTAGTTTCATTGATTCTTGAATAAAAAACATATGATTTGACATTTACTCTGTAAAAAAATATATTTCATTGCAGCGTAAAAATATATCTGTCGTTTAAGCATACATATTTCTTTGGTTTGTTAATAAAATGTATCATAATTAAATACATTTATTTAAAACAATAAAATTATTATTTATTCAAATAAATTGTTTGCTGAGAGTATAAAACAAACGAATTACTTCTTATAATATAATGTTTATCTAAAAAACGTACCAAAGCTATTTAATTTCTTTACCTCGCGTGATTCACCGTATATTGTGCAGTAACAATATCGTCAAACACAAACATTATTTTGACTAAATAAATTCTTAGTCGTACGAATAAAAAAATGTATTGTGCGTTTTGGTAAACGGAAAGTAAAAAGTTTTGACAACAAGAGCGAGTACATCTCTTAATAACCGAACCGACTGAAATTAAATGCGCTTTGATCTATACCGAATCCCGAGTGATCTCGATCTCTATAAAACGTGCACCTCGGTACTTGCGCACACGCCTATCGCAAAAGAACAAAAAAACAAAAAATCTGCCCGAGTCAGTACACATAAACGCAACGTGCGTTAATATCTGAATCTACCATAGGGTCGAGTTTTGTTCATATGATGTACAGGCACGCGGTCCAAATTTTCGAATCGCTCGTATATATGTATAGAGAGACATCTCCGATGTTATCGCGTCGATTGAAGTTGACGACCGGAGGGAAATTCAATTACGGGAAAAAGAAGGAAGGGCGTCCCCGAGAACCGATTATCTAATCTATCGCGGTGACTCGTTGACATTGTGTCTCGGAAGGGTTTCTTTCTTCTTTTTTATTTGTGAATAAATGCGTAACGCGATACACGCATTCTCTCTCTCTCTGTTTGGTCCTTACGTCGAGACAACTACGTGTATGTATATATATATACGCGTAAGGTTATACTATATATACGACGATCATCTCGCGATGGGCCATTGTGTCGTCCTTTTGTTCGTCTATAGAGAAACTCCAAATGTCGTGCACTTACATATATATATATATATATATACCTTCCTTCGTAAAATTCGATGTCACGTTTCTATTAGTCGATGTGTATACCGCACGATCGTTTTAATCTTCGTATATTTTTCGTCGTTCGTTTTATTCGGATGCGTATGTGTATGTAACATCACGGATTACTCGTCGTTCCTACGAGTTACTGTAATTTATCTATACATAAAAGCGCGTTTATTATGTTATTTTTTTTTTATTTTTATGTGTGTATGTAGGGAAAAAAATTTTGTAGTAAAAATTACTGTGCAATTCAGTAATTGAGAGACATAATTTACAGACAAAATTTATTATCTGCAGTTTAATGGATATATATACAGTAAATTTTAGCATACAACATAGTAATTTTTACAGATTATCAAATCTATCCCTTGATTACTCAATTAACGTAATAACTTTGACTACAACATTTTTCTCTATTTATATACCCTATACTACTATACATACTATATACCCTTTTCTCTATTTAATACATTACGTATGCGCAGGCAGGTATATATAAATATATAGGTATTCGATCGGAGGAAGAAAAAAAAAAAAAGAATATATATATACATTCCAGACTCTTTTATTCGCAACATTTATAAAACACGAAATTGAAAAACATTAGTTAAGATGGAAGACGATGGTGTTCCCGTGGAAAAACGCGCGGCGCGGGATTAACATTCATTTCCTTGAAAGCCGGCTATTCAAACGAGAAGATCAAAGACAGGAGGAAAAAAAAGCGCATAGCAGAAATCGGGAGTATATTTTTATACGTCCGAGTCGAGGAGACGAACACGAAGTAGGTAGAGAGGAAGTGGAGGAGGGTTCGAGAAAAAGGCAGAGATATAAACGTGTAAGAGAGAGAGAGAGAGAGAGAGAGAGATGAATGTAGGAAGGAAGACGAAAGTGCTCCTCTCTAGTACTCTGTAATTTCCTCTCTCGTTCACGCTCTCTCTCTCTCTCCCTCGCTCTCTCTCGGTCTTTCTGTTAGCCTCCCTCTCAGAGGCTCGCGTACATGCAATTAAACCCTAGGAAATTGTCGGGCCATTCGTCGGAGGCTGCGCAACGTGAGTTTTAGAGGGCGCGTGCCGTCGCTCGCTCTTGTCCCGTTCCATTTCTCGGATTAAACGCGGATCAGGCTTTATTAATCCCATTACGATCATCCACGCGGAGGCGCACAAGAGGTTAACGGAAAACCCAGTGTCAGACTAAGAGAGAGAGAGAGAGAGAGAGAGAGAGAGAGAAGGAGCACTTTAAAAGGTGCAATGAAGATGGCAATTGTACGGGTCTCGAATTCTTTAAAGAAAGAAAAAGAAGAAGAGGTGGGGCAGGAGGAGGAATAGTTCCATCAGGATGCTGCGCGACGCACTAAAATGACGAATAAAACGAGGATTGTAAAACTGGTGTGTAAAAAGTTTATACTGGCTAACGTCGATTGTTCAACCTTGTTTTTTTTTATATACATAGTCCTACGACTCCAAATGGAATATGACCTTTTTCCTTACTTTTGCAATATAACCAGATAATCGTGATTACGAATCGTCTCATCGATTTATATATATTTCGCGGCGTACGTTTCCCTCGTATATACTCCTGAGATTGGAAATAATAAATAAATAAATTAAATCGCATCAATTTTAAAAAATGTTTAAATTAATTATAATTATAATATAATAATACTATAATAATAATAATAATAATAATAATAATAATAATATTAAATATATCTGTTTCAGGTGAGCAGTTTAATCGAATCTTGGTATAGGTATATAGTCCAAGTCGGCATGGTATACATATATAAAGGTAAGCTTGTTAAAAAATGATAATGAAAAAAAGAAACTGTATATGTTGATTTTACAATGGCTCACGTGTACAACTGACATTTTCTTGTATACCTCGTGGACATCATCCTAATTCACTTATATATCGTAAATTTAATAACCTCGGCGAAGTCATGTTGTTATTAAACGGATAATCGAATAGACCGCTGTGTATTACAGGGATATATAAAACAAGCTCATCAACACAGGTTTCGCGGTAATGATTACCTGGTTATCCCCGTAATTAATTGTGTATCGAATGAATATAAAACGACGATTTACCCAATTATCGGTAAAACGTATACGTATCCGCAAAATTGATTAACGCGCCGTACGTCGTGTATATACGAATCGATTAGTTGATGCAGTTGCGAACCGATTCGGCCGATCCAGTTACTTAATTCGCGGTTGCGATTCTCAATGGCGTCCCGTTCGATATTGTACAATTTAACTTGGATACATATATATATATATCAGGTGCGTACGTAATAATAATTTATATATAAGTGTCGTATACAGAAAAAAAATAATAAAATGGTGAAGAAACGAACGTGATGGAACCAGTCGACTATTCCGAAGTATAGTGTATATATGAAGTATCTAATTAGTAATATTGAAACTGCAATTGTAACCCGATACGCATATATAATAAAATAAAAATTAAATTTCTTTTAATTAGTACACAAATATATAAAGATTCAAAGTGTATAAAGCGTAATTTCAGTTAACGTGTATAGTGATAATGTCAATGATAAGTTACTCGTTTAGGAAAAACATAGACACGCTGTTGTATCGATATGATTTTCACACTTATTTCTTTCGCTCAAATAAAGAAAAAATTTCTCAAACCGTATACTCACTTATTTATCTAAATTACATTGATACCAGTACAGATATATATATATATATATATATATTTGTGTCCGTAGTAATAAACAAATAATTAGTATACGTAGATCACGGTTTTTTTTAATTCGCTATCGTAAAACCAACGCGAACTTGCTGCCTCGCGCTCATCAAGCATAAGTATGCCTATTTAAATGTTAAAATATAAAATTACATTAAAATATAATTGTCAAAGTTATTTCACTCGAGTACACACATCGCTCAACTAACAGAACTATTTTTTTTTCTACGATATAGCAGGTGTGTGTTTTATATAAATTATTATTATCAAATACATACATACATATATATGTATATGTATGTGTATGTGTATGTGTATGTAGGGGTGCACTTAACGAAATTACCGTAGTGGTAGGTGGTACCGCGTATAGGAAGCGCGCTTACAAAGTCCCTTAATCTACTGACACAGCAGCGAAGGAACGGGAGAGAAGTGGAAAGCGACGTGTATAGTTGAAGAGAGAGGGATAGAGGGATAGAGGGATAGAGGGATAGACCGAGAGACGTAGGAGCTAATCAGTAGTAATTGCCTTTCAGGATTGCGGCGCCCAAGCGCTTTCATCTTGAAAACTCCTTTGTGTCTGAATCGTGACCTTCGTGCC
Source organism: Theocolax elegans (assembly GCA_026168455.1). Taxonomy (NCBI): domain Eukaryota; kingdom Metazoa; phylum Arthropoda; class Insecta; order Hymenoptera; family Cerocephalidae; genus Theocolax; species Theocolax elegans. Next base: position 59,009,110 of record CM047428.1, read on the forward strand.
GCGAGTTGGATACACATCGCCGCGCGGATATCAACGCGAGTACTGCACACATACGCACGTATACCTGTATATATGTGTACGTGTACGTGGACCCTCGCATCATTAGAGAAATACTGGGGATAATAACGATTGCCAAGGATGACTGCTACTCTCTCTCTCTCTTTCTTTTTTGGTTATACTATTACTAAACCCTAAACTTCACGTTTCATATATCGATTGCGGCATGACGGAATAACGTGCTGACCGAGGCGTCTCGCACCGAACAACGACGTTTTCCCTCGTGGAAAACAGATTTATATATATACTTGATGGTATTATCCGGAAAACGTATGGATTTGGAAAGGGGAAACCGCTTTACGATGATCTTGTCTCGCAATTACACTACTGTGCACTTTGTAGATTTCTTACTCGATCGCTATATATAGATGTTTTATTACATACACCATTGATCGTATTTATCGAATTTTTAATCGTACACGTATTATACAGTTTATTTTATCTTATATCGTTGAATACGTAAATTAAATATATATACGGGGGACTATGTACGAAAATTTGTGAATTGTTGGTTTACGCCGTTAATAGAGTATTAAGGATCTCGAAGGTAAAGGGACAAAGTTGTAATAGAGGGTCGTTAAATCAGATTATAACGTTATATATATATAGATTCGGCAAAATGGCGAAAACCACGTTCATTTGTTGTAACGCATACTCGCAACTTTCTCACCGCGCATATTCCACACATTTAACGTATGTATATATATATAACTTTCTAACCTCGAACGATTCCTAGACAGAACGAGATTTTACTGAACTATCGATCTCGATCTCGCGGTGCAAGTTAATAATTAGAATCTCGTATCGATCTCGAAGTAACGAACTCTTGTATATTGAGTCGAAATTCTCGAACTCTCGTGAACTTATATCTAATATATCTAATATATCTAAACGATTTTTAATATATGTGTAGGAACTAGCCGGTTTAAAAAAAAACATGAGTTGAAGATGGTTATAATTGAATTGTACAAACACCTGTTTTTAATCTCGAAATATTAACAAATAGTCTAATCAACCACTATAAAGAGATTATAAAACTGAAGAATCATCAGGAAATTGATATATGGAAATTTTGAAACAATTAATAAAAATATAAATAAATGAAATAACTGTAGTATGTATATATATTATAAAACAATTTTGTATCCCATTCGCCACGCGTGTATATGCGTGTATATTATATCAAATAACTCTAAACGAATCGAGATAGAATTAGGCTAGGCTACATACATGTTTTATATATATATATACTATTCTCGCATCGCGATAGAATAAAATTTGACTCGTACAATCTGTATAACGTTTCTATATCGTTGTTCGGTTCAACACGACGATCCGAGCAATCTTGTACCATTTATACGAAACGATACCAAGATCGATTTATATATATGCTCTCGCGTATATATCGCTAATACGTGCGTTCCTCCTTTTCGACGGAGTGTGCAGGGGGGCTTCTCGGGGCACATAAATAAGAAACGAGGGCTATAAGGAGATTTTCCGAAACTCGGGCATATTCTGAGACGATGGTGGTTAAGATGAACTCGCGAAGGGCGAGGGAGAGGAGGTGGGGTGAATGGTCGTAATTTTCGGAGTTACCCCCCGGATAAAACGATGTTGCACAGGGCGCTCGCGTTCCGATTGGTTGTTCGAATGTCACTCGGGTAAAACGCTCGGTGGTATATATATACACCACCCGAATTCAACGTACCAAGAGAAGGAAAAGCAAGTCCTGTTCAAATAATAAGTCCATATGGGAAGTCACTCACCCCGACATTCCTTCGATCGCCTCGAGGTATTTTCGTCGTATTTTATATATATATACATATATACATTCTTTCCTGCGCGCAATATTATTGTCGCTTCCTCTTTCTTTCGCTTACTCTTTTTCTCCCTCTTTCTATTTAACCGCGATGAAGGGGGTTACGTTTGCCAGTTGCTGTGTGTACTAAATTTGATTTTACTTATTAGCTTCTTTTATTCCGATGGTATTACGGTAGGTAGGTCAATTGAGGGGACGTTTAACGTAAGAGGTCGCATTCAAATTTCCCGCACATATAGAATTATCGACGGAAAATAATGGTGATTTTATACTAAAATTAAAATTTTCATTGAAATTTAAGGAAAAATTTAAGAAATATTAGTTTTTATATAATAATGTTAATTACAATTGTGCAAAGATTCAGGGAGTTTTGTGGAGTATTTTGTGAGATTGATTTGACGAAATTTTTTAGATATCTTTGCAGAGCAGTTGACATTGTTAAAACAATTGATCCACCAAATCGTCTTGAAACTTTGAACAATTGTGATTAAAATCGTTATAAAGGATACGAACAAAATTCATTCATATATAGGCTAAAATACAAGAGAGGATCTGACGTTTTTGATTTTCTAAAATTTCATTCTTACCTTTATATATATATATATATAACAAATGACCATTTTCCAAGTTTGATGTGTGATCCTTAACATAAATTATAAATTTATGCAAAAAAGAGTAACTTTCAATCAGTAATTTAATAACTATATTCCAATTTTACTTAATTTTCTTGTGCGCAATTGAGTATAAAATATTAATTTTTAACTGGTACAATGATATTTTCCTTGCGATATTTATAACTGAACGCAGCTCTGCCTGTAGTTAATTAATTCGTGAATACTAAAAGTATAATATTAATAATTAATTAAACATTGTTTTGGGAATCCCTGTTATTTTGAAGTAACTTTATACAAAGGTGACGCCGGATCAAACGTTGGCGTTATCTATTAACCTACACATACACACACACACGCGCACACACAGTGTGTCAGGTGAATCTACGTGCTATATCGACGTTCCATCCATAGTATCAGATATATTAGCTACAGCGCTACTCTGATCTAGATTAATTTAATGAAAATTTATTGACAAACAACTCGGTCTCTCTTTCCTATATATATATATGTGTATAGTTTATATCAAGACTCGTAGAACTGTGGCACATGAGCTTACTTACGACATTTAATTAAAATTAACAATATAACAGGAGAAAAATTTAAAAAACATTATGAAAATTCAATGAAAAATATTAAAATTATATTAAAAATTAAAATTATTATATGTTAATTAAAATACATCGATAACAAGCAATTAATATTGAAACGTCAATCTACAAAGATGTAGCGAATAATAAGAAAAATATATAAACGTACTGTACCGAGTATATATTTCATGGAATACAAAAAAGAATATTCCGAAGTTAATGCAATTGATTACACTTGGCTAAACGTTCGAATCCCCGTACACTTTAATACCGTATACGATATATACATAGACACACACACACAGACACATATATATATAAGCATTCGAACAATATTTCTCGAAATCTTGGTACCCCGATGTCGCAACAAATAACATCGAGGTCTCCCCAATGAAAAGAAAATTTTTCGAGCCCCATCCATTGGAAGCAGTGACTCGTGATCCCTAATCGCCTTCGCCTGACCTTTCCTGGCGCCATGAAGTGAATCTCTCTCTCTCTCTCTGCGCGCGCGAATAAACGAAAGCAGTGTGACATCACATTGTCACAGTTGGAGGGATCGTCGAAATGACGTTAGAAAGAGAGAGGATCGGTTTCTCGACGAGAACGAAGAAAAAAGCCGGATTACGCGGAACACCCGGTCTTCTGTCGAGCTTATATTATACTCGCACACTGCACGTTCGAAATAGGTGTGTATATATATACAATAACAGCTTCAACGTGACACGCGCTTCTTTCGTTTTTGTTTAACGCGCGCCCGGTCGTTAGAGAGACCTAGACACGGAGATACAGAGAAAGAGAGACGTTCTCCACTTTATTGATCTGTCCAAATCTCTTTCTCTCTCTCCTCTCCTCTCTTTTTTTTTACTTTCGATAGGGTTCGTTTTTTTTTAACTATTGGTTTTGTTGCGAAAAATCTAGGCGTCATTGTGAAGTCATTGGGCTCCCTGTCAAATCTGACGAATAGAGATGAATGGCGAGAGGGATTGTGTCACTGACTAACTGACCCTTTGTACCTCTCTTCTCTGACGGGTTCAGCTGAAAATATGCATGTTCCACTGTCGCAATTGTTTGATTGAAGGGTGAACGATGAGTTTCTCCATATATATATATATATACATGTGCATCCCCGGTGATTTTATTTCTACCTTATTCAAACGTTGTTATTTCGTATATACCCAACATTATTTCAAATTAATACTACTCATTCGCGATTACTCTTTTTCTTTTCTTTTAATTGTATATTATACGTACACGCAATTTTGCAACTTACTTAACGAATGCGCGTATATATTTTTTTTTATAAATTTGAGAGAAAATATTTGTTCAAAAGTTTCTAAGAGAGTAAATATATATGAGAATGTACAGTACGTGTGCAGGGTATATCTACGCGACGAGAGTCAACGAACGAGTTGCTGCGTATACAGAGAAAGCAGTAAGCAGTTTGTACTCGGCGACCCATTTCAAAATTGGCACTTATACAACGACGCTCTTTAAATAAATCGTATATAGGAAATTTCGTTCTATCTCAACTCCATCTGGAGAAAATATATACGAATATTGTTTACACGTTCAGTTATTTTTTTTTGTTTTTTTTTGTTCGTGTATATATAATAAATTAAACGCTTCGTCGATAAATATCGTTGTACCAATTTAATAAATAGAAAATCGACGACGGAGCTTCGTCGTTGCGTTCCCCGCACCTCATAAAAATACAATTTTCTTTTTTCTTCAGAAAATTGGTGAAAAAATTGGAGAATCTCAAATAACCCAATAATCCATATAATTATGTAAATAAATATGATATATATATATATACGCATATAGTAGTCACAACTGAATCCGCAAATTCATGTGTAATTCCTGTGAAATGTTGATTACGAAAGAATAGTTAATTTCGACACAAAAGATACAAAAAAAACTGCATTTCTCCATAGAAATAAGTAGACTAATAATCGCATATATTACGTTATTTTTTATCGATCGAATGCAAAAAAAACACCTCAATTTTAGGGGGAGGGTAGGAGATAACGAAAAAGCGGGAAAAGCTGTTGTCCGGTAGTATAAAAAAGTGCGTGATTTTGACGAGAGCACGACTATAATACAAGAGCGAGAAGAGATATATAGAGACGAGGAAAGGCCAATATATATATATATATATATATAAAGAGAAAATAAAATGTCTAACGAGAGCGTAAATGAAAGAACGAGGGAACACGAAGGAGGCGAGATGATCACAAATTACGAGAAATTGGCCGAATCGCATTGTCGAAAGAGAAATATAAAAAATGTATATATAAATCGGCACCCCTCGCAGAAGTTGACTCGACGGCGCGTGTAAGTAAAATTTTATTACCGTCAAGGATAACGCCGGGTATATATACACACACATATATATATATATATACGCGTAAGGAAGCTCGTCCGGAGTCAAATGGAAACGAACTGTCTATCCTCGTTGTATAAATCACAAGAGCGCTAAGTTAGCCGCGCGCCAAGCGCTGGCGGGTTCGCCGTCGCTATACGGTATCGATCAGCTCGGCGCGCGCGCAGACGCTCCCGCGGCAATAAAATATTTTTCCTTCTCTTTTACGAGGTGGGTCCCCTCTCCCCCTTCCCCCGTAAGGAAGAAAAAGGAGAAGTAAAAGTAAGAAAGAAAGAAAGAAAAAAAAAAAAACGGAGGGCCGCTCCTTACGAATATTATCCCTGGAGGGTCGGACGCGATGCGCGCGCGGCGCGAGTTTTATGGTATCGGATTACTAACAATCAGCGACGATTTCATTATATACCTCCGGCATTCACCGATTCCTCATCACCTGCAATAAATTCCTTGTCTCCTCTTCTTCTTGTTCTTCTTATTCTTCTTCTACCCCTTAGGATTTAAGAAATGTATAACGCGCGCTCTTTCTCCACTCCTGGATGTATATTTACAAGTTTTATTAACTCGCGCCCGTTGCCCGTTTTATATTGTTATTCTATTTTTTATTCCACGCGCTGTATATATAACGCTCCTCCTTCTCTCTCTCTCTCTCTCTCTTTTCCCCTCGTTCCTCGTATTATACGTGCGTATAATTGAAAATCGAAAGTTGCAGCTCCGCGAGTCGGTATATGTATATATATATATATACGTAGAAAGTGAATTTACGCTGTTATTTCCATCGAAATGAAAAAAAAAAAATTATTACCCCTGTTAAATTACACGATGCTCGGCAACTGTCTTTCGTATATATAATATTCGAGTTGCGCGTACGCATTTCGAAATTATATGCATCGAAAAGCGTGAAACTAATTTTACGGAAAAAAAAGAAGTTTCTTCGTTCTTAATCAAAGTGATAACGAAAACATTTTGAAACGATATTCATCCTTCAATCTCGTTCTGTCTACATATATATATACATAGATTCGAAGTTTGTTCCTTGGAAGTTTAATAAAAAAACTTTTCAATTTCCGAATCAAGAGTTCATTTCCTCACTCGAGGAGAGTATATAGGGTAAAAAAAAATGTTCTTATATACATTATAATGTTTTCTTTCCATTACACTAGCAACAAAAGATGCACGTATATGTATCTCGTTTTAAATTCGAGTCATAATGTATATCTTCCGAGATTAGGCGCGAGAATCAAAACCGTGTATATTCCGGAAGAAAATAATCGTACACCCCCCCTCGAGGGAGTCCACTCGATGATTCTCCTCGCGTCACGTTCGAAAAGAAGAAGTAGTTGTATTCCATATAAATACATTATGTACTTTTGGTAATTCAGTGAACCGAATATTATATATATATATACGCGAGATTTTCATACTCCAACGCGCTCGATTTATCGTTTTCTTTTGTGCACGACGGGTGTGTTGCGCGCGTCAAGTATATATATATATATATATATATATATATACGTATATAGACGGATCTCGACACCTGTTCCGAAAAAAATTGAACGTGTATTATATATATCTGGCTAATTCACCGTTTCTTTTAAAGTACGTTCTTCTGCTTGATAAAATGGACGTTCTATCGAGTGCGCTACTTCTCGATTATATACATTTATTACACAAGCACCGCACCCGTGTAAAATCAAATCACCGAATCACTCTATACTTATATATATATATATTTTTTATTTACGTTGGTTTAACCTTTATTTAAGATTATTATGGTATTATTCATATGCACGTACCATACGCAGCGTTATCGATATCGAAATATATTCTAAAATTTCTTACTCGACTGATCGTACAATTTTCCGCGAATAAACCTATAACGAAATAAAACGAAAAGAAAAACATCTACGTATAACGAACATAGCATATGTAATATGTATATATATATATATCGCAGATATAACAATAGACTAACTAAGTGGATTAACTATATGTATATGTATATGTATATGTATATGTATATGTATATAGAAGAAGAGGATGAAAAACGTTGAATTGTCTACTAGTGCGATGTATATGTATATAGATATACATATGCCCAAGTCCTAATCCTCGCATCTTACAATGTGTAAATTTAGGTCCGTTGGACGGTTCTCCGTCGAGGGCGCAAAGAGCTAAAACGATTATACCAAAGTTCTTTCTACGTCAACCCTTCCTCTGCACGAAATCCGGATCCGATTAAAGGGGTTATACGAAATATATCGTATTATCATAATCCAGTAAAAATCGTACGCGGGGAAATAAAACGCAGCAGGGTTACTGTTACTGCACCATCGGGATAACTGGCTACTACCTATATATATACTTCTGCAAATCTATCTGGGTGTGTGTGCGTGTGCATACGAGCACTTTCTAATTACACGTAAAACGGAAGCCCCGCTGTGTGCTGTATATGCCTAATAACCTATTAGGTTATAAAGATGCACGCTGAGTTTCTTATACAACGCAAAAAGAGAGTCGTCGCAGTGTCATTGAATTTTTGAATCGATTCAATCGTTGCACGTGTATGTGTACTCTGACACGTTACGTTTATCGAGGAAGGCACGGTCGTTCATTGTTGCATAATATGTATACGTGTGTGCGTGTGTGCGTGTGTGTAACTGTAATAAGCCAGATTGCTCGTCGACGCCTATATGAATTTGGACGTGTGTACATTTTTTCTTTTTTCGAGAAGTCGAATTAAAATCATAGCGGTAGGGTATTATTGATAAGACCATTCGAGTGTATAGGATGAAAACAGTGAGCGTCGAATATGTGTATCGGTGTAAAACGAATGAAATCGTCTCTCTCAAGAGTCAGAGGGGGAGAGAGAGAGATGAAAAAAAGGTTATACTCTTTATCGAGCCGAGGGCAAAGTGGCTTTTGAGGAGGAAGTCAGTCGTGTACTCATCGCCTGGCTCTTTAGAATTTACAGTTGACAATGGCACACGACTCTCTCTCCTCGTGTGTGATGTGTACGAGCTCTCCCTTCAGGCCACTCCTGACTGTGGGGATGGCCGCGCTCAGCTGGCCCGCATTATGCACGCCCCACTGCTCCATTCGACATCCCTGCAGGGTTTCCACGGATCCTTTTTGCTACTACACTTTATGCGAGCCAACTCGCCGCGATATATACCTCTGTATACCTATACATCTATATACGTCTATATAGGTATATACGGAGACCGGGCTTATTAATTCACAGCGTGCGCGATTCGTAACGCACGCTTGGGTATATCTAACATTTTTCTTTTCTTTTTTTTTTCTCCTCCTCTTCCTCGTTCTCCTTCTGACTTCTCAGCTTTGTTTCACCTTCGTATGTATGTGTGTGCCCGACATTTTTTCGAGAACACACGCATACCTATATATATCATGGACCTCCGTGATTTTCGATTGTTACGCGTAATTTCGGGTCTTGAAAGAGTTTTTCATTTTCTTGTACGACCTGCCGCGGGGAGTCCTCCTAGTCTGTGTGTGTATACCTGATGAAAACGACGATATGCACTTGTATTATATATATATTGGTGGAACGGAGCTTTACCGAGTTTCTCGGAATAATTATACCACTAGGCCGTCGATTCGGAAATTTTCTTTGATCTTATACACTTACAGAAACGTTTAACGTCGATCATGGAAATCGTTCACGGTTTAACTTTACTTTAATTTTATATACCCCCGATAATTACGAGATCGAATTTATGCGTCGCCGCTCGATCTCAGGTATATACACTTCACATTACCGGAAAATTTTCGGAAACATACGTTTTTCGTTTCTGGTGTACAATTGAATTGTTAAACGTTATACGCGCGACAAATATCACGGTTTAAAGGTTTAGATTAGAAATCACTACTGAGGAAAATTACTATATTATATCCATAAAAATTATTATATTTTCATTGAAATTTCAAAATGTTTTTTAAGATTAATTTTTTTTTTTGCTATTGTTGAATGTATATGGAATCCGATAATTATTGTGCTTCGGAGGTATCGACTGAAATTCTTATCACAAAAAGAGTCTATAGTTTGTAATACAAAATTAACTGTACAATTCTTGTAACATTTAAATACTACATTTTTCGTAGATTTCAATGTATATATATACACTTATATGCTAATTTTTCCCAGTTTCTCGGTCTATAATATCTTTACTGACAAAACTATATTCTAATTTTTACAAACGATATATTGTATAATTTTTAATACAAAATTTCTTTCGTCGTACACATTGTTTACAACGTACCGTAAATTTAACTCAAATATACACATATATAAAAAAATTATTAAATTTATGATTTGATAATTGTATATACCGACATTTCATTAATCCATCGCAATTACGAATAAATTTATCCAAACGAAATCGTTGATAGAATATCCTTCGGGCACATCGTTTGCAATAAACATAATTTTTGCGTGATTTATATATCACCGATGTACTCCCCCCCCCCTCCGAGGCTACACATAAATTTTACTGCTATAACGTAATATGCATACTTATATATATATATGTAGGAAAGTATCCATTACATAGTAATAACATACATAAAAGCATCGACGGTACACCTCGCTACAATATTCTTTAAGCAGTAAACGCTTTAACGTTATATTATAAGGCTAATCGCTTAACTATATATATATATATTTACAGCCTACTAACCCGTACGGCGAGTCTTACGCGCGGAGCACGCTAAATTCGTAAATACATCTAATGCAACCAAATTCGTGGCTGACTGTATGCGCGTGATTATATCGATTACTAGGATGTATAGAAACGCTACACATCCTAGTAAGATGTATACAAATTCTCCATATCGTCGACCGTCCACGTGAAAATCGAGACCAACGTCTTCGAAACGCGTAGTACACAAACTCCAGCAGAAAGAAATATATACAAAAGTAAACACAAGCTGCGATTGAGTGCAGTGCATCTAATACCCGCGGTGTCGAATTGCCGAAACTCGATGTGTCTTTGATCGCGCGCGCGCCCGGGCCAACTTCTTCTCTCTCTCTCTCTACCTACATACTCTTTTTATGTTTCTTCCAAATTATCTATATTATTTTCCATTTATTTCTATTAATTTCTCCGACACGTAAGACTCGCCACACGGGTTATAAGGCTGTAAAATCTTTTACGCACTATGGTATATATGATACGTTAGCGCGATTAGAGGAAAAATATTATTGTGAATGGATTAGTTATGCCTTGGACGCTCGCTGCGCTCGCGACCGCGGCCCAACTACTATCCATTCACAATGATATTTTCCCTCTGATCGCATTAACGTATCATATATACCAAAGTACATAAATAACTAATACACATGTATGCGCTTATACATCGGTAAAATCACATTTCGCGTTTTACACAATCATATACAGTCATCTCTTCCGAATAGTTATAATCAGTATTATATGTCTATAGGTATAGTTATATGTATATGTGTATATAAGTAGTTAATTTACTTTCGAACGTAAAATTCGCAATATTCACCGAATCGGTAAAAGTGTATGTAACTCTCTTGTTAACCGAGGAATTTTGTATCCAATTATACAGAACCCGATACGCGATAAACGTTAAAAAAAAAAGAAAGAAAGAAAAAAAAAAAAAGTATATCGACTTCTCACGATGGCAATAAATTAGGTTTAATAAGCGCTACGAGATACTCTTTAATAACTCTATTTTTTTTTTCTTTAAAGACTTGTCTTTCCTTTTTTTGTTTCTTTTTTTCATTTATACACGTGTGTGCTCTTCGGAAAGACCGGGAGACAGTTATACGGTGTATGCCTGATTTAAGACGGCGATCCGCCGCGGCGATCGTGAATCCGATCGATTCCACGTCGAGATTAGAGTGATCACGCGCTCTCCCTTTGGTTCGCCGGTGCACGAGAGAAGACGCGCCGCGTTCTTCTTGTTATACGCTCGATCCTCTCTCTCTCTCTCTCTCTCTCTGTGTACGAGGGAATGTTTTCTTACTCAAAATTACTGGGAAACTAACTGTATAGACGTTATAGCTACCCTCTCGTGTATCATATGTATACATTTTCTCATTTGTTAATTTAGGTATTGATCCTAAGTACTTACAGTACAATATGTACATACATCCTTTTTCTTTTGTTACAGTTTAAAATTTTTTTTATTATTTTTACTCTTGCTTTTTTATATTACTATTATCTTATTATTTTGATCTTAAATTATTTTGTGAGATAAGATTTAAATGTCACTTAAATATATGATTACACTGAAAAAAATAGTGTTATAAAAATTACTGTATTGCTGTAGGAAAGGGATATATAATTGGATTATCGTAAATTTTTATTACAATTGAAAAATGTAAGATATAGTAAGAAATTTACGATAATCTAAGTATATATCCCTATACGTTACTATAACGTAATTCTTAATTTTTTTCAATTTTTCAGTGCATTTTCGGGAAAATACATTAATTTTTAAAATTACATTCACTATTTTCATAAGTGATGATAAATACGTACCTTAAAACGTTAAAAAATTGCGGTGATGATATATAACTATATACCTAAAAAATATAAAAAAATATACTAAAAATTAATGAACTTATCGTCATCGTATTGTTTTTTTTTTCTTAAAATTAGAATTAAAATGTAGAAATTCCCACAGCGAAAAGTCGGACATATATCGTTATATATAACCGTCGAAGGTAATCACCTAAAAAAGACTCACTAAGCGATCCCATTAACCATTCGCTCCGGTTTTTATTAGAATCATCCCATCGAGACGATTTATAACTCCCGGCACACACAAATCGACCAGCTTCGCGATTCATACATATCATGCGATTACATAACCTGAAACCGGGTGCAATGGCACACATATACATATATACATCCAGAGAAAATGAACGACTTCAGAGTCGACCTCCTCGGTCTATACACATCCGAAAAACGACAATTGAAAAAGGTTCGATATATATCCCGAACGCTCTTCTCGTCCGTAACGAGGATGGATTTGTGTAGACGGACGAGCGCTTCGAATCGCGCGCACATCCCTGCGATTTCACGCTGTTGAAGGGAAATATATGTATACCGATCGCCCTTTCCTTTCTTTCTTTTTCTTTTTCTTTCTTTCTTTTTTTTTCTTGAAAATGCGAATTGGGAGGTCGTTCCCGGTGGCCGGAACTTCGGCTCGGATTACACGGGGACACGCTTTCGATGCAGTATATAACGATGCATCTGTTCGGGCCTATCGGTCACGCACTGATCGACCTGACGCCCCTGGTAATGCGCCTCTATAAGTCGGGCCCGCAGCAAATTAGTTAGTATTGTTGTACGCATTTTCACGAGAATTCTACACAATTATTTCACCTTTTCTTTCTTTCGTTTTCGTGCAATACATTCGGATTATTTGAATATTGTAGCATATATACATACATATATATATACTTTTTAATTTTAATAAAATTTTGTTTATAATAATTAAGAAAAACATTGTATTATGATTATCTATCTACACTTGCCAGAGTCTACTTCTATATATATATATATAATTGCATGACATCTTATTGCCGTCGCAGTTCACCTTGCGTAAAGCGTCCAAGGTAAGATCTCCACGCGGACAGAAATTTTGTATTAAAAATTACTATAGTTTATATTAAAATTTAGAAAAGTTATAGTAAATATTACAAGAATTGTATTATAAATTTTATTATAATCTATAGTGATACAAAATTTTATCGTTCGGTAATATGTATATATTTATATAATAATATCGGTGTCTCCGATATATTATTATTATATTATTATATATATATATATATACATATATATACATATTACCGAACGATAAAATTTTGTATCAAATAATTCGCGACACGGTCTAAGACGTCGCACTCTGGCTGGTGGCTTTTCCCACCACCAGAGGGACACGACTATCTCTCTACACTCGTTGGAGAGATCGTCGTCTATTTTTTATATATATAGTAGCAGAACATCTTGCTGGCGTCGCAGATTATCTTGCGACAGGCGTCTAAGGTAAGATCTCCAGTTCCTTACTGAGGGTCCAAGCTGGAGATCGAGGACGAAACGCCTTTAATTATTTTAAAAGGCTGTGCTCTGGGAAATTCCACCGACTATAGTGGACAAAGAGTACGATAGGCCTTCTTTATTCTAAAAGTAAAGCATTTAGTTCGGAGAGACCGATATATATATATATAATCTATAGTAATTTTTACTGTAAACCCCATACTATTTTTTCTCAGTTTGTCAGTCTGTGACTTCTTCACTAGAGAAACTATAGTAATTTTTAATTTAAACTTTTCCTCAGTGCAGTTCCTCACATGAGTCCAACTGGAGATCGATAGAAATGCCTGTAATTTATTTTGAAAGATTATGCTTTCGGATAAATGAGTCTTAAAAAAATAAAGTTTCAGAGTGGAAAGACCAATAAATCATATTCTATACTGCTCATATATACATTTTAAACAAATTATTATTATCATAAATAACGTATTATCCTAATTACTATATTTCTAATTCAAATGACACTCAGCGCGTTTATAATATACGTAAAATAAATATACAAAATTAAAATGAAAAAATATTAAAAATTATTGCATTATCAATATATTGTCGACTAAATATATAAAAAAGTGTATATTATATAAAAGTTTTAAAAGCGATTATTTCTCATTCTCGCAAAGCATCGCATTTAACTCACACACACACATATATATATATGGGGTATTCCACGTGAAGTGGTCCGATCAAAATTTTAAAATGCGCCAAATTTTGGGTACACATTGCAAATGTTTTTCAGAATACAGAAAAAAATTTTTAGGTACTGGAATTTATTAGTTCAAAAGTTATTCTAACCTCAAAAAGTGAACTTTTTCCAGTTTTTTTCAACACCAGCTGGGTTCATCGCTATTTAACTCAAAATCTATCAACTTTTACTATAAAACATTATATATAACATTCGTTGCTAACTATGTCTAGAATTTATCCTTCTGGGTTAGAATTTCTAATTTCAAGGTAAATGTTAGATAAACTACATGTCAATATTCAACTTGAAAAAAATCTAACTTCGCCACAATTGATTTTTTTATCCAAAAGTCTAAAAGAAAGCTTGGAGCAATACCTTTCAAATGATCTGTAGCATTTTTATGGCCTTCAATTCTGTAAAAAGTTATGATAATTTAAAGAAAGACGAAATTTTTTTAAAAATTTAAATGGGAAATACCATGTTAATTTTTGTGAATTTTTTGTCTTTCTTTAAATTATCATAACTTTTTGCAGAATTGAAGGCCATAAAAATGCTACAGACCATTTGAAAGGTATTGCTCCAAGCTTTCTTTTGGACTTTTGGATAAAAAAATCAGTTGTGGCGAAGTTAGTTTTTTTTCAAGTTGAATATTGACATGTAGTTTATCTAACATTTACCTTGAAATTAGAAATTCTAACCCAGAAGGATAAATTCTAGACATAATTAGCAACGAATGTTACATATAATGTTCTATAGTAAAAGTTGATAGATTTTGAGTTAAATAGCAATGAACCCAGCTGGTGTTGAAAAAAACTGGAAAAAGTTCACTTTTTGAGGTTAGAATAACTTTTGAACTAATAAATTCCAGTACCTAAAAATTTTTTTCTGTATTCTGAAAAACATTTGCAATGTGTACCCAAAATTTGGGGCATTTTAAAATTTTGATCGGACCACTTCACGTGGAATACCCCATATATATATATATATACACACACTTCCCGCACAATTGAAAGAATTTTTAATAGATATATCTTCGAGTGTATAACGAGACCACTAGCAGTCATCAAACCTAAAGAAAATAGACATTTATTCTATATAGTCAGATACACATTATAATATTAAACATGCGCAGCCTAGAAAGAACCTCGATTATTATTATTTTCCTTTTAGCTCGTATCACGAATACAAGAAGAAGTAGAAGAAGAAGAAGTTTGTCCACAGCATAAGAGAAAGCGATAGATAGAGAGAGAGAGAGAGAGAGAGAGAAAGACTAAGCGCGATGGAGTTGAATTGACGTATCGATCCGCCTCTAAAGTCGTTCATTTATTAAAGGGACGGACGGATGGACGAGAGTGCATATATATGCAGTCACCGCCCCCTCATGTGTGTGTGTGTGTGCGCGCGGGGAAAAAAAGCGTGTGCACTAGCGTAGGTGTATACGCGTGCGGAGACGAGAAAGATAGGGAAAAGTCGAGTTGAACGGAATAAATATTGCATGGCTAGGTAAAGTCGCGAGCTACCGGCTCTTTTCTCTTTAATAACAATCTCGGAGCGTGAGAATTGGAATGAATTAACTACGAGGGTTGTTTCAACTTTTTCCATGTACCTTTCGCTTTATTATCGCGTATACGCGCGATTTTATCTCGGAAAAACATTTTTTTTTATTACATTACCAACTATCTCAATGGATCGTAATTGTATGTATACATATAACGACGATACATTTTTGATAAGTTTGTTGAGCAAAAAAGGGAGAGAGAGAGAATCCAATCGAGAGTTCATTCTTATACCCGAATATAATATAAAGGCGCAAACGCGTTGAGAAACGGAGTTTAAATCAACATCCGGTTCGGTGTATATACGTTGGAGGGACGAAAAAAGAAGAAGACGAAGAAGTAGAAGAAGAAACAACGAAAAAGCACGAGAGCGAGGAAGAGGCCGTCGAAGGCCACGCGATAATCTCGTAAGTTAACACCATTATCTCGACACGGCGCCGCGAGAAAAACCTCCGCGTAAAAAGGTTACATATACGTGCATGAGTCCCGATGTAGTGCGGTGTTTGTGTGTGCGTGTGTGTGTGTGTGTGTTTGTGTATAACGAATCGAATCGAGGCGTCGCGTCGCGTACAATCATGCTCCTTAGTACGGTCTTTACACGACAGGGACGAACGATCCGCAGTAACGAATGCACTTATATATGTACACTATGGATCGAGATATACGAGAAACTCGAGCGCGCCTTAGGATAACAGAGATAATTCGAATTAGGATCACGGATGTGTGTTTTGTGTTTACTAATTCTGAGATTCCTTCGGATTCGATTATATCGCTCGGACATCTCTTGTACCTACAGTTAAACATGTGTGTGTGTGTATACGTATAGATTATTCGGGACAATACGTGGGAAAATTGTATACGGAGAAAAATGTTTGATTAAAAATTGCTGTATAGGCTTTGGGATTGGTGGGGCATGTATAGTGTCGGAATGAGGAAACATAGTGATACTAAAATTTATATATATATATTGTATTTTACTATTGCAAAAATTATGTTGCGGAGTACAATGATATTTGCACATATAATAACCCCCTCTACTCGTTGAGATTCAAAATTTGACCTGCAGTTTTATGATGACCCATACGAGAGGTTAAAAGCGAGGTCAACGAAAGAAAGACTCATTGCGAAGGAATGTACATCTGAGCGCAGATCACTTATTATATACTTCTGTACATATATCTATATATTTTACTAGTCTATTCATTGCTGAATAAATAATTTGTATTGTAATTTAATAAACATTTGTCCATTAAAAATGCAAAATGTAACAAATTGCACCAAGAAAAGCTTTTTGGGCCATCCACTAGTTCGACATAACCTCACATCATTGATAAATAATCGGAGAAAAATTGTGTGGTAAAAATGACAATGTTGTTTATTAATGGAGAGATTGCAGACTTCACAAAAATGATAAAAATCACTATTTTGTTATAGGAACAATTTTTGAAATTATATAGTGAATTTTAATAGATATGTACAGTGGTATTTTCCTATATAATTAAATAGTCATTTCTATCATTTTTGTCAACTCTGTCACTCCATTACTAAACAACATTGTCATTTTTACTACATTTTTTCTGCGTGTAGATTCCTCGATAGAAAAGTCATCGAGTCCTGTAGAATTAGATAGCTTTTCTATCTATACCTACTAAATTAGTTAATTATTTGTATCATCAAAATCATCGTTACGAAGATATATTGACTAATATATAAATTTTATACACAATTTCGAAACGTCTTGTATGGCGTAAAACGAGCCAGTTCACATACGTTCGACAAAACAAGACAAAGTATTTATGCGATCCGAAATATAGCTGTAAGTTAAATGATAAGATTGATAGTTTCACCCACGTTGACCAGGAACATTCGTTTAAAAAGGAGAAAAGTACACTATTTTTCGAACAGTTTTTTGAAAAACTAGCTACTTCCTATCTTCAAAAATGAATAGGATTTCCATTAGGGATACTATATTACAATGTTTTCTTATTCTGACACTTTGTTCATCCTTTCCAAAGCCCATAGTAATTTTTAATCAAACATTTTTTTTCCCGTGTAGATACCTCTCTCTTTTTGTTGTAATTGAGCAAACGTCAACCTAACCTAAAAAACGCAATCAAACTATACCGTAATATTATTTAACGAACTATACCGTAATTAATTTAATATACGTATATATAGAGACATAAACTACAAATAAAATATCTCTTTAATACATATTAAAAAAGAAAATTAATCGACAGTTAAAAATTTTATTGCGCAATTACTTAGCCCAGTAAAATCTACATATATATATATTTAATATCTATAAAATTTATTACACGTATAGTGGTATAGTTAACTGTCTCGGAAATTTTCTCCGAAGAATAAAAAAAATGGTAAAATAAAAGATATAGATATAAGCGAACAATCCCGCGGAGAGTATAAAATTAAATATCACGAGATGGGGGAGGGAGGGAGTTAAAATTTCGAAAATTCATAATTACATATTCTCCGTAAAGAGGTAAAATAACGAAAGTTGTAAAAGAAAGTAATAACAATTGCGGAGAGGTCGAGGGAGGTATATACAGAGGCGTTGCAGGTATACGTATAGAGAGTACAGAGAGAGAGAGAGAGAGAGAGAGAGAGAGAGAGGTGCAGAGGGGGTGGTAGGGAGGGAGGAAGGCAGGCACCAGCTGTCCTATTTAATAGAGCAATAAAGACGTGAATGGAGCTTTGATTTATGCGCCTCCCATTATTAACGGCTTAGGTGGATGGCGCGTGTAGGTAGTTCGTGCCTCCGCTACCTCTCTCTCTCTCTCTCTCTCTTCCTATATATATATATACGTACACATGCACGCGCGCTTCTCTCCTTCTTTCTATACGGCGCGTCGTACTACATCGTAACTCGACCTATGAACTTAACGTTGGAACAATGCTCCGGTGGTAAGGTTGCTCTCCATTTTTTTTTCCTTCTCATTTTCCTTTTTAACTCGCGCGGCGGCTTGCACTTTTTCGCGTTTCATTGATTTATCGTTCGCCCCCCCCCCTCCACAGCCACCACTACCACCCGCGCTAAACGTTGCCACGTCTCACGTCAGGTTGAATTTCGACTTAAGTGATTTTCATGCGTGTGTACGTTTGTCACATTACACGGTTTAACGATCATTCTGGTGGTTTACGAAGAGAACATTTTTTTAATGAAAATTACTCCACGTTCTTTAGTGACGGTGGGAGATACGTGAAATGTAACAGTATTTGCTATAATGGCTAATCGACATTTATAAGAAATATTAATACATTTGTGCTTTATTTTTGCCGGTAAATATATAGTGTAAAATTTATCATATTTTAACTGTGCCCCACATAATACAAGAATTTCTCCGTTAAATTTTTCTGCGTTTATACCTTTCGTTTACGAAACATGATATAAATATTATCATATTTTAAATTCTATACTATACTGAGAAAAATTTGTTACTGTAAATTACTATTTAGTGGTAAACGGAGACTTACACGATTGAAATAAATTAATATATTAATAATGGTAAAAATAGCCATGATTAATAGTAATTTTCCCTCGATGGTGGCAATTTTTACCATTATTATAATAGCAATTTTCTCAATTGCGTAAGTCTCCATTTACCACTAAATAGTAATTTATAGTAATAAATTTTTCTCATTGTAGATCCTTTCTTATCGCTTACTTACGTTCACAATGTTAAACAAACGAAATTGATCTTGACTAATACATACAGAAAAAACATGTCAAATATCCAACCAGTACCCATGCACGATTACTTTCCAGACATATACCTTAATCCACATATACCTATAGACATGAAAAAAAAAAGTTCCTGTCGAGATTTTCAAAGTTGAAATGATCTTTAGCGTCATCTATATACCTCTTAAGTGCTCGAACGAATGCACCCGACGTTTCCTCTAAAAAAGATACAAATCATTTTTTCTCCCCCTACCTTCATTCTCGTAGACATATACGTTCTATCGCGATTCAAACCGTGGAAAAAAAACATATATGAAGAATGAATAAAGTAAGGCCAAGAGTCGTTGACTCGGCGAGATGATGCGCGGCTTCAGCTGTCCAGATGGAGGTGCGTAGGTGAGAGACGCGCGATGCGCTGATGATCGACACTCGACGAGTGAACACGAACCTCGTCTACAAGAGGATATATATTAATATTTTTTTCGTGTTACCTTCGAGTTATATTCAAATATTTACGGAAGTGACTCACCACGCGTTTGTTCCTTCTTCGCGCGCGGATATAACCTGTTTATTCGTTATTACATACACGCGCGCGTGTTTATATATATATATATATATATGTATATAAACCTACGATATTCAACATTTTATAAAGTTCGTGTATTTTGTATGTGCATTGCGAGGTTTTATGCGCACTCGGGGAGATAATAGGACTTTCCATTAAATTGAATATTTATTATATTGTCTTCTCGAATTGAATAAGATTGCTCGTATGGTTTATCTGCGATCTGTGTGTGGAAACTTGAGTGGATGTCGGATATAGTAGATGCAAAATTTTCCTACTTTTCGTTATTTACTTACGTACAATTTTTTTTTATATTTTCCAGGTCTAATTGTTTCGATCATCGCGTATTTCATCCGATTCGTAACATAACGAACACCTGCGATATCACAGCAAAATTAACGTAAAAATCAAATACAAATTTAAACAACGAAGTGTAGACGCAATATCGAAATCTGTAATCAATTACTCACACGGCGTCTTACACGATTGAAATAAATTAATATATTAATAATGGTAAAAATAGCCATGATTAATAGTAATTTTCCCTCGATGGTGGCAATTTTTACCATTATTATAATAGCAATTTTCTCAATTGCGTAAGTCTCCATTTACCACTAAATAGTAATTTATAGTAATAAATTTTTCTCATTGTAGATCCTTTCTTATCGCTTACTTACGTTCACAATGTTAAACAAACGAAATTGATCTTGACTAATACATACAGAAAAAACATGTCAAATATCCAACCAGTACCCATGCACGATTACTTTCCAGACATATACCTTAATCCACATATACCTATAGACATGAAAAAAAAAAGTTCCTGTCGAGATTTTCAAAGTTGAAATGATCTTTAGCGTCATCTATATACCTCTTAAGTGCTCGAACGAATGCACCCGACGTTTCCTCTAAAAAAGATACAAATCATTTTTTCTCCCCCTACCTTCATTCTCGTAGACATATACGTTCTATCGCGATTCAAACCGTGGAAAAAAAACATATATGAAGAATGAATAAAGTAAGGCCAAGAGTCGTTGACTCGGCGAGATGATGCGCGGCTTCAGCTGTCCAGATGGAGGTGCGTAGGTGAGAGACGCGCGATGCGCTGATGATCGACACTCGACGAGTGAACACGAACCTCGTCTACAAGAGGATATATATTAATATTTTTTTCGTGTTACCTTCGAGTTATATTCAAATATTTACGGAAGTGACTCACCACGCGTTTGTTCCTTCTTCGCGCGCGGATATAACCTGTTTATTCGTTATTACATACACGCGCGCGTGTTTATATATATATATATATATATGTATATAAACCTACGATATTCAACATTTTATAAAGTTCGTGTATTTTGTATGTGCATTGCGAGGTTTTATGCGCACTCGGGGAGATAATAGGACTTTCCATTAAATTGAATATTTATTATATTGTCTTCTCGAATTGAATAAGATTGCTCGTATGGTTTATCTGCGATCTGTGTGTGGAAACTTGAGTGGATGTCGGATATAGTAGATGCAAAATTTTCCTACTTTTCGTTATTTACTTACGTACAATTTTTTTTTATATTTTCCAGGTCTAATTGTTTCGATCATCGCGTATTTCATCCGATTCGTAACATAACGAACACCTGCGATATCACAGCAAAATTAACGTAAAAATCAAATACAAATTTAAACAACG
Source organism: Theocolax elegans (assembly GCA_026168455.1). NCBI lineage: Eukaryota > Metazoa > Arthropoda > Insecta > Hymenoptera > Cerocephalidae > Theocolax > Theocolax elegans. Next base: position 59,030,844 of record CM047428.1, read on the forward strand.
AAGTGTAGACGCAATATCGAAATCTGTAATCAATTACTCACACGGCGTCCCTTTAAAAATCAATCGTCGAAAAAAAAATGTAATAAACCTGCATTTGAGCCGAATACACATTTTTCGAATATTTCTTTTTAAAGATATAATCTCATTCAATGTGTCCTTCACAAAGTATACAGACGACAGGATTTAACGCAATAGAGTCATTTTAACCGGTCTTCTATCGAATATATATGTATAGATATATATAAAATCGAAGAAAAGTAATATACTTATATACACGTCTCTAGGACAGACACGTCAAAATGAAAATTTGACAGGGAGATATATCCCTCGGAAACGTCAACTTCACGATGTCAATCCCGGACGGAGGTGTGTACGGTTTGTGCACGGCGCGTCACGATGTTTGACCTTAAACAGAGGGTCAACTCCCTCCAATTAAAGGGCAAACACCATGGTAGTGGGAGAGGGATTTACCCCAACACTGCTGTTAATGCAGTCAAGTGAGGAAAACAAAGCACGGCCCGGTTGATTGGCCGCGGGATTATTACCTTTGATCTCTCCACTTCTCGTGGAAATCGCAAAACTGCACCAGCTGGTGTGCGCTCGACTTGTTTTACTCCAATTTTTTTTTCCACTCACATATTTACTTTTCAAAACGGGATGTATAATGTGTGTGTACATATTATATATAGGGCGAGGTTGCGATGGTATATTATAAGCGGCTAAGTTAATAAAGGGATATATATATATATATATATATATATATATATATATATATTTCGAATTTACATATTGAATATTGAATTTCGAATTTTACAATTTGAATGCAAAAATTGATATAATAATTATTATAATTTAACATTGTGAATTAATATTCCAGTAATTAAATAGTTGATAATAATATAATTATATTCTAATGATTAAATATTAAATATAATTAATTGATTTTAATATACATATATATACGAATTTTCTAAACGTATGGGCAAACAATCCAAAATCCATACCGATATACACATTGCGAATCGGCCCCGATTTACAATACGATATCAACATCTACACAACCAGTGTGCACTTGTGAACAAACATATACCATATATATACATATAAAAAGATGCGCAACTGCAAACATATCGAGTTGAGCGTTAATTTAGAGAGTAAGAGAGAGAGGGTATAGCGTACAGAGGGAAACTGCAATACTAGTCGCGCGCACACACACACACAATAAATATATGAAGCGCTTAAAAGGTACCGCATATATGGGTTTCGTTGGATCGGCGGTTTACCCGTACAGCCAGTTATTAACACCGCTCGAATGCGTAATGGCCTGTTAATTCGGAGGTTTCATTTGCTCAGCTGCCGCGGATTACAAAGTCCACGATTGCCATATGTGCAACCCTATATACATATATATATATATATATATATATATATACATCGACGTTCTTACTTTTTTTTTCTTTCTCTTTTTTTTATCAACCTCTTGTTGTTTGATTTTATTGTTCAATGAGGGAGAGTTGATCAAACTCATCCTTCTCATTTCTCGGTGTGTGATGTGTACATTTGACGAGGGGTGGAAAGATTCGATGATTGGATTTCCAGAGTGCTCGACGATAGAATCGTCAAGTGGATATATCTTCGTTTATAATATATATATATATATATACAGCGAAACGTTTTATTATATGTACTTGTATGATCCTGTATGTACTGTCCATGATGGTGGTGTGATATTCTTGAATGAACGATGACATTGGTGGAGGTTGTTTCTTTCTATTTAATTATAAACATCCACGTGTATATATTCCACGAGTTAATCGATAAATTATCATTGTTTCTAAATTTAATTTTATCCGATATATTTATTTATAAAATATGTTACATCACTACATTAGCAATATAGGGTTTATATCGCGATATTAATTTATTCGATCTTTATCTAATACCGTGTGAAATTCATCGTTACGTAAACGTTATTTCTTTAAAAATAAATTTTCTCCTGGCATTCTGCATATAATAAAATCTCATCGAGTGGTTCGCGCATTTTACAGTCAATATCCTAAGTCCTTCTCGAATTAAAAAAAATATATATATATATATATATATATATATATATATATATATATATCGTGCATATTCGTAATAGCTTATGTGTAAAAAAAGGAAAATAAAATAAATACGGGAAATCGCTAATCGAATTCAATCATAAATAATTCACGGCGAATAAATTCCGGTCTTCGGGGATACGTTTTTCTTTTTTGGTTCTGTACATTTCAACGAAATTCCGGAGTTTTCCTTTTTATCCGAAATAAATAGGAAAGGAAAAAAGAAGTATCGAGCGAGGTATAGTGAAAAAAAGAGAGAGAGTGAGAGAAACGAGTAGCAGAGCGAACAACACTGGGGGTGGTGGTCGTATCATTTACATCGGCGCATTATGGAACGCGGGTCCGAAAAAAAAGGAACTGGGCGGTGAGAAAAAAGAAGTGAAAGGAGTTGAGGGTATAAAAAAAAGAAGGAGAGGTGTATGATATGAAGGAGCGAGAAAGAAGGAGAGAAAATGTAGAAGTGCGCTGTTTAGTAAGCTGGCGCGTGCCCGGAATTCGGATTTTCCCTTCGCCGATGATGATGAGGACGGAACGGAGAGTGAGGACGGGGTGGTATAAGAGAGAAAGAGAGAGAGAGAGAGAGAGTGGGAGTTAATTTAAAAATGGCCACGTCGTGCTACTAATGGAACTGGAAGAGCCGCCGGGAAACAACCGGCGAACTATATGAAAAAAGAAGGAAAAAAAAACGAGTGAAAAGAAAATCCCGGACAAAAAAAAAGAGGAAAAAGTAGTCTGCGTACAAACGTGCGGGATGCCGAAACAATGATGGCCAGCTTTTGTTAATGAAATGTATGTGTGTCATTCGTGATAAAATTTTTGTACGAGAAAGCTCGTTATTTCTGTTTGCCTTATATATATATAGTTTCGTTTTCACGGTCAAATGAGTAATTAACGTTTTTTTCGCGAAAAATAGAGTGTATTTAGCACAATATTATCGTTACGTGAAATTGTTTGTCGTATACCGAAATGATAAATTACATGCAGTGTGTAAGTGTAATAAATTTTGTAGACAAATAATTAGTGAATAATTAATGAAAAAAAAAAAAAAAGATTCACATATCGTAAGGATATCGAATAAGTAAGTATATAAAGAACGATGGTAAATCCGAACGGAGTATACGACAAAGGTAAAATTGAACGTTCCGTAAATAGCCGAAAGCAATGAGTATATATACAGAAGAGAAGGATCGAGGCCCCACCGGACCGAAAATCACCGAGAAAAGAAAAGGTATATATATATATATATATATATCGCTCGGGGTATATCAGCACCTCGAGAAAACAGTACCTCAACCGCTTCCATCTTTATAATTAGAGCCGGATTCTTTTTATTTCACGGGTGCCCCCCCCCCCCCGGTGTATACAGGGTTTCCCCTATATAGCAGTTTGCGCACTCAAGTCACGTATCCGGCCGCCGCGCTTCCTGACCGAAACATGCTAGATGTTCCCTCTCTCTCTTCTAACTCGGTTTTCTCTCCCTCCGCGCGCAAAAGGAGATTTTCCTGTGATTCCATGCACGCAGCATATTGTCGAGAGAGAGAGAGAGCGGCACGAGCCACGTACCATATATATATATATATATACCGAACTTAATTTACAACATATATACCGACCGCTTCGATTTTCGCGTAACCTCCGCCCCCCCCCCTACCTTTTCTTTATTCTCTCTCTCTCTCTTATTTCTCCCTACAATACTGATTACACTCTATTTTAAAGCCCACCCACATTGTCGTGCGCACGTAAATGTGCGTATGTGTCTATACGGGAGTGCGTTAACTTTGATAAATTTCGTGGACATAATAAACGGGTGCGTTATTTCATGAGCCTTAAGTTTGCATCGCTCGTAAGCAGCAACACTCCAAAAAAAAAATTTTATTTTAAATTTATTATTCTTACAAAATTTCAATTCAAAAATGTTTAATATTGCTCAAAATAATAATAAATATAAGAATATATCGAAGAAATATTCGTAATAGCGAAAGACAGAACTATACGTATGAATACATACATAGGTATGCATCTACCCATTACAAATACATGAGGACAGATCCAAGTCCTTTACCAAGGTAAATAAATTTATGAACTCAACATTCAATACAAATAATAATATTACGTCCCGGTTATGCTATGTTCAGTATTATCCCAAAATGGCGGGCAACGCACTAGTGGAGGGGGAAAAAATTTCGTAACTTTGCTATTTATGGGATTCCACGTGGATTTGAAATATATGTAAGAAAGTCAATGTACGATGTTACCTGAATTTTTCCAAAATTTTTCTCTGTCCGGAACCATTCTGAAATGGCGTCGATATCATATGTGTGGGGGAAAAAATTTCGTAACTTTGTTATTTATGGGATTCTCCACGTGGATTTGAAATATATGTAAGACAGTCATTGTACGATCTTACCTGAATTTTTTCACAATTTTTCTATGTCCGGAACCATTCCAAAATGGCGGCCAACGTACTAGTGGTGGGGGAAAATGCTTTGTAACTTTGCTATTTATGAGATTATCCACGTGGATTTGAAATATAAGTAAGACAGTCAATGTACGATGTTACCTGAATTTTTTCAAAATTTTTCTATGTCCGGAACCATTCCAAAATGGCGTCATTGTACTATAAGCGGGGGAAAAAATTTGGTAACTTTGCTATTTATGGGATTATCCACGTGGATTTGAAATATATGTAAGACAGTAATTGTACGATCTTACCTGAATTTTTTCAAAATTTTTCTATGTCCGGAACCATTGCAAAATGGCGGGCAACGTACTAGTGGTGGGGGAAAATGCTTTGCAACTTTGCTATATATGGGATTATCCACGTGGATTTGAAATATATGTAAGACAGTCAATGTACGATCTTACCTGAATTTTTTCAAAATTTTTCTATGTCCGGAACCATTCCAAAATGGCGTCATTGTACTATAAGCGGGGGAAAAAATTTGGTAACTTTGCTATTTATGGGATTATCCACGTGGATTTGAATTATATGTAAGACAGTCATTGTACGATCTTACCTGAATTTTTTCACAATTTTTCTATGTCCGGAACCATTGCAAAATGGCGGGCAACGTACTAGTGGTGGGGGAAAATGCTTTGCAACTTTGCTATATATGGGATTATCCACGTGGATTAGAAATATATGTAAGACAGTCATTGTACAATGTTACCTGAATTTTTTCAAAATTTTTCTATGTCCGGAATATTTCCAAAATGGCGTCATTGTACTATAAGCGGGGGAAAAAATTTCGTAACTTTGTTATTTATGGGATTATCCACGTGGATTTGAAATATATGTAAGGCAGTCATTGTACGATGTTACCTGAATTTTTTCAAAATTTTTCTATGTCCGGAACCATTCCAAAATGGCGGGCAACGTACTAGTGGTGGGGGAAAATGCTTTGTAACTTTGCTATTTATGGGATTATCCACGTGGATTTGAAATATATGTAAGACAGTCAATGTACGATGTTACCTGAATTTTTTAAAATTTTTCTATGTCCGGAACATTTCCAAATGGCGTCATTGTACTATAAGCGGGGGAAAAAATTTCGTAACTATGTTATTTATGGGATTATCCACGTGGATTTGAAATATATGTAAGGCAGTCATTGTACGATGTTACCTGAATTTTTTCAAAATTTTTCTATGTCCGGAACCATTCCAAAATGGCGGGCAACGTACTAGTGGTGGGGGAAAATGCTTTGTAACTTTGCTATTTATGGGATTATCCACGTGGATTTGAAATATATGTAAGACAGTCAATGTACGATCTTACCTGAATTTTTTCAAAATTTTTCTATGTCCGGAACATTTCCAAAATGGCGTCATTGTACTATTAGCGGGGGAACAAATTCCGTAACTTTGCTAGTAATGGGATTATCCACGTGGATTTCAAATATATGTAAGACAGTCAATGTACGATCTTACCTGAATTTTTCAAAATTTTTCTATGTCCGGAACATTTCCAAAATGGCATCATTGTACTATTAGCGGGGGAAAAAATTCCGTAACTTTGCTAGTAATGGACTTATCCACGTGGATTTGAAATATATGTAAGACAGTAATTGTACGATCTTACCTGAATTTTTTCAAAATTTTTCTATGTCCGGAATATTTCCAAAATGGCGTCATTGTACTATTAGCGGGGGAAAAAATTTCGTAACTTTGTTATTTATGGGATTATCCACGTGGATTTGAAATATATGTAAGGCAGTCATTGTACGATGTTACCTGAATTTTTTCAAAATTTTTCTATGTCCGGAACCATTCCAAAATGGCGGGCAACGTACTAGTGGTGGGGGAAAATGCTTTGTAACTTTGCTACTTATGGGATTATCCACGTGGATTCGAAATATATGTAAGACAGTCAATGTACGATGTTACCTGAATTTTTTTTAAATTTTTCTATGTCCGGAACCATTCCAAAATGGCGGGCAACGTACTAGTGGTGGGGGAAAATGCTTTGCAACTTGGCTATATATGCGATTATCCACGTGGATTTGAAATATATGTAAGGCAGTCAATGTACGATGTTACCTGAATTTTTTTTAAATTTTTCTATGTCCGGAACCATTCCAAAATGGCGGGCAACGTACTAGTGGTGGGGGAAAATGCTTTGCAACTTGGCTATATATGCGATTATCCACGTGGATTTGAAATATATGTAAGACAGTCATTGTATAATGTTACCTGAATTTTTTCAAAATTTTCCCTTGTCCGGAACATTACCAAAATGGCGTCATTGTACTATTAGCGGGGGAAAAAATTTGGTAACTTTGTTATTTATGGGATTATCCACGTGGATTTGAAATATATGTAAGACAGTCATTGTACAATGTTACCTGAATTTTTTCAAAATTTTTCTATGTCCGGAATCATTCCAAAATGGCGGGCATCGTACTAGTGGTGGGGGAAAATGCTTTGCAACTTTGCTAATAATGGGATTATCCACGTGGATTTGAAATATATGTAAGACAGTATTTGTACGATCTTACCTGAATTTTTTCAAAATTTTTCTATGACATTTCCAAAATGGCGTCATTGTACTATTAGCGGGGGAAAAAATTTGGTAACTTTGTTATTTATGGGATTATCCACGTGGATTTGAAATATATGTAAGGCAGTCATGTACGATGTTACCTGAATTTTTTTTAAATTTTTCTATGTCCGGAACTATTCCAAAATGGCGGGCAACGTACTAGTGGTGGGGGAAAATGCTTGGCAACTTGGCTATATATGCGATTATCCACGTGGATTTGAAATATATGTAAGACAGTCATTGTATAATGTTACCTGAATTTTTTCAAAATTTTCCTATGTCCGGAACATTACCAAAATGGCGTCATTGTACTATTAGCGGGGGAAAAAATTTGGTAACTTTGTTATTTATGGGATTATCCACGTGGATTTGAAATATATGTAAGGCAGTCAATGTACGATGTTACCGAATTTTTTTTAAATTTTTCTATGTCCGGAACCATTGCAAAATGGCGGGCAACGTACTAGTGGTGGGGGAAAATGCTTTGCAACTTTGCTATATATGGGATTATCCACGTGGATTTGAAATATATGTAAGACAGTCATTGTACAATGTTACCTGAATTTTTTCAAAATTTTTCTATGTCCGGAACCATTCCAAAATGGCGGGCATCGTACTAGTGGTGGGGGAAAATGCTTTGCAACTTTGCTATATATGGTATTATCCACGTGGATTTGAAATATATGTAAGACAGTAATTGTACGATGTTACCTGAATTTTTTCAAAATTTTTCTATGTCCGGAACATTACCAAAATGGCGTCATTGTACTATTAGCGGGGGAAAAAATTTGGTAACTTTGTTATTTATGGGATTATCCACGTGGATTTGAAATATATGTAAGGCAGTCAATGTACGATGTTACCTGAATTTTTTTTAAATTTTTCTATGTCCGGAACCATTCCAAAATGGCGGGCAACGTACTAGTGGTGGGGGAAAATGCTTTGCAACTTGGCTATATATGCGATTATCCACGTGGATTTGAAATATATGTAAGACAGTCATTGTATAATGTTACCTGAATTTTTTCAAAATTTTCCTATGTCCGGAACATTACCAAAATGGCGTCATTGTACTATTAGCGGGGGAAAAAATTTGGTAACTTTGTTATTTATGGGATTATCCACGTGGATTTGAAATATATGTAAGGCAGTCATTGTACGATGTTACCTGAATTTTTTCAAAATTTTTCTATGTCCGGAACTATTCCAAAATGGCGGGCATCGTACTAGTGGTGGGGGAAAATGCTTTGCAACTTTGCTATATATGGGATTATCCACGTGGATTTGAAATATATGTAAGACAGTAATTGTACGATCTTACCTGAATTTTTTCAAAATTTTTCTATGACATTTCCAAATGGCGTCATTGTACTATTAGCGGGGGAAAAAATTTGGTAACTTTGTTATTTATGGGATTATCCACGTGGATTTGAAATATATGTAAGGCAGTCAATGTACGATGTTACCTGAATTTTTTTAAATTTTTCTATGTCCGGAAACTATTCCAAAATGGCGGGCAACGTACTAGTGGTGGGGGAAAATGCTTGGCAACTTGGCTATATATGCGATTATCCACGTGGATTTGAAATATATGTAAGACAGTCATTGTATAATGTTACCTGAATTTTTTCAAAATTTTCCTATGTCCGGAACATTACCAAAATGGCGTCATTGTACTATTAGCGGGGGAAAAAATTTGGTAACTTTGTTATTTATGGGATTATCCACGTGGATTTGAAATATATGTAAGGCAGTCAATGTACGATGTTACCGAATTTTTTTTAAATTTTTCTATGTCCGGAACCATTGCAAATGGCGGGCAACGTACTAGTGGTGGGGGAAAATGCTTTGCAACTTTGCTATATATGGGATTATCCACGTGGATTTGAAATATATGTAAGACAGTCATTGTACAATGTTACCTGAATTTTTTCAAAATTTTTCTATGTCCGGAACCATTCCAAAATGGCGGGCATCGTACTAGTGGTGGGGGAAAATGCTTTGCAACTTTGCTATATATGGGATTATCCACGTGGATTTGAAATATATGTAAGACAGTAATTGTACGATCGTTACCTGAATTTTTTCAAAATTTTTCTATGTCCGGAACATTACCAAAATGGCGTCATTGTACTATTAGCGGGGGAAAAAATTTGGTAACTTTGTTATTTATGGGATTATCCACGTGGATTTGAAATATATGTAAGGCAGTCATTGTACGATGTTACCTGAATTTTTTTCAAATTTTTCTATGTCCGGAACCATTCCAAAATGGCGGGCAACGTACTAGTGGTGGGGGAAAATGCTTTGTAACTTGGCTATATATGCGATTATCCACGTGGATTTGAAATATATGTAAGACAGTCATTGTATAATGTTACCTGAATTTTTTCAAAATTTTCCTATGTCCGGAACATTACCAAAATGGCGTCATTGTACTATTAGCGGGGGAAAAAATTTGGTAACTTTGTTATTTATGGGATTATCCACGTGGATTTGAAATATATGTAAGGCAGTCATTGTACGATGTTACCTGAATTTTTTCAAAATTTTTCTATGTCCGGAACTATTCCAAAATGGCGGGCATCGTACTAGTGGTGGGGGAAAATGCTTTGCAACTTTGCTATATATGGGATTATCCACGTGGATTTGAAATATATGTAAGACAGTAATTGTACGATCTTACCTGAATTTTTTCAAAATTTTTCTATGTCCGGAACATTTCCAAAATGGCGTCATTGTACTATAGCGGGGGAAAAAATTTGGTAACTTTGTTATTTATGGGATTATCCACGTGGATTTGAAATATATGTAAGGCAGTCATTGTACGATGTTACCTGAATTTTTTCAAAATTTTTTATGTCCGAACATTTCAAAATGGCGTCATTGTACTATTAGCGGGGGAAAAAATTTTGTAACTTTGCTAGTAATTGGATTATCCACGTGGATTTGAAATATATGTAGACAGTCAATGTACGATGTTACCTGAATTTTTTTAAAATTTTTCTATGTCCGGAACCATTCCAAAATGGCGGGGCAACGTACTAGTGGTGGGGGAAAATGCTTTGCAACTTTGCTATATATGGGATTATCCACGTGGATTTGAAATATATGTAAGACAGTCATTGTATAATGTTACCTGAATTTTTTCAAAATTTTCCTATGTCCGGAACATTACCAAATGGCGTCATTGTACTATTAGGGGGGGAAAAAATTTGGTAACTTTGTTATTTTTGGGATTATCCACGTGGATTGAAATATATGTAATGCAGTCATCGTACGATGTTACCTGAAATTTTTTCAAAATTTTTCCTATGTCCGGAACCATTTCCAAAATGGCGTCATTGTACTATTAGCGGGGGAAAAAATTTGGTAACTTTGTTATTTATGGGATTATCCACGTGGATTTGAAATATATGTAAGGCAGTCAATGTACGATGTACCTGAATTTTTTTTAAATTTTTCTATGTCCGGAACCATTCCAAAATGGCGGGCAACGTACTAGTGGTGGGGGAAAATGCTTTGCAACTTGGCTATATATGCGATTATCCACGTGGATTTGAAATATATGTAAGACTAGTCATTGTATAATGTTACCTGAATTTTTTCAAAATTTTCCTATGTCCGGAACATTACCAAATGGCGTCATTGTACTATTAGCGGGGGAAAAATTTGGTAACTTTGTTATTTATGGGATTATCCACGTGGATTTGAAATATATGTAAGGCAGTCAATGTACGATGTTACCTGAATTTTTTTTAAATTTTTCTATGTCCGGAACCATTGCAAAATGGCGGGCAACGTACTAGTGGTGGGGGAAAATGCTTTGCAACTTTGCTATATATGGGATTATCCACGTGGATTTGAAATATATGTAAGACAGTCATTGTACAATGTTACCTGAATTTTTTCAAAATTTTTCTATGTCCGGAATCATTCCAAAATGGCGGGCATCGTACTAGTGGTGGGGGAAAATGCTTTGCAACTTTGCTAATAATGGGATTATCCACGTGGATTTGAAATATATGTAAGACAGTATTTGTACGATCTTACCTGAATTTTTTCAAAATTTTTCTATGACATTTCCAAAATGGCGTCATTGTACTATTAGCGGGGGAAAAATTTGGTAACTTTGTTATTTATGGGATTATCCACGTGGATTTGAAATATATGTAAGGCAGTCATTGTATGATGTTACCTGAATTTTTTCAAAATTTTTCTATGTCCGGAACCATTCCAAAATGGCGGGCAACGTACTAGTGGTGGGGGAAAATGCTTTGTAACTTTGCTACTTATGGGATTATCCACGTGGATTTGAAATATATGTAAGACAGTCAATGTACGATGTTACCTGAATTTTTTTTAAATTTTTCTATGTCCGGAACCATTCCAAAATGGCGGCCAACGTACTAGTGGTGGGGGAAAATGCTTTGTAACTTTGCTATTTATGAGATTATCCACGTGGATTTGAAATATAAGTAAGACAGTCAATGTACGATGTTACCTGAATTTTTTCAAAATTTTTCTATGTCCGGAACCATTCCAAAATGGCGGGCAACGTACTAGTGGTGGGGGAAAATGCTTTGTAACTTTGCTACTTATGGGATTATCCACGTGGATTTGAAATATATGTAAGACAGTCATTGTTCGATGTTACCTGAATTTTTTCAAAATTTTTTTATGTCCGTAACATTTTCAAAATGGCGTCATTGTACTATTAGCGGGGGAAAAAATTTTGTAACTTTGCTATTATGGGATTATCCACGTGGATTTGAAATATATGTAAGACAGTCAATGTACGATGTTACCTGAATTTTTTTAAAATTTTTCTATGTCCGGAACCATTCCAAAATGGCGGGCAACGTACTAGTGGTGGGGGAAAATGCTTTGCAACTTTGCTATATATGGGATTATCCACGTGGATTTGAAATATATGTAAGACAGTCATTGTACTAATGTTACCTGAATTTTTTCAAAATTTTCCTATGTCCGGAACATTACCAAAATGGCGTCATTGTACTATTAGCGGGGGAAAAATTTGGTAACTTTGTTATTTATGGGATTATCCACGTGGATTTGAAATATATGTAAGGCAGTCAATGTACGATGTTACCTGAATTTTTTTCTAAATTTTTCTATGTCCGGAACCATTGCCAAAATGGCGGGCAATGTACTAGTGGTGGGGGAAAATGCTTTGCAACTTTGCTATATATGGGATTATCCACGTGGATTTGAAATATATGTAAGACAGTCATTGTACGATGTTACCTGAATTTTTTCAAAATTTTTCTATGTCCGGAACATTTCCAAAATGGCGGGCATCGTACTAGTGGTGGGGAAAATGCTTTGTAACTTTGCTATTTATGGGATTATCCACGTGGATTTGAAATATATGTAAGACAGTAATTGTACGATGTTACCTGAATTTTTTCAAAATTTTTCTCTGTCCGGAACCATTCTGAAATGGCGTCGATATCATATGTGTGGGGGAAAAAATTTCGTAACTTTGCTATTTATGGGATTATCCACGTGGATTTGAAATATATGTAAGACAGTCATCGTACGATGTTACCTGAATTTTTTCAAAATTTTTCCTATGTCCGGAACATTCCAAAATGGCGGGCAACCGTACTAGTGGTGGGGGAAAATGCTTTGTAACTTTGCTATTTATGGGATTATCCACGTGGATTTGAAATATATGTAAGACAGTCAATGTACGATGTTACCTGAATTTTTTCAAAATTTTTCTATGTCCGGAACCATTGCCAAAATGGCGGGCAACGTACTAGTGGTGGGGGAAAATGCTTTGTAACTTTGCTATTTATGAGATTATCCACGTGGATTTGAAATATATGTAAGACAGTCATTGTACGATGTTACCTGAATTTTTTCAAAATTTTTCTATGTCCGGAACCATTCCAAAATGGCGGGCAACGTACTAGTGGTGGGGGAAAATGCTTTGTAACTTTGCTACTTATGGGATTATCCACGTGGATTTGAAATATATGTAAGACAGTCATTGTACGATGTTACCTGAATTTTTTTCAAATTTTTCTATGTCCGGAACATTTCCAAAATGGCGTCATTGTACTATTAGCGGGGGAAAAATTTTGTAACTTTGCTATTTATGGATTATCCACGTGGATTTGAAATATATGTAAGACAGTCAATGTACGATGTTACCTGAATTTTTTTCAAAATTTTTCTATGTCCGGAACCATTCCAAAATGGCGGGCAACGTACTAGTGGTGGGGGAAAATGCTTTGTAACTTTGCTACTTATGGGATTATCCACGTGGATTTGAAATATATGTAAGACAGTCATTGTTCGATGTTACCTGAATTTTTTCAAAATTTTTTTATGTCCGAAACATTTTCAAAATGGCGTCATTGTACTATTAGCGGGGGAAAAAATTTTGTAACTTTGCTAGTAATTGGATTATCCACGTGGATTTGAAATATATGTAAGACAGTCAATGTACGATGTTACCTGAATTTTTTTAAAATTTTTCTATGTCCGGAACCATTCCAAAATGGCGGGCAACGTACTAGTGGTGGGGGAAAATGCTTTGCAACTTTGCTATATATGGGATTATCCACGTGGATTTGAAATATATGTAAGACAGTCATTGTATAATGTTACCTGAATTTTTTCAAAATTTTCCTATGTCCGGAACATTACCAAAATGGCGTCATTGTACTATTAGGGGGGGAAAAAATTTGGTAACTTTGTTATTTTTGGGATTATCCACGTGGATTTGAAATATATGTAATGCAGTCATCGTACGATGTTACCTAAATTTTTTCAAAATTTTTCCATGTCCGGAACATTTCCAAAATGGCGGGCAACCTACTAGTGGTGGGGGAAAATGCTTTGTAACTTTGCTATTTATGGGATTATCCACGTGGATTTGAAATATATGTAAGACAGTAATTGTACGATGTTACCTGAATTTTTTCAAAATTTTTCTCTGTCCGGAACCATTCTGAAATGGCGTCGATATCATATGTGTGGGGGAAAAAATTTCGTAACTTTGCTATTTATGGGATTATCCACGTGGATTTGAAATATGTGTAAGACAGTCATCGTACGATGTTACCTGAATTTTTTCAAAATTTTTCCATGTCCGGAACATTTCCAAAATGGCGGGCAACCTACTAGTGGTGGGGGAAAATGCTTTGTAACTTTGCTATTTATGGGATTATCCACGTGGATTTGAAATATATGTAAGACAGTCAATGTACGATGTTACCTGAATTTTTTCAAAATTTTTCTATGTCCGGAACATTTCCAAAATGGCGGGCAACGTACTAGTGGTGGGGGAAAATGCTTTGTAACTTTGCTATTTATGAGATTATCCACGTGGATTTGAAATATATGTAAGACAGTAATTGTACGATGTTACCTGAATGTTTTCAAAATTTTTGTCTGTCCGGAACCATTCTGAAATGGCGTCGATATCATATGTGTGGGGGAAAAAATTTCGTAACTTTGTTATTTATGGGATTCTCCACGTGGATTTGAAATATATGTAAGACAGTCATTGTACGATCTTACCTGAATTTTTTCAAAATTTTTCTATGTCCGGAGCCATTCCAAAATGGCGGGCAATGTACTAGTGGTGGGGGAAATGCTTTGTAACTTTCCTATTTATTGGATTATCCACGTGTATTTGAAATATATGTAAGACAGTCAATGTACGATGTTACCTGAATTTTTTCAAAATTTTTCTATGTCCGGAAATAATTTGTATTGCACATGGACTTATAAATATTTTAAAAGACAGTAGGTATGTTCAATGACTTTTTATGTTTTTTATGAGGCCTGTATATTGTTACAGGGTTAATGTTACGATTTATAAACGTTAGTTAATTAAAATTAACTGCCTTATCAATTAACCAACAGTGGTGTATGTATTATTTTTTTGAAACCAGCTAGATAGAGAAATTTCTGTTTTAATACATACCGAGAAAGTAATATCGGGTAATTAAATATTATTGTAAATATTGTATTGTTTATTTATTGATGTAAGATATGCCAGGACTAACAAATATGAACTAAACTTTATGTAGAATACTTTTTTGAATAAATGTATTATATTTTTCAGCATACGTCTTGTTGATTCCCTTTTGATTTCCGTACTTTCTGTTGCAGTAAGTTTTTATTAAATAAAGTGACAATTCCTAAAGTGTGATTGAAATTACATTGCACTTTTTTTTAGCAATGCTTTTTGGGTTGTAAATAAAATAATACATAGAAAATTTGTATTGCTATTATATTTTTATTTAATTTTGTTCTTTACATTTTATTGGCAATACTGTACAGTTCGCTTTTCGTTTTTTTTATGAAAGCTTTTTCGGATTTTATTTTCTGAAAAAATTAAAATATATTTAATTATATTTATATCTCTATTTTATTACAGTTTTAATTTTCAGTTACTTACATTTTTTAATACTTGAGTTAAATTTTTGAAGTGCATCATGTCTCCATATAGCTGTTCATATGGGTATCTACGAAATAATATATTCAATTATATAAATGGATAAATGTATTCATATCCAGAACAATAAATTATATAGTTTCGATACTAACATTTTTTCTAAATCCTCCCATGTCATACGATCTGCATTTCTGTAAGAACAATTTTTGGTTAACAATATACGAAATAATATTTGTGATTATGTAACAGTCGGATCAGATTTACGTATTGTATTGTTTATTAATTACGAACAACGAAAACAATTTTTATCTGTTTTGGATTTAAGAAGGTTGCGTATACCTGGTAGGTTACCGGCTGAACAAAAAAACATAATTATTACATTTATTTAAAAAAATACGCTATTTTATGCAAATCTCGAATACATTATATATAATGTCATTCAATAAATAATGTCATTCTTCAAAGTTCCAGATCAATACGACTAAGACACCCTAACAAATTTTTGTAACAATAATTATATATTTTGTCAATAATTTTTAAACATTTGTATACTAACAGTTACAAAACATTTTAACTTCTTAAATTTTGCATTTATTATGATAGAACATTTAAAATTTAGTAATTACTTATTATTAACTGTAACATTGCAATTATTAAAGATATGGGACTCATTTTGCAGTATTTTTCTATATACATATATATATATATATATATTTTTTTTTTGTTTTGCTGCTCAGATGGTAACCCACCGAATATGGTACCTCATTAATGGTAGCATTGTAAATAAATTCTTACAGTGGAGGGCCTCGCTGTTGGATAGGTTGTATTCCGGAACAACCAGCTTCGTCATTCGATATGGATGGCTCTGGTGGAGCCCCCTCCATTTTTGCTAAGAGGCTGGTTGTATTTTGCAGCATTATTTGTTGTTGCTCCAACATTGTTTTAAACGCACTGTTAAAAATAAATAGGCATTTTATTCACACGTTGATAAGTTATAATTTATTTTATAGTATCTGCAAATTTCAGCATGAAATTCATGTTAACAGGTAGATAGCAGCAGCCAGATAGATTTATCAGCTATTCTCAATGAAACCTTTTTTTTATATTTATCCCTTTTAAACGATGCAAAATAACAAAAAAAAACACGTAAACATATAATAACATAAAATTTTAGAAAATTACTTGACATTTTTTGAAACATAATTAATAATTTTAAGTTAACAAACATCAGCCTGCTACACATAATTTAAAAAAAAGAAAGAATCTAATCCTGTACATTAGCTGATTTTATTCGAAAATATAGCCTCATATGTGGAGAATATTGTATAAAAAAACCAGCAAATGTACGTCCTCTGTTTATCAATAATCTATAAATTTTTATAACTATTCTATCTGGCTGCTGGAAAAAATGAGCCATTTTTTGTAGGTAACCTGTACGTTCATTCGAAGTATAATCTACTAAGTGGAGAATATGATATCAAAAAACCAGTAAATTTACACATAAGCATTTATAAATTATTGATAATCAGAGGGTGTACATTTGGTGGTTTTTTAATACTATATTCTCCACTTATCAGGCTATATTTTCGAATGAAACCAGCCAATGTGCAGGTTTAAAACGTCTTTTATCTACGAAAAATAGCTCATTTTTTCCCAGCTGCGAGATAGAATAGTTATAAACTTTTATAATTTATTAATAAACAGAGGGTGTACATTTGCTGGTTTTTTAATAAAATATTCACCGCATATCACACTATTTTCGAATAAAATCTTCCAAGGTTATTTTTGTGTAACAGGCTGGTGTTTGTTTCCTTAAAATCAGGGTTGGGTAGGTAGTCGTCAACCACCCATTTTCGAATATTTTTTCATTATTTGAATTTAAAGCTTTAACAAATATATAGACTTGCTTAACATCATATATATATGGATGGTTCTCTGTGAAATCGAAGATAAAAAAAAATGAATATTGCTATAACTATGGGAATCTGTTTTAGAGGTGTCCAGTAGTTTTCTTGACTTTTTCAGATTTTTTCGGGGCTATTATTTTAACTTACAGAGAGTCAAAGTTGACATTTTACCACTTTTTTGCATTATATGACCATTTCCATGAATTTGTAGCTTCCAAGCAGGTTTGCAAAAAAATTAATTTCACCAATCTATAGATAAAAATTCATTTTTTATTTATAAATTAAACTTGCCTTTAATTCACAAATAATTTTTGAATTATGATTTAAACTCACCTTTAATTTACAAATCATTTTTGATTTTTTAATTAAACTCCAAAATATTATATTAATAAAATTAATAATATATAATAAGATAATAATTAATTACCAAATAAAATAATTTAAACTATTCAAAAAAGATTGTGAATTAAAAGCTCGAATCATAATTCATTTTTGTAAATTAAAGGCAAGTTTATTTCATAAATAAAAAATTAATTATGATTTATAGATTGGTGAAATTAATTATTTTGCAACCCTGCCTGGGAGTTATAAATTCATGGAAATGGGCATGTAATGCACAAAAAGTGCTGAAATGTCAACTTTGACTCTCTGTAACTTAAAATAATGGCCCCGAAAAAATCTCTAAAAATTCTGGAGAACTACTGGATACTTCTTAAACATATTCCCATAGTTATAGCACTATTAATTTTTTTCATCTTCGATTTCACAGAGAATCACCCATATATTATATATATATATATGGGGTATTCCACGTGAAGGGGTCCGATCAAAATTTTAAAATGCACCAAATTTTGAGTACACATTGCAAATGTTTTTCAGAATACAGAAAAAAAATTTTAGGTACTGGAAATTATTAGCTCATAAGTTATTCTAACCTCAAAAAGTGAACTTTTTCCAGTTTTTTTCAACACCAGCTGGGTTCATCGCTATTTAACTCAAAATCTATCAACTTTTACTATACAACATTATATGTAACATTCGTTGCTAATTATGTGTAGAATTTATCCTTCTGGGTTAGAATTTCTAATCTCAAGGTCAATGTTACATAAACTACATGTCAATATTCAACTTAAAAAAAGTGTAAGTTCGCCACAATTGATTTTTTTATCCTAAAGTCTAAAAGAAAGCTTGGAGCAATACCTTTCAAATGGTCTGTAGCATTTTCTGGCCTTCAATTCTGTAAAAAGTTATGATAACTTAAAGAAACACCAAATTTTTTTAAAAATTTAAATGGGAAATACCATGTTAATTTTTGTGCATTTTTTGTCTTTCTTTAAATTATCATAACTTTTTACAGAATTGAAGGCCATAAAAATGCTACAGGCCATTTGAAAGGTATTGCTCCAAGCTATCTTTTAGACTTTTGGATAAAAAAATCAATTGTGGCGAACTTACACTTTTTTTAAGTTGAATATTGACATGTAGTTTATGTAACATTGACCTTGAGATTAGAAATTCTAACCCAGAAGGATAAATTCTACACATAATTAGCAACGAATGTTACATATAATGTTTTATAGTAAAAGTTGATAGATTTTGAGTTAAATAGCGATGAACCCAGCTGGTGTTGAAAAAAACTGGAAAAAGTTCACTTTTTGAGGTTAGAATAACTTATGAGCTAATAATTTCCAGTACCTAAAATTTTTTTTCTGTATTCTGAAAAACATTTGCAATGTGTACTCAAAATTTGGTGCATTTTAAAATTTTGATCGGACCCCTTCACGTGGAATACTCCATATATATATATATTTCACGTGAAGTGGTCCGATCAAAATTTTAAAGTGCACTAAATTTTGGGTATACATTGCAAATGTTTTTCAGAATACAGAAAAAAAATTGTTGGTACTGGAATCTATTTGCTCACAAGTTATACTGAGCTCAATAAGTAAATTTTTTCAAGTTTTTTTCAACACCAGCTGGTAAATTTAACTCAAAATCTATCAACTTTTACTATACAACATTATATGTAACATTCGTTGCTAATTATGTGTAGAATTTATCCTTCTGGGTTAGAATTTCTAATCTCAAGGTCAATGTTACATAAACTACATTTCAATATTCAACTTAAAAAAAGTGTAAGTTCGCCACAATTGATTTTTTTATCCAAAAGTCTAAAAGTAAGCTTGGAGCCAAATGGTCTGTAGCATCTTTATGGTATTTAATTCTGTATAAAGTTATGATAATTTAAAGAAACACGAATTTTTTAAAAAATTTTAATGGGAATTACCATGTTAATTTTTGTAAATTTTTTGTCTTTCTTTAAATTATCATAACTTTTTACAGAATTGGAGACCATTTGAAAGGTATTGCCTAAAGCTTTCTTTAGGACTTTTGGATAAAAAAATCAATTGTGGCGCACTTACACTTCTTTCAAGTTGAATATTGACATGTAGTTTATGTAACATTGACCTTCAGATTAGAAATTCTAACCCAGAAGGATAAATTCTACACATAATTAGCAAAGAATGTTACATGTAATGTTCTACAGTAAAAGTTGATAAATTTTGAGTTAAATAGTGGTAAACCCAGCTGGTGTTGAAAAAAACTTGGAAAAATTCACTTTTTGAGGTTACAATAAGTTTTGAACAAATACATTCCAGTACCTACAAAATTTTTTCTGTATTCTGAAAAACATTAGCAAAGTGTACCCAAAATTTGGTGGATCTAATACTTTTTCGAATACCAAGTAGTATTTTTTGATATAATTAAATTTTATATAATTGTAACTTTAATTTTTAAGAGGACACCGTATCGACATGCTTACTGACGTTTACAGGTTCAAAATTTACAAAGCTTATAATCATTTTTTTGACATTTTATGAGTTATTTCCCTTAGATATCGGTAAAACCTAGCTGGGACAATTCGAACAATTTTTAATTAAATTAAAAATTCTCTGACTAGGATAGTGTTACACCTACGTGAAATGGACCTTATCAAACACTTGGATATTTGAACCAATACATTATTTAGCCTTTATATAACATGCATATATCATTTAAGGGTAGAGTACGGTCAGAAAAATATTTGTGTAATTTTTATAAAATATTATGTGAAATGTCATCTTTATCAAATATATTATAAAAAATATTCTCTATTGATTATTACTAATACCCAAATTACGTAAAATATTAAAATATTTAACAAAATAGGCCTAAAACAGTTACAAATTCAAAAAATTCCTTGCAGGGTAAAAGTTATTAAAGGACTCCGGTAAAAAAAATTCAAACTTATACATATAAGAGCTACAACTTTACACAGCGAATAAGGTTTATCTATAAAAATGCAATTTCTGGCACGATAAACCTAATTTATTTATAATTGCCTAAAAAATATCAGATTTTTCATTAAAAAAGTAGTAATAAAAATATCACATTTAATTTTAAACAAAAAAGGCTGTTATAATTCATACATATCTCAAGATGTATGCAAAAACGAATGTTTTAAAGGTATAAAAAATAGTTTTTGATTTATTTAGCTTTAAAGATAAAAGTACATGACTTATTGCATTAACTGAAGATTATTTAATGCTGAAATTATTTAAGCACATAAGATTTATAATGTTAAACGTTATTTACGCATATTCAATTGTTTCTAAAAGAAAAAAAAATTGATATTTTTTAAATTGTAGACCATATTCTACCCTTAAATCGATTAATAATGTATTTTTAACTATTTTACCAATAAACATCTGTATAAATAAATCGGTAAATATTGATTTAAAACAGTGTTTAATTAATAATAAGGACAGGAACAAAATCATATGTACGTAGCATGTAACTACTAATAATTTAATTAAAACAATATTAAAATTGGAAAAACAGTCTAAAATCGAAATCTACAATATATAAACTATCCCCTAATGCTTAAACGATCATATATAATCCTCTTATTAATGTATTAGAGTAAAAACAAACTATTCAATTTTGCCGAGTGCACAGTTTAATATTTTTTGTAATTTCCCCAGTGCTTCATTCAAATGTACTTCAATTCGTAAGCACAGTTAATGGAGTAAATTATTTAATAAAATTTTTCTAATCATTACAATACATATACTTTTCTTTTAATTCGTATTACTTTCTCTCTGTTTATTTTCTACACTTAGTAATAGGGACTTTTACCTTATTAATATTTATATATTAAACCCACATTAGAAAATATAATATAAAATATTTATCACGATAAAAAAAAACTAAAAATAATTTAACTTACTCTTTAATTACTGAATCATCTGACATATTCCGCTGAGTGCTACTCATATTTCAAACAATAGGATATATTCACCTTAGCTCGGCTCGACACAAACTAACCGAAAGACAAGCGCGAAATATAAACACGGTGTCAAATTGCGCGTATTGTTAACGGTCGTATTGTTTTCGTATTTGTAGTCGAGCTACATCCACGATTGGGTACACCTCGCATTAAAAGTATATAATAATAAAAATCTAATAATTTAGATAATATAAACATGGTTTTCAAGAAGGACGAAATAGCATATGCAAAATGCATATTAGCATCGGTGTCAACATTACAAGATATTAATTTTGACAAACAAGGGGCAGGATCCCTTGTTGAAAACGTAAGTTCAATAATATATATATATATTATTTTCTATACATATAATTTTTAAATATATAATCATCAATTTACGTCCCGCACTAAAAGATTTTTATAGTTTTTTTTCCCTTATAAAAGAATAAGTTATTAGTGAATAATAATATAATACAATTTATATAATATTTATTTTTCAATCCAATTAAAAAGTAATAAAAGTAACTAACAATAACATTAATCAAAATTTATTCACGCCTTTTTTTGTAAACTTCTACTCAGTAAATCTGTGTATAAAATTATTTCTTTTTAATGAAGCATTAGTTATCAATCTACATAATTTTATCAACTTATTGATATGAGGTAATCTGTATACGAATACAATTCAAAATAACAAGCATAATTCTGACAGGTGATGGCAGACACCGATATTGAAAATTTTATCTCAATTTGCAAAATTTAATTAAATTTAAATAAAATATATTATATTTGAATGAAATTAAAAAAATAATATAATAAAATGTACAATGTACACCTATTCAGACTTTAAGCGTGATATAGTGTCTGCCATGTCAGAATTATGCTTGTTATTTTGAATTGTATACGTATACAGATTACATCATATCAATAAGTTGATAAAATTATGTATATTGTAAACTAATGCTTCATTAAAAAGAAATAATTTTATACACAGATTAACTGTGTAGAAGTAGTGTTTACAAAAAAAGGCGTGAAGGAATATTTTGATTAATGATATTATTAGTTACTTTTATAGTTTTTTTCCCCAATGATAAAAGATTAAGTTATTAGTGAATAATATAATACAATTTATTTTATATTTATTTTTCAACTTTATCCAATTAAAAAGTACTAAAAGTAACTAACAATATTATTAATCAAAATTCCTTCACGCCTTTTTTTGTAAACACTACTTCTACTCAGTAAATCTGTGTATGAAGTTATTTCTATTTATGCAATCATTAGTTATCAATGTACATAATTTTATCAACTAATTGATATGAGGTAACCTGTATGCGAATATAATTCAAAATAACAAGCATAATTCTGTGCTTGTTATTTTGAATTATATGCGCATACAGGTTACCTCATATCAATTGGTTGATAAAATTATGTACATTGATAACTAATGATTGCATAAAAAGAAATAATTTCATACACACATTTACTGAGTAGAAGTAGTGTTTACAAAAAAAGGCGTGAAGAAATTTTGATTAATAATATTGTTAGTTACTTTTAGTACTTTTTAATTGGATAAAGTTGAAAAATAAATATAAAATAAATTGTATTATATTATTCACTAATAACTTAATCTTTTATCATTGGGGAAAAAAACTATAAAAGTAACTAATAATATCATTAATCAAAATATTCCTTCACGCCTTTTTTTGTAAACACTACTTCTACACAGTTAATCTGTGTATAAAATTATTTCTTTTTAATGAAGCATTAGTTTACAATATACATAATTTTATCAACTTATTGATATGATGTAATCTGTATACGAATACAATTCAAAATAACAAGCATAATTCTGACAGGTGATGGCAGACACTGATATGAGCACGCTTAAAGTCTGAATAGGTGTAAATTGTACATTTTATTATATTATTTTTTTGATTTCATTCAAATATAATATATTTTATTTAAATTTAATTAAATTTTGCAAATTGAGATAAAATTTTCAATATCGGTGTCTGCCATCACCTGTCAGAATTATGCTTGTTATTTTGAATTGTATTTGCATACAGATTACCTCATATCAATAAGTTGATAAAATTATGTAGATTGTAAACTAATGCTTCATTAAAAAGAAATAATTTTATACACAGATTAACTGTGTAGAAGTAGTGTTTACAAAAAAAGGCGTGAAGGAATATTTTGATTAATGATATTATTAGTTACTTTTATAGTTTTTTTCCCCAATGATAAAAGATTAAGTTATTAGTGAATAATATAATACAATTTATTTTATATTTATTTTTCAACTTTATCCAATTAAAAAGTAATAAAAGTAACTAACAATATTATTAATCAAAATTTCTTCACGCCTTTTTTTGTAAACACTACTTCTACTCAGTAAATGTGTGTATGAAATTATTTCTTTTTATGCAATCATTAGTTATCAATGTACATAAATTTATCAACTAATTGATATGAGGTAACCTGTATGCGAATATAATTCAAAATAACAAGCACAGAATTATGTTTGTTATTTTGAATTGTATTCGCATACAGGTTACCTCATATCAATTAGTTGATATAATTATGTACATTGATAACTAATGATTGCATAAATAGAAATAACTTCATACACAGATTTACTGAGTAGAAGTAGTGTTTACAAAAAAAGGGGTGAAGGAATTTTGATTAATAATATTGTTAGTTACTTTTATTACTTTTTAATTGGATAAAGTTGAAAAATAAATATAAAATAAATTGTATTATATTATTCACTAATAACTTAATCTTTTATCATTGGGGAAAAAAACTATAAAAGTAACTAATAATATCATTAATCAAAATATTCCTTCACGCCTTTTTTTGTAAACACTACTTCTACACAATTAATCTGTGTATAAAATTATTTCTTTTTAATGAAGCATTAGTTTACAATATACATAATTTTATCAACTTATTGATATGATGTAATCTGTATACAAATACAATTCAAAATAACAAGCATAATTCTGACAGGTGATGGCAGACACTGATATGAGCACGCTTAAAGTCTGAATAGGTGTAAATTGTACATTTTATTATATTATTTTTTTGATTTCATTCAAATATAATATATTTTATTTAAATTTAATTAAATTTTGCAAATTGAGATAAAATTTTCAATATCGGTGTCTGCCATCACCTGTCAGAATTATGCTTGTTATTTTGAATTGTATTTGTATACAGATTACCTCATATCAATAAGTTGATAAAATTATGTAGATTGTAAACTAATGCTTCATTAAAAAGAAATAATTTTATACACAGATTAACTGTGTAGAAGTAGTGTTTACAAAAAAAGGCGTGAAGGAATATTTTGATTAATGATATTATTAGTTACTTTTATAGTTTTTTTCCCCAATGATAAAAGATTAAGTTATTAGTGAATAATATAATACAATTTATTTTATATTTATTTTTCAACTTTATCCAATTAAATAGTAATAAAAGTAACTAACAATATTATTAATCAAAATTTCTTCACGCCTTTTTTTGTAAACACTACTTCTACTCAGTAAATGTGTGTATAAAATTATTTCTTTTTAATGAAGCATTAGTTATCAATCTACATAATTTTATCAACTAATTGATATGAGGTAACCTGTATGTGAATATAATTCAAAATAACAAGCACAGAATTATGTTTGTTATTTTGAATTGTATTCGCATACAGGTTACCTCATATCAATTAGTTGATAAAATTATGTACATTGATAACTAATGATTGCATAAATAGAAATAACTTCATACACAGATTTACTGAGTAGAAGTAGTGTTTACAAAAAAAGGCGTGAAGGAATATTTTGATTAATGATATTATTAGTTACTTTTATAGTTTTTTTCCCCAATGATAAAAGATTAAGTTATTAGTGAATAATAATATAATACAATTTATTTTATATTTTTTTCAACTTTATCCAATTAAAAAGTACTAAAAGTAACTAACAATATTATTAATCAAAATTCCTTCACGCCTTTTTTTGTAAACACTACTTCTACTCAGTAAATCTGTGTATGAAGTTATTTCTATTTATGCAATCATTAGTTATCAATGTACATAATTTTATCAACTAATTGATATGAGGTAACCTGTATGCGAATATAATTCAAAATAACAAGCATAATTCTGTGCTTGTTATTTTGAATTATATGCGCATACAGGTTACCTCATATCAATTGGTTGATAAAATTATGTACATTGATAACTAATGATTGCATAAAAAGAAATAATTTCATACACACATTTACTGAGTAGAAGTAGTGTTTACAAAAAAAGGCGTGAAGAAATTTTGATTAATAATATTGTTAGTTACTTTTAGTACTTTTTAATTGGATAAAGTTGAAAAATAAATATAAAATAAATTGTATTATATTATTCACTAATAACTTAATCTTTTATCATTGGGGAAAAAAACTATAAAAGTAACTAATAATATCATTAATCAAAATATTCCTTCACGCCTTTTTTTGTAAACACTACTTCTACACAGTTAATCTGTGTATAAAATTATTTCTTTTTAATGAAGCATTAGTATCAATCTACATAATTTTATCAACTTATTGATATGAGGTAATCTGTATACGAATACAATTCAAAATAACAAGCATAATTCTGACAGGTGATGGCAGACACCGATATGAAAATTTTATCTCAATTTGCAAAATTTAATTAAATTTAAATAAAATATATATATTTGAATGAAATTAAAAAAATAATATAATAAAATGTACAATGTACACCTATTCAGACTTTAAGCGTGATATAGTGTCTGCCATGTCAGAATTATGCTGTATTTTGAATTGCTATACGTATACAGATTACATCATATCAATAAGTTGATAAAATTATGTATATTGTAAACTAATGCTTCATTAAAAAGAAATAATTTTATACACAGATTAACTGTGTAGAAGTAGTGTTTACAAAAAAGGCGTGAAGGAATATTTGATTAATGATATTATTAGTTACTTTTATAGTTTTTTTCCCCAATGATAAAGATTAAGTTATTAGTGAATAATATAATACAATTTATTTTATATTTATTTTTCAACTTTATCCAATTAAAAAGTACTAAAAGTAACTAACAATATTATTAATCAAAATTCCTTCACGCCTTTTTTTGTAAACACTACTTCTACTCAGTAAATCTGTGTATGAAGTTATTTCTATTTATGCAATCATTAGTTATCAATGTACATAATTTTATCAACTAATTGATATGAGGTAACCTGTATGCGAATATAATTCAAAATAACAAGCATAATTCTGTGCTTGTTATTTTGAATTATATGCGCATACAGGTTACCTCATATCAATTGGTTGATAAATTATGTACATTGATAACTAATGATTGCATAAAAAGAAATAATTTCATACACACATTTACTGAGTAGAAGTAGTGTTTACAAAAAAGGCGTGAAGAAATTTTGATTAATAATATTGTTAGTTACTTTTAGTACTTTTTAATTGGATAAAGTTGAAAATAAATATAAAATAAATTGTATTATATTATTCACTAATAACTTAATCTTTTATCATTGGGGAAAAAAACTATAAAAGTAACTAATAATATCATTAATCAAAATATTCCTTCACGCCTTTTTTTGTAAACACTACTTCTACACAGTTAATCTGTGTATAAAATTATTTCTTTTTAATGAAGCATTAGTTTACAATATACATAATTTTATCAACTTATTGATATGATGTAATCTGTATACGAATACAATTCAAAATAACAAGCATAATTCTGACAGGTGATGGCAGACACTGATATGAGCACGCTTAAAGTCTGAATAGGTGTAAATTGTACATTTTATTATATTATTTTTTTGATTTCATTCAAATATAATATATTTTATTTAAATTTAATTAAATTTTGCAAATTGAGATAAAATTTTCAATATCGGTGTCTGCCATCACCTGTCAGAATTATGCTTGTTATTTTGAATTGTATTTGCATACAGATTACCTCATATCAATAAGTTGATAAAATTATGTAGATTGTAAACTAATGCTTCATTAAAAAGAAATAATTTTATACACAGATTAACTGTGTAGAAGTAGTGTTTACAAAAAAGGCGTGAAGGAATATTTTGATTAATGATTATTTAGTTACTTTTATAGTTTTTTTTCCCCAATGATAAAAGATTAAGTTATTAGTGAATAATATAATACAATTTATTTTATATTTATTTTTCAACTTTATCCAATTAAAAAGTAATAAAGTAACTAACAATATTATTAATCAAAATTTCTTCACGCCTTTTTTTGTAAACACTACTTCTACTCAGTAAATGTGTGTATGAAATTATTTCTTTTTATGCAATCATTAGTTATCAATGTACATAATTTATCAACTAATTGATATGAGGTAACCTGTATGCGAATATAATTCAAAATAACAAGCACAGAATTATGTTTGTTATTTTGAATTGTATTCGCATACAGGTTACCTCATATCAATTAGTTGATATAATTATGTACATTGATAACTAATGATTGCATAAATAGAAATAACTTCATACACAGATTTACTGAGTAGAAGTAGTGTTTACAAAAAAAGGCGTGAAGAATTTTGATTAATAATATTGTTAGTTACTTTTATTACTTTTTAATTGGATAAAGTTGAAAAATAAATATAAAATAAATTGTATTATATTATTCACTAATAACTTAATCTTTTATCATTGGGGAAAAAAACTATAAAAGTAACTAATAATATCATTAATCAAAATATTCCTTCACGCCTTTTTTTGTAAACACTACTTCTACACAAGTTAATCTGTGTATAAAATTATTTCTTTTTAATGAAGCATTAGTTTACAATATACATAATTTTATCAACTTATTGATATGATGTAATCTGTATACGAATACAATTCAAAATAACAAGCATAATTCTGACAGGTGATGGCAGACACTGATATGAGCACGCTTAAAGTCTGAATAGGTGTAAATTGTACATTTTATTATATTATTTTTTTGATTTCATTCAAATATAATATATTTTATTTAAATTTAATTAAATTTTGCAAATTGAGATAAAATTTTCAATATCGGTGTCTGCCATCACCTGTCAGAATTATGCTTGTTATTTTGAATTGTATTTGTATACAGATTACCTCATATCAATAAGTTGATAAAATTATGTAGATTGTAAACTAATGCTTCATTAAAAGAAATAATTTTATACACAGATTAACTGTGTAGAAGTAGTGTTTACAAAAAAGGCGTGAAGGAATATTTTGATTAATGATATTATTAGTTACTTTTATAGTTTTTTTCCCCAATGATAAAAGATTAAGTTATTAGTGAATAATATAATACAATTTATTTTATATTTATTTTTCAACTTTATCCAATTAAATAGTAATAAAAGTAACTAACAATATTATTAATCAAAATTTCTTCACGCCTTTTTTTGTAAACACTACTTCTACTCAGTAAATGTGTGTATAAAATTATTTCTTTTTAATGAAGCATTAGTTATCAATCTACATAATTTTATCAACTAATTGATATGAGGTAACCTGTATGTGAATATAATTCAAAATAACAAGCACAGAATTATGTTTGTTATTTTGAATTGTATTCGCATACAGGTTACCTCATATCAATTAGTTGATAAAATTATGTACATTGATAACTAATGATTGCATAAATAGAAATAACTTCATACACAGATTTACTGAGTAGAAGTAGTGTTTACAAAAAAAGGCGTGAAGGAATTTTGATTAATAATATTATTACTTACTTTTATAGTTTTTTCACCAATGTTAAAGAATGTTCTATTTCTTCGATGTTTAAAATTAAGAATTGTAAAAAAATGTATAGTTTTTGAGATAAATGGCTTTGAAAATAGCAATTTTTCTAAAAAATTGAAAAATTTCCATTTTTGATGGTGGAATAACTCAGCCTGTTCTCAAATTTTGGAGCGATTTAAAATGTTCATCATACCACTTGACGTGAAATAGCCCATGTGTGTATATATATATATATATATGTATGTATACAAACACCAGTATCGGTACTTATGGTGACACTACGTGTTATCTTGGTGTTTTGAGGTTATAAAACATATGTAACGACTCAGATATAAGGGGGAGAATATTAATTGATAGAATAATGCATAAAAAACCAATAACCCAAATACCTAAATACCCCTCACGGGAAAAAAAGCACACTTTGACGTTATAATATTAATGAAGGATTGAAGCTATAACGTCAAAGCGGGGCTCACAAAGATAATTTCCGATTTTTTGTGTGTCGGCATAAGTACCGATTGATCAATTTATGTATATACAGATGTAGAACAATAGAGATGATTTTTTAAAGCTGTCAGCATGTTCCTATTTTGAATTATATGTAAAAGTATACAGCACAAATCATATTTAGTTGATAAAATTATGTAACTACATCAACTAATTGATATAACTTAACCTGTATATTTATACATTAAATTTTATGTATAGTATTTTTGCAGGCTTACATATTTTTTTATAACAATTGCATACAAATTTTTAATATTGTTAACAATTAATTATTTGATAACAATTTTAAATATTGATTATAATTAGTGATATTACCGTAATCAGCTTCCTATAGGGCAAATTAGACTCAAAAAGAGTCGTCTTGAACAAGAATTTTAATAGGGAGTTTTATTATTGGTTGTTGTAGAGGAGGGTGTCAGGATCATTGTTTAAATAATTCATGATAGTGCGCGAGAAAAAACTTTCGAACCGTTACTTTTATGGATAAAGGTAAAGATTATTTTTTAACTTTGTATTAAATATCGCTTTTACGTTCAATTTAAATTATTAGTTTTATTGCAATAAACAAATAACTATCAATATTAGCAATTTTTTCAATTTGCAATTTTTAATATGATCTTATTTCTAATTTATGTACCAAAATATGTGGCTATTAAGAATTTTTAAATAAATTATTAGACATTTTGGTACACAAATTAGAAATAAAGACCTTATTAAAAAATGTAATCCATATAAGTTTTCGTATGTGTTATCAGCCTTCTTTTGAGCCTGATTACGTTCGATTTGGTACAAAATTTGTCGAGCAAAAGTGTCCCATATGACAAAATTCAAGAAATTGAAGTATCGAACATAAGAATAAACATCAAGGCTTAAAAGCAATATTTTGAAGTCCAACGGCTCGAAAGTCTCATTAATACTTCAACCTCAAATTTTTTTTTTTATAGTTACAAAAATAAATTGTACAGCATAACAAAAATTTGTTTATTTTATTTTTTTTTAACTAATGCTTACCTCCTTAAAAATGTAAAATATTCATATATTAAAAGTGTTACGTGTGAAGGGTCAGTATTCCGGATTCTAGTGGTAACCGTTGGCTCACTCGGACGAAACCTAGTGAGTTTA